>JAFBJW010007502.1:1279131-1365327 GCA_016785235.1 Pseudorhombus dupliciocellatus
TTTTTGAGGGGGGATAAATATAATATAATAAATAATAAATAAAAATATAATGACAAAAGTGAAGAACTAGATATTAAATTGAAATTATTATTGTAATTTACCTGCTCTGACGTTTGCACAAGTACTGGATTTAGATCAGAGTTAGGATCTTAGTTCTGATGGTGCGGGTCTGGACCAGGAGATAATGTTAATGTCCCAACTATAGAAAGACAAGAATTTGTGCTGTTTGTCCCCAAACTTCCTGAGGACCATTTTAAACCAACTGAAGATAAACTCCTGGGACATATGTATTTATAAACACATTAACCACATGTGAACTCATGAGAAAATGTAAGTATTATATTAATTTGTGTGTATACTAATACATTTACCCCCTGCATACCAACAAATCCAGAGTTAGTCTCTGAGAAGAAGTAAACAAATAGTAAATATAAAATATAGAGAATGAATCAGTGATAAGAAGACTATAAAATATAACGTAGCCAATGGGTGTGCAAAAGTGTGTGTGTGCCTGAAAGGAAAAGTAGGAGAGAGAGGGAGGGAGAGAGAGAGAGGGAGGGAGAGGGAGAGAGAGAGAGAGAGAGAGAGAGAGAGAGAGAGAGAGAGAGAGAGAGAGAGAGAGAGAGAGAGAGGGAGGGAGAGAGAGAGGGAGAGAGAGAGAGAGAGGCTCGACTCCATTAGAGTGAAGGAAACTGTTCGGGACTCTTCGCCTCTCTTCTTCGGGGATTTCTGTGTTTTACTCGGCGGGACTCGAACTAATACATGATTTGAAGAAGGTGGAAGTTGCAGTCGACGGGTTCAGAGTGTTTTTCTCTTGGTGAAGGTGAGTAACAAACACGAACACACGCTCCGGTGTTGCTCCGCCGCTATGAAATATGGAAACGTCGATTCTCCTTCTTTCTCCGTCGCTTTACGGCTCCAACTCGCCTCCACGTTCAACTTCTTCGACATTTTAGCGCCTGCTTTTCTCCTGGACTCACTTTTCCTCCGGTCGAGCGGGTTAGAGACAGAGCGCCAGCACCGAGGTGGGTGCGTGCATGCAGCCGGGGAGTGTGGTCGTTGTCCGGGCTGTGCTTACATAATGAGTCGCCCTCGGGTCTATTTGTCACTGAGGCCTTTACCGTTACTTTGAACAGGTGAACTGGGACCATAGCGGAGGGAGCCGCGGACAAACACCCGGTCGAAGTTGTACTCGCGGGGCTGTAGCCTTTGTTCGGTCCCGGTGGTCGAATATTAGCTGTTTTTCCTGGAGGATCCGCGTTAGCCTCCATTCAAATCCCAGGATGACAGCTAAGGCTACAACTTTTCCTCCCGGCGGCTTCGCGTCAAACGAGTCGTATTCACAGAAAACACACGCAGGGATTGTGCGTAGATGTTTCGAGCAGGATTCGTTCTCCCCCATCTTCGTCTAAATCACGTCCCAGGGACAAATGCTCATGACTGGCCCAAGTTACCCTCTGTAGCCTGTTGTCACCGCAGGTCCCCCCTCTGACACCCTCCACTCCATGAGGACTTCAGATGTCCCAGTGGAGGGAAATTGAAAAATCTGCTCAAATTCGTACGTTAATATTCATCTACAACAACATATATACATGGAACATCAATTGAATAGTGTCGATGGATTCAAGAACCGGAAGGAAATGTAAGAGTTGGTCGTGACTTTAACATCTTACAAGTCAAGAAAGTTCTTCAATGTCAGAATCAGATTGAGATGAACGGGACAACCAGGAATCAAGAATACAGTGGAGAAGATAAACAGGGATAGAACAACATGTTATCGTTTAATATGGTAAACGAGAGTCAGAATGTTTCTCTACACCCCAGTGCGACAGAAATTTAACTGGACCTTGTCTCTCTGGTCCGTGGGTTTGTTTGGCAGGATGGCGCTGGACGGGATCCGGATGCCCGATGGCTGCTATGCCGACGGGACGTGGGAACTGAAGATGCATGTCACCGACCTCCACCGGGACGTGTCGCTGAGGGTCACTGGGGAAATCCACATCGGCGGAGTCATGCTGAAACTTGTGGAGAAACTAGGTAAGGCTTTCCAAGCTTCTTATCTGAAGTTTAACATGCTTGAAGATAAATGGGCATGAGTCTGCAGAATTAAGAATGAAGTGGAAACAGCGTCAGGTTGGAAGTCGGCAGTGTTTGCCTTTGACCTCTTACCCTGCGCCATCCTCCTTCAGAAGTTTGTGTGTGTGTGCCAGTGGCTGACTTGAGTAATCAGTTCATATTTCTCGGGAAATAAATACCTTTGTAATGGTTACCATTCTGAGACGTGAGATACCACTAAGCAAACGTCTCTCATCTGTGAGAAACGGCAAAACTGCTTCTGAAAACTGGCAAAGTGAAAAACGGACCTGTTTTTCTCATGGCTCGGGAAGTAAAGAGTATGAATTATGTCTGGGACCCTGGGGGAAAATGTACGAAATCACAGGCTGAGGATCTGTTTGCGTGTGAGACATATTTTAGAAGAAAAACTGGCACCTGTTTGTTTGCTACTTTTGTTTGTTTGTTTGTTTCACGTGTTGCTTGGAACGAGGTCCAACAGAGGTAAATGTGCCTGTTTGTTACTCTGCAGTGAATATGGGTTAGGTACCCAAGGTTTAACCATAGACACTGCCTTCCCCCCACTGTGTCATGCACTGTTCTGCAGCCATGCACTTGACAACTTTGGGTACAAGTAAGCATAAGGGTCCTCTGTTCCAACCACTTGAACACTGTCCTGTTTCATGCAGGCTGGAGAAAGGTCAGCACTGGTGGCGGCAGTGCGATTTGGGAGTGACAGTGTGTTGTGTGTGTCGTTGGCGCTCGAATGCTCGGCATTCCTGCAGCGCTCCCAAGGTTTTATTCCCTGCCCATGGTCCCGTTTTTAGCTCTCCTGTTAGAGCCTCCACATAATTGAGGTCTTTGTTCTCTGTGGTCGTCTGTGCTGAGCAGCATATACGCGAGGCGAATGCAGTGTTGACTGCCGGAAGTGGGACGTCATGAATTCATTGGTCCTCCCTGACTCCACTCAAGGCCCGGCCTTATCTGTTGTTTGAGGTATACTCAAGTTGTGTGTTAAGGTCTGTTTGAAGGGTATGACTTTCCTGAACTTGAAACTTTTACTATGGTGAGGTGAGGGAAAGTCTGGTGACATCGATCAGTCTGTTGTTCAAGTCTAAAATAAAAGGGACAACAGCGCAGTGACTTTCATAACGGCCCAAAGATAATTACGTTTTCTTTATATTGTTACAGTCTTGTCCAGTTCTGTTGGGTCCATTTGTTGTCACTATCCAGTGTTTTGTTCTCCTGGTCTTGAGGATGCAGCTATTTTGCTGGCGGCACCCTTTTTTATCTCCTCTGGATTCTGGTGGTTAGATTTCCTAACATGCACGCTAAAAATATTTTTGATTTGTTTACCGCCGTTCGTTGCTGTCTTTTGCCTGAGTGAAATAATAACACTTGGGTGTGCACAGTTGCTTGAGCTGCTGTCCTATCAAAACAATACTAAACTAAAACTCATGAATCATCAAACTGCCCCCACCACGTTATAGAGCAAAACTTTTAACAGCACTGTGTGTCTTTTTGTCCTCTGACTGTTTTCACAAAGCAGCATTTAATTTTCGTGCCATGTCCCTTCTTCTCTGGGTCAACAGGTTGTTATTGCATTGTAATCATTAACCTGCCCACATGGGTTTTCCACATGGCCACACGCAGCTTCCTACTATGCTTGGAAGAAGCGGTGGAAATGTGTTATTCATAGTCGTAAAGAAATACTGCAACATCTCATATGTGTTCATTCTGTTCTGTTCTGTTTATATATAGCCAGTAAAAATGTATGCTCTAGAAAGGAAGGGTTGTTATGTAGATACTGCATTTGAGCACTTGTGTACACATGCAAATGCACTTCTCCCACAGTGCTGTGAGAAGGGCGATGTAGATACCTCTGGGTTTTTGGCAGGCAGCGTGTCACTCTCGCATCGAAAAGGACATCCTTGTGCAATGACAAATCTGTCTCTGTCCTTCCCAGCCACCTCTCTTTCAGTGTCTCAGTCTCTTACACTTCAAAATGAATAAGGACCCCTTGTGTTCAGAAACTGGCGGACACTGCTTTATGGTGAATGCTTGTTCCTGGATATTTTTCTTTGTCCAGTGAAGACTTCTGTCTCCGACTGTGGCGTTCAGGACGATGGGGAAGTGTGTTGACGTCAGCTGCACGACAACCAGTGCTCTCATCAGTAGTATTTGTGCACGTGTTTCCACATGTGAACATGGCCGTGTGGGTCGGTGGGTGTGTCTCCTCCACATGTATCCTGCTTCCATCATTCGGTGCTTCCTGTGAGCCGCAGGTCTCCCATCCACATCACAGGCTCAGATGGCCTTCGATAATGGATTAAATAGACAAATGCCAGGAAGGCACTTAGCTATTGATCACAGCAGTGAATGATGCCTCCATTTCCCCTGCAAACCCTTGAAGGGGAGTATTTAAAGCAAACTGATTGACCACCCTCTGGTCCCCAGCTCCTGTAATCATTTCATCCCTCTGCTGGTTTCCATCATCGTTGCTTTTTCTGCCTCAGTTGATGTTTTCTAAAAGCTCTGCCGCCCTCTCTGATCGCAAACATTGCTCCATTACGGAGGGAAAGCAAATAAATCACAAACAACATTAGCTAGCGGAAGTTTTATTGGATTTTAAGTTTTTTCTCCAGGTTACATGGCTTTTAGGACCTTGGCTTGCCGTAAGTGTTTGGAGTGTCTGTTTCACGCAAATACATCAGCACTTTGCAAACCCTTCAGGTGGAAAAGAGCTTTTTGAGTGCAGCCTGGGCTAACTGTCAAGGATGCTGTTTGGCCTATCGATGAGAATAAGGAATTTAAGCCAATTGTTAAAAATGCTGATGAGACAATCTTGGAGTGAGTAGCATGTTAGGAAATGGGGTGAGACTGCTTTCCTGCAGGCTCTGCTTATCCTCACGAACACAGCTGAGGGGCGAGGGATGGGACAGAGGAGAAAATAGGGAGGGAAACGAGGGGGAGGAGTGAGGACTGCCCCGTGCTTCTCCTCTGTCCCCCTCTGTCGTTGTGACGTTAGCCATGCTGCTAGAATTCCATAAAAGTCTTCGACGAAGCAGGAAATGACTTCCAGGGTTTGGCATGTTGTTCTCTGGTCACTGCCATCACTGCGGGATTCTCTGCTGACTACTTCACACACACCCCCACTCGCTCTCTCTCCCTCTCCCCCTTTCAGCCCTCCCTCTTTTCCTTTCTCCCGCTTTCTCTCTCTTTTATTAGTCCTTCTTCTAAATATATTGTGGAAACTATTTTTATGATTTAGTTTCACTTCTTCTGGCAGCCACAGCTTGGTATTCTGACACCATATTCTGCTCCAGCCACATAGCACCTTACTATCAATGGGGAAGTTCACATTGTTCACTTTGTCATGATTTCAGAACCAGATTCTTATACAGTGACTGTTCATTGTTCTTTAAATAGAACATGAGCAGACAAATTGCTCTGGTCTGACTCTGATAGTCCATGTGCTTGTTTCCAGTGAGGGGCCTGAGGTTTTTTGGCTGCAGTAGCAACAGTTAGCCACAAAACTTTCCCTGCATGTCAGAGAGAAAGAGTTTTTTTTCCCTTGAGATGACCCACATATTGAGTTTCATCATCCCTCATTATTTCAATTTTTACATTGAATCATGCAGGAACTGTAGTTTTGTATTTTCTCCACCACCCCTTTAGAAACCCTCACATGACATAAGGAAACTAAAACAATTGAACAATTAAATTGAATTAACAATGACTCAATAGTTGAATGTTCACTGTTGTTCATATTTTCACTCCTTTTTGCCAACTGTTTGAATTCCGTGTTCTTATTGACATGTTTAGAGGCAGTCTGCTAAAGTTGTGGTGACCACAGGGAGATTTCTTTCCTTCTGACAATGGAGCACAGATTTCATTAGGAAACAGACACAATTCAACACAGGAAGCCGAACTTCCTCCTGGCTTTTTTTTGTACGCGCTCTCCCTTCTGCATCCCTTCATTTCCACCTTCCTTTCTTCAGAGAGAAAGATGAAAAACGTAGCAGCTCGTACATCTTCTCATTCAGTCACAAAAACGCATCAGTGGAGAGGAGTATTTTTTTTGGCCAAGTCCACTTTCCCTCTACTCATAATCTTGCCATAATAAACCGTTCCTCTGGAGCCATCCTAAAGGCTTGGCATTATGAAGTGTGAAATGGCCTGGCAGCCTGTGTGATCGTCCTGATCTCTAATCTCTCTGACAGGAAGTAGTTAGCCTAAGTAGCAGTCCTGCCCTGGCCAGAGCTTTCCTGTTTCACTGCAAGATGCTGCAGTGATTGTGCTGTTCTGTAATCATGTAATCACCACTTCCATACATTCTCTCTGTTTCTGATAGTTTTCATTTTGGCGTCCTAGCAAAGAAGAGGTATCTTTGTTTAGTTTCAAACTTCTGATTCACATTCCAGCTCAAATGTAATCTAATCTATGAAAATTGGACTGGAAGCTGGAAACTGAAAAAAGCAGCATTATTATGTTGTTTTATTTTGAAAGAGACATTCTAATCAAGCATTCAAAAGAGATTGTGTCAAGTAAGAGTCTCCGCATTCAATTCGTGCTGTGCTACAAATTTTTTAAGTACGTAATACTTTGGCATGACACAAAGAAGTTCCTGTTAAAACTTGACTTTGACAGCTGGTGGTTTCACTCCCTTGATGAGGGGTCATGTGGGAACAGTATCAGCTGCTTCATCCTCCAAATATCACATGATGGAATCATCTGAACGAGGCAGTCAGTGCTCAACAATTTTGCAGCATTACCTCTGTATCGATGAAAAGTGCAGCGTGGTCACATTTCTGCAGCTTTCCACTGTTTATCCAGTTGTAGTGAAAGGTCATGGAAGGAAATGCTGGAGGACCATATTGTTGTTGTAACACCACACCTGTGGGTCAATGGAGTAAACTGAGCTGGAGTTTTTGTTGAGGGTATAAGGCCACATTTCATTAATTTCTACCTGTTCCCGCCTCGCAGCCTCTCTCTGTACTCTCCTTTTTCTCTTTGGTGTACAAATCCTCTTGTAGTGCAGCTGTGATAATGTAATTTGCAGAAAATATATAGGTTTGGATTTTAAATGTTACACGTTGATACCCTCACAACTTTTTTTCTGCTTTGGGGTTGTAGCAAGAATCTGCAGAGTGACTGAGCTTCCTGTTGGCCTTGTAGATGCATCACTGGGATGTCTTATCGCAGTCCTGAGGGGCTGTCTGGCAGGATGCGTTCATGGGTACAAGGAGAGATGAATATTGTTGAGCTGCTCCATTGATCTCAGGCCCAGAGTTTGTAATGTCATTATTTCCACGGGTCCCTGAACCCCTAATTGTGTAAAGCTGCGTGAGGGCGGAGGGGGAGTACTCCCTCTGTTTGGATGTGTTTGGATTATGACACAAATGGATACAAACTATATGTCTCTAAGGAGGTTTCCTCTAATGGCCATCCAGGCCTCTCCTAATGCATCAGACCCAGCACTGCTGCTCTCAATGGATGCTCCTCAATTTTCCTTTTAAGATTTCTGTTTCACCTCACTCACACAGGGAAAGTATCTGTTTTCTATCAATCATCTTCACCTGAAGGCCTCTGTGTTTCGACCTGAGCTCTAGCAAAACAGTTTCATCTCATCCTCTGGAGATCTCAGATGAGCCAAGATGGGAATCTTGGTGCAGCAGAGATCTGGCCTGAAGCCCATGTGTTAACAGCTTGTTTACAAGGCTTATCCTGAAGCATATCCCCAGCTCATCTGACATTCTTTGGACTAAAGGTGTGTGTGAGCACGTGCGTTGGGTACTCTGGCTGCATGTTGCATCACAAACACTGTAAATCAAACCACCCAATTATATCGATATCCCATCATAATGTCCTCTGACTGCTTTAAGGCTGCCGTGACCATTAAGAAGATTAAACCAAATGATTTATTTAAAATGTACCTTTTCTGAATTAATACAAAGGTGATTGAGCCTACAGTATATTTTATTATTTGGAGTATTTGTATAATCTTTAGTTGTTGCTAATCCAAAAAGGAAATTCTCATCTCTGAACTGTCACAAATCATTTTAATTGTTGAGCACAGAGTGCCATCTTTCTTAAAGATAGCTTTTGTTTTGTTACCCCCTCTAAATAGAGCTTTTGCAAAATCATGAGCTTTAACACCAGCATCTTTCCATCTGTCCAAATGCTTTGTCATGTATGGATTTACCTGCTTGAAATGCTTGTTTGCTAAATCTCAGTCGAGATAAAATGCATGTGCAATGCATAGTAATGTGTGTGATAAATAGCCTGTTATGAGTTATATTGACTGTTGGCAGAATGCTGAGCTGTGACACTGTATAATAACTGATTGAAATAGGCCCAGCTAACCTCAGTCAACTTAGCCCGTAAATGGAATGCACTCGAGTTTAAGTGGTATTGGTTAGTGAATACACGAGGGACATGACTGAAATACATCAACACTTTAGCCAATGATTTCCCCTTTGCTGGTGTCTGGAGATGTGTAGCCAGCTGTGTCAATAGAAGCTCTAAACACAATGAAACGATGAGTCAAATTATCTTTGGATATCACGTGTCAAGAAACACATTTGTCTGCATGACCCATGCAGGTGGTTTTAAGTTCAAGGGGCTGTTGAATTCACATTATCACCTCAATCTCCCACTGTAAATGTGACACTGTCGCATTTCTGCGAGACAGATAACATCACCGCCTGTCTCTATCAAACCTGTTGTATCCATGTTGTGTATCTGATGGCGATACCATCTGCATGAGCAAGCCACTGCCTCAAGGCCATTTACACAGTTAGATCTAATTTAAGGACGGGGCAGAACACTTGCTTCCTGTAGCTTTGCTTGTCAATAACATCCTTCCCCCTGCATCAGATGTGGAATATATTTAGAAAGAGAGGGGCTTTGATGTTGTAAAGAGGGATGAACTCTGTGTCTGTGGTTTTGTTATATATAAAAACACATTGTCGCCATGCACTGTCGTACCTGTGGCTTCAGCCTGGAGTCACCAAGGCAACAGTCAGACCAGCCTCACCTGCTTGTAAGGTTTTTATCAGCAGTTGGTGGAAAAATAACAAAGCCTTCCACTGGTTATCACTGACAACAACAGCTTAGCTCTGACCTCTTCTCAAAAACATTTAGAAATAAGAGCTCACTGTGGAAACGGTCCCGACACAGGAACTGTGTCTCAAATCACCTCCATCAATGATGCTACAAATTAGCTTGCCCATATAACTTAATCCATATGATTATATTTATGCTTTTAGTTGTATTATTATTTTCATGAAGATATTAGTTATATTTTCTTTTGACTTGCCCTGACTCCCTCTCATATTAATTGATATTGACTTGATATTAATCTCTCGCCTTCCCCTGCTTATCCTCCTCTTCTCTCCTTTCCATGTCCTCTCTCTCATTTCTTCTGCCTCATCCTCTTCAATTTTGTCCTGTCCCCTCCCCCTCACAGTCGAGCTTTTACAAACATAGCTTTAGAGTAGAAGGGGAGGGATGTCGTGAATAAAGTGGCAGGGAGCAGAGAGACAGTTGAGCTTCCTGTATTATTCCACGGAAGCCCCTGTTAACTGGGTATTGTTTTTGCCAGCAGTGCTTTTAATTTATTTATCGTGTTGAACTGCTTCTTAGAATATTACACTATAAATCGATGTTTTGAAAAGCATTACCTCCATGAATGTTATCTGGTACACAAACCAGAGGAAGCAATCTGAGCCAAGAACTGCGTCAGTGATGGCGCTGAATGAAAAGAACTCAGTTTGACAGAATTTATGGATTAATTTGGCTTGTTAAAGCACACACACGTACAAACACACACAGCTAATGTCGTTAATGGATGGCTAAGAACACCCTCCCTCCGACAAACCCGCACACACTCCTGCATGCATAACACACACACTCTTGGTATCATCTTTCACGTCCTGCAGAGGTCATAAAACATGCCTTTGTCATTCTGCTTCCCCTCCCCTTGTCTTTCGGGCCCTCCTTGCGCACACACCCACATACACGCATGCATCAGTCCACTCGGGGTCTGTGGGTCCACATTTAATGCAACCAATTACTTAAGCCAACCCCCCCGACTCCCGCTCTTCTGGCTGCTGCATTACGTCAGGCTTGGCAGGCTGTATTTTTAGCTGGGAGATGCCATTGGCCCTCTCTCCCTCCTTCTCTGTGGATTGAGTTTCAACCTTGTTGCTGAAAGAGTCCAATGGACGCCTATCCCAGCTGCCCTTGTCCAATCACAGTGTCTCGAACCACTGTGTAGGAAGCAGACGGAGAGAATAAGTCCAGTGAGGTTTTGGTGGTGAGGGGCGACAGGGAAACAGTGAAGCAGGGGCCACTGTGCATTCATGCCTTGCCACAGACTGTATAGTGGTCATGCATGCTGAGTATGAAGGCACTGCTATAGAACGTCTGTGGTGAATGCTGGAGTGCCAAATGTTAATGCTAGCTGTTTAGCATTGCTCCCAGACACCAGAAATTATAAGTTTGTAAGAGGAAAAACAGCGAGAAGAGTTATAAAAATACATGCAGCTCTATTTTCAATTTTCCCCTTCCTTTTCCCTTCTCATTATTTCAGCCTTTAATGGCGGCTGTATACTTTAAGGGAGCTGTTTTTCCTGACGGTAGCAATGAAGCTGTGTTCTGCACAGCTGAGGCATGAAGATGGAGCGATGACAGCAAGACCCCATGCTGCTGGAGTAACTCACACAGGGTCAAAGAAAGCTTGGAATGTTTTCACTTGAGTGAAACACCCAACTGTTAGTGTATTGGAGTAAACAGTATAAAACCCAACAGCTTGACAAACAACCCAATTCCATTCACACAGGCAGGGCCTTCACAGTGACTGAGCATTGAGATGCTGCTGGCTGCTCCTCTTCTCAAACTCTCCTCACCATCTTAATCCCCAGTTGTATTCTCCTCCTCATCGAAGCCATCATGTTTCTCCGTTTCGATGCAGCCAATCTCTTGTTTCACCAACCGCTAATCCCATTCGCTGTGCTTTTATAAACCGCATCAGTAGGAGAGTGTCAACAATGCATACGAATGCCCCTATGTAAAGTTGAGGTCAGGGAAAACAAAAGCAGCTGGTGAAAAACAGAAGGCTACTCACAGTCTAGGTTTGAATGGCTCCAGAGAGAATCAGAGGGTAATAGAAAACTTTTATTTTATTTACATTTATTACCATTTTATTTATCAGCAAAGTAATTTGTCAAAGTTCTTTCATGCGTCATGAATAACGTTGCATCACTTTTTCCTTATTGGAGGTGAATTACCATAACAATAGCCCAGGATTAAATGGGTCTTTGCTTCAAATGACTCCACAAGGCCATGCTCCTGTTTGGTCAGGAGGCTGTATTAGTATCACTACAGGCTGTATTAGTAGTCCATTGTGGTTTCAATTTGTCCATTTGGATCTGTGGTCATCCTCATGTAGTATATATACCACAGTTAGCTAATGGGCCACCAGCCTTGAACACAAATAGATGTGTTTCCTCTTGGGAATCAAAATGGAGCTGGGATTCCTCCACCTAAAGTATTGTTATTTTTGACTCACTGTTTGCACTCATCACTATGGCAGATCACGGTCTGGGTGTTGGGGATGGGGTGGCATAAAATAATCATTCATTTATCGGCCAAGGTAAAGGGTTGAAATAATCGTGATAGTGATTGGAAGTCATGCTGTGCCAGTCTAGGCTTTTATGTATTGTGACTATTGTAGAATGCAGTGATTATTCACACGGACACGTTCTATGAAATCTATTCCCAATACCTAGCCCATATCAAAACCCATGACACAGCAATGTTGAAGACCTAAAACTGTTCAATGAGTGTTTTGATTAAACGATGACTAAGGAAACCAACGTCTGCGTCTGGACAGTGACTCATTGAGAGGAGAGAGAGGGAGAGAGACCCAGAGTGAGGCTGGAGAAGCAATGAAGGGGTATGTGGGTGGAGGAAATGAGACGCTCCTCTGGCAAGTGCCTTCCTGGACTAATGCTAGAGTAATGACATCATTGTTCATGGGGATATCTGGAAGTATAATAAGTTAAATACTGTTCGCCTCTTGATTGATTCTTATTATTATCTGCACAAGGCAACATGCATGACGCGGGGTTACAAGTAAACAGCCAAGACTTTTTAGCTTTGAAGTGAGCCGCAGCTCAGAGCCAGCGTCAGCCCATAACAATGCTGTTCGTACAAGAAACCAGACCAAGGTGATTCTGAAAGACAGCTGCTTTGAGTTCCCTTAAATCCCTGCTGTTTTCACAAGTCAGACACACACCATGAGACCACAGGTCTGTCCCCATTGTTCCGAGCCCCTGTGGAGCGAAAGCCTGGGAGCTACGTGGGGTTTTGGGTGGCTTGTGTCTGCTTTAGAGGGATCATAGTGTGACTGCAGAACAAAAAGAGGTATGAAACTGATATCCCCACAGTGTCAAACAAACAGCCACGTCTTTCACGCACTCAGTTGTCTCCTCCCTTTCACTTTGACTTCACCGCCCCCTGTGCAAACCCCCCACCCCCCTGAATGTGACCCCCTGCCCTGGAGGGTCAAATTTGGGGACCTCAGGTCAGTACAGTGAGAGGGATACAGCCTGAGCGCTCCAGTTGCACCTTTCCTCTGCCTACAATATCTTCACCTTGGAGATACAGTCAACACCAAGGGTCACCACCAATGCCTTTGGCCACACAAGCAGTTTTGCTTGATTTCTCTAATACTCGCAGCAAGCGGTTGTTAGTGTCTACATTACAGTAACACCTACATGTCTGCTTGTCCAGACAAAAATGCAGGCCCAGAATTCTAAAAATAAAATGGGACAAGCTGTGTGTCAAACCTCCTCCATTGTATTGGCTCTAAACCTTCAGTGCAGTGTGAACAGAGTGGAAGTCTGCTGCTGAGTCTCCAAACAAAACTGTAGTAACATGGATGTAGCCATTGTCTTGTTATGAGATATAATGTGTTTTTATTTGCATCCCTTCTTTTCTGATTAATACTAAACCACTCCGTTTTTAAATCCTCTGCACAGATGTGAAGAAGGACTGGTCAGACCATGCTCTGTGGTGGGAGAAGAAGAAGACATGGCTCTTGAAAACTCACTGGACATTGGACAAGTACGGCATCCAAGCCGACGCCAGGCTGCTCTTCACGCCGCAGCACAAACTTCTGCGCCTCCAGCTGCCTAACATGAAGCACATGAAGGTCAAGGTCAACTTCTCGGACCGCGTCTTTAAGGCTGTGTCAGACATCTGCAAAACCTTCAGTAAGTGGAGCAAAAGAATGAATCACTTAGAGAACACCAGGCGAGGAAGTGTTCATCTATGTTACACTATTTTTTAGAACATTTGTGGAAATTTCTTCTAAATCAAACCTCGTCGTATTCGTCCTCGAATTGTTTTCATCTCTTCCAATTTGTTGTGTTTATTAAACACAGCCTAAGCTTTGTGCACCAGACTCACGTCTCCTGACGGGCAGTCCACTGTTAACAGTGGCGTCCTATCCTTGGAACCTGAGCTCCATCTGTTTTACACGAATGTTTAGTAAACAGAGATTATGAATCCTTCTCTGGATTATAACAGACACACACCAACAGATGTGTTCACGCACACGTAAATAACTCTTTGTCACTATCTGACTTACCCATCTGCCATCTCTTGTACTCATAACATTTCCAAATTTAGCTGTCTCACACTATCGATAGCTTCCATCATCTGCATGACGGGGTCCAGTCAGAGGTCACATGCTGGACCCCGCCGACCACCTGACCTGCTAACACCTACTTTTCCTTGGCTCATCCCTTGACACTTGCCCCTGAATCTTAGTTGGTGTCTGCAGGTTTGGAACACCCACCTATAAAATCTTCCATAGGCAGGGTCATCTCACAGCTGTTGAGACTCAGTCACTGGACGGAGCAGAGCAGTCAGAGCAGGAGTTGCTGTGTTGCTCTCCTGTTTTTATTGGCCTCCGGCATTTATCCTTGTTTTTACTTTGGTACAAATGTCATATTCCAAAGGACTGATTAAGACTGAATAGCACATTTTATCTGGTGTAAATACACAGAGCTTGTTTTTGAAAGCATAGTCAGGGGCACAGGGGAGAAGCAGACCTGCAGTTGTGCTCTAAGTCAGCCCTGATGAGGAATATGTCTGTTGTTTCTCTATTAAATCTATTTCAGGACAAATTGCTTTTGGCTGATTTTGTTGTGTGCCAGAAAGTATAGTGGCCGTAAAGCATCCCACAGTGAGATCTGCTCCTGCTGTTGTATTTGAATCACTGTGTATTATAGCTTGTAAAAAGCAGGATTTAAGGTAAAGACAGCAGGAAGCTCTACTCTGTAACCGAGGGTAGGACAGCTTACTGCAGCTGGATTAGTTAATTTTGATGTCTGGGTATCTTTTGAGATTTACAATTTCCTGGACACGTTTCCTGCTGACTGCCTGCGAACTGCATAACAGAGAATCAAAGAGGAAAGGAAGAGACGAGACCTTCTCCAACTGGCCTTCACTCCAGACAGCTGAAAGGGAGTGGCAGAAATACGGGAAAGACAATGGAGATTTTTTTCCTACACATTTGGTATTTGGATTCCTTTTGCCCTGGCAAGTAAAGTTAGTTGGTCACACAGAAGCTACTTCCTCCTCCAAAATAATGTCAGTCCACCAGTGAAGTATTTGGCTGTTGTTCATCCACACCCTTTTCATGGTGGATTTCTATCCCCTACAATATTAGATGCTGATCACCTCAAATTTTCTATGTTCTATTAAGCACAACTCTGACTTTGAGCATCCCATATAAGACCAAAGCATAAAAAATCAACATAAAGCTCTCAAGTTTAAAGCATTAAACCAATTATCACCGCTGTGCTTCTCCCACGTCCATAGCAGCTGGTTCCTGCCACAGACACAGTCCATCTGGCCCTGCTGGGAACAAGGAGGACAGTTGGAAAGGTCGATGTACTGTAACAGATGAAAATCGCTCAGTTTCACTCCTGTTCTGACCTCTGTTTCCATTAGGCAGCTCCTACATCCTGTGTCTGAAGATAGTTGTGGTCAAGGAATTTGTGCTTTTCCATTTTTAGTTGCAAGATAACATTTTGATAACGATGATAATGAACTCAAAGAATGCTCTGCATGCACGTTTTTGTGCATGGTGCCACGTGAAAGCGTCATACAGTTTGAGCCAACAAACTGTCAGAAATTAAGGGGAATTATAATGCACAATTACTGGGAGCCGGTGCTGAGAGAAGCCATTTGTCAGACAGGAACTCACTGGGCCTGAGTTTTTAATGTAAAAAGATGAAAGCAGGACTGGTCAGATGTGCTTATAGTATCGGAAACATTCAGGCGAGGGTTGGCATTGAGTTGGAGAATCGAGGAGGCAGGGCATGATGTATAAAATCTGCTGCAACTTTTTAAGATATAAATAGTTATTGTTGTAAAATGAATCAATTAATCAAATAATAATTTCAGCTACAGAATGCAATATTAGTTTCAGAAGGTCAGACAAACAATGAATTGGTTCTCCTGGCTTTTGTAAAGTGATTTGCCAAGTGAAGTGTCATAGTCAGACATGAGCTTCTCCTGTCTAGACAACCTGGACTCACTTCCACTCTCTCACACATGTCCTCCCTCTAACAGGAGGCTGTTTTTTTAATCTTCCTGTGGGCTAGCACACAAAATGTATTCTTCACAAACTGACTAACACATGACTGTGGACCTGGGAGCTTGAGGCGGTATGAAATGAGGCTGCTGCTCTCTGCCGAAGCACCACTTCAGGGTAACAAGTATCAGGCTGTTCCACTTAAGCGCTCTGTGTTTTTTGGGAAGAACTGCTTTGCTACCATTTGTTGGAAACCTCAGGCACAACAGCATTCTCTGGGAAATAGAAGGGGCAGCAATGCTACTGTAACTGCTCAGCAACTGGAGGTAGAAGGGATGGACAGAGAGTGCACAGGAGGTTGAGGTTGACAGTTGTGAATATTGCAATGAAGTGTGAGCTTTGTCCTCCAGAAACCTTTGGAGGAGTGGCACTGCTGCTCCATCGTCTTGGTCCAACAGATTTATGACACATCAACCTGTGGTCTGCTTGACTGGCCCAGGCCACTGTTGTCATAACATGGGAGGAGTGTGGCCTCAGCTCCGGTTCCGAAATTAAAGTGCATTATTATTCTTTTCCAGATGGCCCTTTTAATACTTTTTTAACCTCCTTTCTTTTAAATGAAGGACTCTACTGATGCCATTTCCTGTTTTTGTTTGTCCTTAAAGTTGGACTGAAAAACATTAAAACTGACATCTGTGATGTCTGTCTCCTGTTATTGCATTAAATCAAAGCATCACTTGACTCAGCTCAGATGCCAAACATCTGACCTCACTGCACTTATCACAAGCTGAATTCCTAAAACATGAAAAAATCCACATCATATCATCTGTTTCCTTTTAGACTCAGACTGTGTCAGAGTCGTTTATTAGTCCTCGTTTTATTGTGTCTTCACTGAAACCAGTGACACATTTATTGTTCCACAGTATTGATCATTCCAGTGAGTGCCTCTTTGAATCAGTACGAAATGTGCAAAGGGGAAAATAGTCGGTGAAATCACTCCTCTATCATTTTTTTGTCCATGTAGGGTCTCCATCTGTTTGTACTGTAAACCTTAGTGCTGTAAAATTAGACTGTGACGGTGTTTGTGATTCTTCTGTGGCTGGCCTTACTCACTGCAGTGAATCATGTGTTCCAAGGAGTAGGTCCTGCGAGCCCAGCTGGCTGGGGTTCAACCCCCTCTCCTCTGGCTCCGGGCCTGGAGTCTGCAGGATGGAGGATTGGGGGGTCTTATTGTCAGAGGTGTCATTTCTGCTAATGGAAGTCGACCAGGCTTTTGTAAGCACTCAAACCATCACTCACTCTTTCTCCTCGTCCTGATGCTGGCCACAAGTATGCAGCTTGTGCAGGAGCAGTCTTTCCCACCATTTCATGATTCCTAAATTGTCTCTATAAACATACAATTCAAAACTCAACTGGGTATGTCAGCAGAAACTGACTGCTTCATGTCTGATACACACAAGTGCAGTGTTTTTTTAATATATATATATTTTTTGTCTTTTTAATATTCTGGATATTCTCGACTTCAAAATTCAATCCTGTCATACTTGACACAAGCCCTAATTTAATTTGTTGAAACTCATTACCACACATCAGATTGGTCTTGATCTGTAGCTGGCTAATACTTTATATCCAGTGTGGACAATGAGGTCATATGTATGAACAATTAAAGCAACTGTAGTAGAATACCACATGCCTTTGTAATGCCTGAACAAAAGACAGGAGCCCTGTGTACATACACAATTGGATACACACTCGTCTGTGTGTATTAGGCAGCGTGCACAGCTCTGTGGGGCTGTAGCTCGGCAGCACGCCTGCAACTCACATGGCTGTATAAGGGCACAGGGATTGCACTCCACCACTGCAGCAGAGCAAGAATGAGGGAGGAGAGAAGAGGGAGTCAGCGAGAGACGAGAGAGGGAGAGCTCCCATCTGGTAGTTCTTAAAACTCCTGGAATGCTTTTGCTTTAGTTACACAAACCAAACAAGATCTCTCACCAAGCCAAGGCGTTCGCTCTCTCCCCTCACGCTTTAGCTTCCCCCCACCGGCCCTCAGCAACCATTTTTTAATTAGTCTGCAATGCCTTGTCGATTAAACATCTTAAAAAAAAAAAAAAAATCAAAAGAGGTTTATTTCATCTGATCTGAGAGAAGAACTTTGGTAAAACAAAATGAAAATGATGAAATAAGATTTTCTGATATTAGTTCATTCCTTACCTCGTATGGAATATTTGACGAAACCAAATCCAGCCGAAGATCCAGATGTTCCTAATTCTTCTGGACTATAGCCACATGTTCCGACACTTTCTATCTGTCTCACCCACTACATCAGAACCGTCCCAAACTCATCTTAAAACGTCACTGCCGCTGGTGAGTGATGGCTCCCTGGCCTCCAAGCTCAAGGCAAGGAGGGAAAAGAGAGGAGAGAAGTCGGGGGAGAGAGGCTACTCTGTTTTAGTCATTATCTTCAGTGTGGTATCTCATTTTCTGATCCTGCACACAACTCCTCGACTTTTACGCACGCAGAGTTACACCATGGGTGTTCGCTTCATTTATAGTATCTGAGAACCATCTTTTTTTCCTGTGTTTATGAAAGCTGAGCTGTCTTTCTCCTGGTTCTGGTTGCATACGTGTGTGTGCGAAGAATGATCCAGGTTGGATCTGGCGTGTTTCTCAGTTGGAGATTGGATACAGTTAAAGAAAGATTTGTTGTGGCCCTGAGAGAAGGGATTTGCAATTTTCCACCCCTCTTGTGTAATGCTCTTTACAATTCTCGCTCTTGTCCTCCATCCTTCCTTGTCCATTTTTGCCTGCTTAGGTTCCTTACTCACTCATAATACTAGTTCTATGCATTTAAATCCCAAGCAAGATGTTGTATGGTTTATATGAGACCTGTATTTGGACAAAATATAAATAGGTGTATGCTTTGAGTTGGTTTCTGACATTAAAACCTGCCCATCTTGGTGTCCACATTGCTTTTGCCTTATTGTTATTCAAGGTTATTCTTATGAACAACAAATTGACTCTCTCTCTCTCTCTCTCTCTCTCTCTCCCCTCCAGATATCCGCCACCCAGAGGAGCTATCTCTACTGCGTAAGCCCCGTGATCCTAAGAAGAAGAAGAAAAAGCTGGAGGAGGCAGAAGAGGATGATCTTGAGCTGGAGGGTCCACTGTTAACCCCCGGATCAGGTTAGTTGATGGACAGTAACTCCGTCACTAATGTGGAGATGAAGCACACATGGCTTCAAACCACTTGTTACAGTAATATGTAGTATTAGGAAGTAGGAATAGAATTGATAGATTATTTAGTACAAAAAAACATAAAACAAGCTCTGCTGCAAGCTCTGGTGAAATAAAACATGAATGTATACAAATCTATGTCAGAAGTCTTTAGGTTTTGATGTACTTTGTTTATAGGTTTACTTTTTGTATTTTTTGAAAAACAATAATATCATTTCCCTCAAGCAGCAGAGCTGAATAGCAGGTTCCACTGGCTGCAACAAAGCCTCTTCCATTCTTTTCTTTTTTCTTTCATTGCACTTGCGGTTCAAAGCAACCCACTAAGATAACTCCAAATTGTGGCAGTCTGCCTCTGATGACCAAATATGAATGTGTAAGTTTGAGGCCTGCATGGGATCTGCAGCCTGGGCTCCCTGCTCCTTGGCAGGGAGGACGAAGAATGGTTGAGATTCCACGCATAGCTGGTCACGCTGCCATTTTAAACCCAAACCAGGCTACACGGCTGCATCTACACCAGCGTCTCCTCCCTCCGTCTGCCACTGATGGGAGGGTTACGACCATGTGAGCGGAGTGGGACAGAACAAAACAGGGTACAGCGCTGTCACAGAGTTAGCATTGAGCAAAACTGCAAACTCTATGAGACAGGTTGAAAGGGACTCTTTGTACGCTCTTGCTCTGGCCTGGAGTCTGTCTTCTTTCTCCTTATGCTCAAGATGCATATAAACACTTGTGAGTGGAAAAAGGCCTGAACTGTTACTGTGAACTTGGTGAACCCTCACAATTTCATGCACTTAAGAAATGCAAATACTGCTGATGTGCTGATTTGAATCGCTGTAAAAGTCCATGTATAGTTACATTTGTGACAGGAAAAGCTTAAAACCAGCACTCTTATTCACTTTACAGTTCATTTTAATGGAGAACACTAGTGAAAGTCACACCCAAAAGTTGCACCATTACATTTCATGGGTGCGCTGTGTTGATGGCTGTATTGTGGACACATTTTTTCCCATTGGGCAACTGTGGTCACAATACTAGGTGGTGCAGAACTAGCAGTTCCATCAGGAATGTGCAGAATTTGTTCAGTGTCACTTCACACTTCCTGTCATCCTCTCCATCAGATTAGTCACATGCTGCAGTCAGAAGGTGAATTTCTTGGCCAAGTTGTAAGGCGTTGTTTGTCCCTTGTGGGGAAAGGCTGACATCTCAGCTCGGGTCTCTTGATAAGATTCACAAGGTTTTTCATAGAGGCAGCGATGCAGTCAGAAGGCTGGTCCACTACTTTGGGGACAGAGAGAAGAGCTAGCTGTAGTTCGCCATGACGTTAAGTAAACTCTTGCAAACGCTTGCAAAATTATTGTTGCACCAAATTGCACACACTTGTATATCAGTCCCCAACTAGGCCTGATTTATTTCTTGTTTGGTGGAGGTAATAATATTTAGGCCTCTGTCATATACATGCTGTATGTGCACTACACAGTGGCCTCACAAGCACTTTACATAGATGGTGACTAATTATTTCCACTTAAAGACGGGCAATCCTTTTCCATAACCTCAATCTCTGTCTTTAAAAGTACCATCAAGGAAACTCCCTTGTCTGTCTGCATGCTCATGTCAAGTGCCCACAAAACTGTCCATTTTAGTAGAAAAGCCATGTTACTAATCCTCAGCTGCTATTTTGACTTGGCCTGAGATCCACTGTCTCACGGTGCTGCAGTGAATACATGCAGGGCTGGGTCACTCTGACCATAGTCTTGCTTGGGCTTTCAATCAGTTGCACTGCGCTGGATGGCAATGAACGTGTGGATGGAAAATGACAGAACCTCACTCGTCATGCCAGGGTGTTCTCCTTCTTCTAAGAGGGTAAACTGAGTCATCCGCTCTGAGGCTAGCAGTTGGCATTCTTCTATTTCTCTATTTTTTGGTCTTCTCTCCTCTGTATCCTCCCTGTCCTTGTATAGTTTGTCTCAAATCTGTCCACTTGATGTTTTTCCCATTCCGTTTGCTTCCTTTCCTGTCCCCCTTTCTCTTACTCTTTCTCTTTTCATCCTAGCATCTGAGATAGTATACATCGGCCCTGTCAAAGGTAAGCTATCCTCTTCTTCTGTCCTTTTACTCTTCAGTGCTGCTTCCTCGCATTGCCTCCCAACTTCCTATCCACCCTCCACTTCCCTTTCACAGCCAGAGTGTTGAGGTCACATGACATCAGTAACCTTTGGGACTAGAGTCATCTGACCGCTCCTCCAGAGGAAGTCATCTGGTTTGAAAGGTCACATGATGCTTAGGCTTTGCCTCCTGTTTTTCCCAAAGCTCAGTTTTCTCATTTTAACTACATTCCTCGACAAGTAAGGAAGTGGAGACCTGTTGTCCATATTGATATGCAGTATGGTCTTATGGGTCCATATCTCTATGCACTGAAAATTTGATAATTCAGTACAAAAACTTTGTATAATAATCAAAACCAACAGAGCAACATTTCATTATTTTCCAGCCCTCTCTTGGTTTACTTCTTGTCTCGTCTTGGTGGTCCAGCTCCTTCCACCTAAGCCTTCTACAAATCCCCAGTGTGGGAGCATTAGGAAGTCAAGTCATGTTGACATTCTTTGTGTCGTTTGTATTGGAGTGTCAGTAAACAGGATGGAGGAGGACCAGTTGTGTTGTTCAATGGGCTGCCAGCCTTCACCTTATACATGGTGTCTCTGAATATTTGGGATTCCTGAGGAACCCCTACAGGAAATGGGAGTACTCTCCCTGACCTGATGAACTCCGCATCAGGGGGAAAACCCTTGAAAGAGTCACTGAATAAAACCTTCCCCCGCAAGGGATGGGTGGCCATAGCCTGCACCCTGTTCTCATGACCTCAGCTTGCAAACACAAACACACATGTACACAGTCACAATCACTAGCCAAGCCCACTTCCTGATTTCAGTAGGGATTTAGTGGTTTAGCCAGTGTTGCTTCTTGACCTGAGCCCTACAGAGGGAGACAGGGAATGGAGGGGTGTGGGGCCAAAAATACTCCACAAGTCGGAGCCAACAGGAAATGCAGAAAACTTGACTTGGTGTCCTACTTTTGTTTGGAACCAAAAGCAAAGGTTAAAAAACTAAAGGATAAACAATATTCTGAGCATTTCAATACACAGTTACATCTTTTTGTAATCCTTCTCCCACACCCTTCTGTTGCTCCTCTCTGCAGCATGTTGTGTAGTAGTTGTGTGTGAGTTGCATTCCTGCAGGTTATTTGACTGTGAGTAAGCGGGAGACCCCGATCATGTAGTGCATCATCTGCATGCTGATCCACATCAATCCCACCATCAGCAGGAGGACACGGTTGAAGTCACTCATCTGCGAAGTGTGGGCTCATGGTCACATGGTTGTTGTTGACCGCTGGCTGGCCTGGCTAGGCTGCAAGTGTGTGTGTGTGCTTTTTGAAAAGTGCTCACCATTTTACCCCATAGCTGTAATGATGTATTTGTGACACTTAATTGGATTGTATTAAGCAAACACATATAGAAAGGTCAGATTATTTATTTCATTTTATTTATTTTTTTTGCATAAGTACTGATTGATCGATCTGTGTTTCCAGGGAGCATCTACTCAAGCCCAGGATTGTACAGTAAGACAATGACCCCTACCTACGACTCCAGGGACGGAAGCCCACTGTCGCCCACCTCTGCCTGGTTCGGGGATAGCCCCTTGTCTGAGGGAAATCCCAGCATCCTCGCCGTCAGCCAGCCAATCTCCTCTCCAGACATTCTGGTGAAAATGTACAAGCCC
The DNA here is from genome assembly GCA_016785235.1 of Pseudorhombus dupliciocellatus. Classification (NCBI taxonomy): domain Eukaryota; kingdom Metazoa; phylum Chordata; class Actinopteri; order Pleuronectiformes; family Paralichthyidae; genus Pseudorhombus; species Pseudorhombus dupliciocellatus. The sequence goes on from JAFBJW010007502.1 coordinate 1,301,809, forward strand.
CAGTCTCTGCTGGACAAAGCCAAAATCAACCAGGGGTGAGATGAGCTCTGCTTCTGTTTGGCCGTTTGATTTTATCTGGTCTTAGTCATGCATTCAAAAGATTTTTTGCAATTGATCAAAACAGTTTGTATGCTGCATCTCATCAAGAAAGTGAATATAAAGACATATTCTGAGTAGCACATTCACTGTCTGCACAGGTGGTTGGACTCATCCAGGTCTCTGATGGAGCAGGATGTAAAGGAGAATGAGGTGTTGCTGCTGAGATTCAAATACCACAGTTTCTTTGACCTCAACCCTAAGGTATGTCCCACAGACAGAGCACAACAGCTTTATGTCATTTGAAAACATGTAGCCACAGATTGTCACCAGATTTACTGAGGTCTCGCGTGTATCGGACTGTGAGACAGCGTTTACATGTCGCTGTTTGTTTGTGCGTGTCCACAGTATGATGCCATCCGAGTGAACCAGCTCTATGAACAGTCCAAGTGGGCCATCCTGTTGGAGGAAATCGAGTGCACGGAGGAGGAAATGATGATGTTTGCTGCCCTGCAGGTAAGAGGACTCAGCATGTTTGTGTCCTCTGCTGATCTTAATTTTTTCCTGTTACAGCATTGTTTAGTCAGGGTCTGAAATCTGAAGATCTGCATGTTTCTCTTCATCGACCAATGGGCACATTTCCTTCTCGACCACAAGCTAATAAACTGAATGGGCTTCCAGCCCAGAGCTGAGCCATATGGTTGCCAGAGCTGCTGCAGCATGCATACTAAAACCTGGCTTGTAATTTCACAGTCCTGCAGAAGGAGGCAGTGGGGTTTGCCAATGGACCTATTAATATGCTTTTATACCAATCAAATTTATCTATACTAGTCAATGGAAATATAGTCATTCGGCTTTTCAACAAAAAAAACTCTTTAAATAATTAATTACAAATGACTAATGAACCTACCTTCCTTTGTTCAACTAAGTGGAGCCACTTCAATTCCTAGAAACAGTGTAATGAAGTAGAAATAAGATGTTCTTGTATTATTTTCTTCAGAGCTGAATACACAGCCGAGGCTTTTAGCTTCACGTGACAAAGTAATTTCTACACTTTGCTGTTGCCACTTAAATCATGGCAGAATCAGACAAACTGTCTCATGAGAAAAGTTCAAAGGAAGATAAGTGAAATGACAACAAGTGGCTTTAAAGGGGATCAGTGGAAGTGATATACAGATGTGAGCACCTTTGGCCCCTCAGGTTGCCCCCTCCAGTCTGAGGTTGGTGCCCCTGCTATTTCTGACCCTCATAAAGTGTTGGTGCCAAGACCTGAGGACGCCATCCTGTCCTCACCCCCAGGGTAATTATAGAGCATCTTGGTCCAGGGACCCATCTCTGCAGCCCAGACCACCCACCCCATCGCGACACTGTCTCTCAGACAGACCTGCTCACATTCCTTTAAACGCCCTTTTACACTCTGAGGTGTTACGTGCTTCTCATCAGGCTGTAATTACACTGAACAGGTTTCTGGTTTCATTTCCTGAGAGAGATGCTAATCTACTACACTGTTGCTACCTGTCCGTTAGCACTTTGGTAGCTGACACTATGTTTCACATGGGTAGCATGGGCTAAGGTTTCACTGTGGAGAGTGGAGAGGTTCTAAATAAAGAGTAATGATTGTCCGCTTCAAACATGTTGCTGGCTTGTGCTAGTATGCCGTCACCTGGAAGTGTCTCCATGGCAGAACATAGACGTGAGGTTATCGTCAGTCGGGAACAGTAATCGACCTCAGAGTCACGCTGCCGAGTAAAGAAACTTAGGACCAGGGTTGAACCCGGTGGATAAACAGTTGGGTTCAGCCATTTATACACACAAACAGGACACAAGTCCCAGAAAGGAGGGCTGTCGAGGGTCCTTTGTCCCACATTCTGTAACCTCAGCTGACTAAAGCCGCACATATCTCTGTCAAACTCTGTCTCTGTATCTCTCATCTGCTCGACAGCTGTTCATTCATATATTGGTGGGGGGTTGGTGATGGGTTGACATTATAAATACCATTTGTCAACAAGTTGTATTTAGTATCTGTGACTCACACTAAGAGGAAGCCACATGCAGGTTTTTCAGTAATGGGCTCCATCTTGATGAATTGCTATCTCCATTGTTACAAGAACACACTGTCTCTTATCACATCCTTTCGGCCCAGTTGCACATGTCTTCCCAGTAAAAACAATTTATGAGCCTGTTGTAGTTGCTGAGATCGCATTGTCTGAATCATCTTAACTAGTTCTGTCAGTCAATCATCATCTCCGAGCACTTTATTCTCCTGAAACTAGTCCTCTCTTCAGGACATTGTCCCATCATTGCAGAACTCATTTGTGCCAACAAAGCCTTATTTAATGCAACGGTTCAGTTTTCATGCACCAGGCACATTGCAGGAAATCAAAGCTGATGACAAAGGTGTGGGAGTTGATGCCATTTGCTGCATTATTTGTCCAACTCACTCCTCTTTCACTTAAAATCCATCTCTGACTGAGGCTGTTTTTCATCTGGAAGGCTTCCATTTATCTGGTGGATAGAAACGTTTTGTCACTGGGAGAGTTTTTAGGAGTGCTGTGAGGATAATAGATATGAAACCATTTTCCATAGTACTTTAGACTTTTGCTACAGCTGAAGTACATACTGTAGATGTGTGTCTGAAAGGATGGCTGCAGTACAATTCCTGAATTTCTGTGTATGTGACGCTTCATGTGCAAATCTCAGAGGGCTGAATGTCACCTGTTGCAATCTGTCATACCTATCACTCCATTGTACTGGGACATTTTTGTCTCACAACAGTGATTTATATAGTGATATAATCCCTGGTTTAATGCAGAAAACTGTATTTTTCCTCCCGTCAGTACCACATCAACAAACTGTCAATCATGGCATCGGACAACCACATGAACAACAGCGAGAAGGAGGTGGATGAGGTGGACGCAGCCCTGTCAGACCTGGAGATCACGTTGGAAGGAGGGAAGACGTCCAACACACTGGTATGACAGCACTGCCACGTCATTGCATGCACTGGAGGCAACGCCCTCGTTCGCTGGGCTTTTCTCTGTCTGATGAAGTCTCCCTATTAAACAGGAGCATGAACATTTGTAGACACTGCAGACTGACCCAGGGGAGGAAAAATAACATTGACTTTTACTGGAAATTCACATTTCACACTGTGATGAATCCCCACTGAAAATGTAGATCTCTGTTGTTACAGCAGCTCAGTGAGTAAATTAATCAAGTTGATACAGTTTATCGGAGGAAACTGAGCTCTGAGATATTACACAACATGTGTTTACTTTAGAATAGTCCATTGAGTAATGACAATGAAAATGGACGACGTTAATCCTCAAGTCATTGTTTTGGTTTGAACTGCTCTCTCATTCTTGCGTAATAGCGTTCTGTGTTTTTACTAAAATGTTTTTGTTCCTTCCAGGGTGATATCACATCTATTCCTGAGCTAGCTGACTACGTCAAAGTTTTCAAGTAAGTCCACACTCACTTTCATGTAATCAAAAACCCTGTGTGTAACAACAGTGGACCAGTGTGTTTACAAAGATTTTGTTTGTCCAAAAGATGCTGAATCTATTAGAATAGCATGTTTTTGCTAAATCAGCGCTCTGGCCTGTTTTGCATCAGTGTAATAGACCAGGTTGTTTGCCAGAGGACGTTTGCAGGCTGAGCTTGCAGTTTCGTTTTTTCTTTTTTTAAGTGATTACAGTTGGACCAAGCATAGTTTGAACCACAGTTTTGGCTGTAGGCCTTTGCTGACAGGCAGGTGGCCCCTGGGGTGGTTCTCTCATAAAATGTATAAACCATCAAGGGGGGGGGGGGGGGTGGCGGAGGTGGGGGGGGGGGGATACGATATTGTGAGGCATTTCCTCTTTAATGGTTTTCCATTAATGTTCTTGTCCAAAGCTGGCTCCTTTCCTGTTCACCTCGCTGACTTTGCACTGGAGAACACTCCTCCACTTCCTCCTCCTTCTTTGTACTCGCTTATGATCTCCCCTCCCCTAAGTATGACACGTTTCCCTCTGTCTCCTATTCATTCTCCAGACCCAAGAAACTGACGCTGAAGGGCTACAAGCAGTACTGGTGCACGTTCAAGGATATCACAATTTCCTGTTACAAGACGAAAGAGGAGGCGCATGGGACACCTGCTCACCAAATGAATCTCAGAGGTGCAGATAAAAGCTGTTTTCAGAAACTCACAGAGAATGGCTGCACAATGTAGACTCTCTTCAGAGTTTGCCTTTCACATATGAAGGAAGAATCAGGAGATTCTCCATCAAATGATATGATATCCTGTTGTATTCTTACATTGGTTCATTTGGATGTTATCTAGACTTTTTATTTGAGGGCTGGCAGGAAGTTCAGAGCCTCTCACTGGGATGTTTGCGTTCTCACGTACAGCCCCTCAAGAGAATATCAAGAGACTGTCCAGAATTCAGTGCCTCAATGTCTGAGCGCAGCTGAAGTCTCTTCATACTCGAGCAATAATTTACTGCTTTCCTTCTAATGAATGGGAGTGACCTTTGACCCATTTTTCCTCTGCACTGTGGCTTTGTGTGTGTAGGTTGTGAGGTAACTCCAGATGTTAACATCTCGGGTCAGAAGTTCAACATCAAGTTGCTAATCCCTGTAGCTGATGGCATGAACGAGATCTGGCTGCGGTGTGACACGGTAAGATTGAACGTCGATCTACCGTTCACTAGAGTTTCTCCTGGTTTGACGTGGTTCTTTCATGCTAAGCATTGTTTGGTTTTCACCTTCAGGAGAAGCAGTACGCCCACTGGATGGCCGCGTGCCGCTTGGCCTCCAAAGGGAAGACCATGGCAGACAGCTCTTACAACCTGGAGGTCCAGAACATTCTGTCCTTCCTCAAGATGCAGCACATGAATCCAGACCCTCAGTTCATTGAGCCAATCACCACCGACATCAACCCAGAATGCCTGGTGTCGCCGCGCTACCTGAAGAAGTACAAGAACAAGCAAGTAAGCGTTTCTGTGAGGAGCTGTAACAGTTTTTTTCCGAGCAAAGTGAAGAAGACAGCAGCTTATCTGCCATCATGTGTGTTTTCTGGGAGGCTGTTTACTTGTTTGATGACTTGCTTGTGGAGTGAGACAGAGCAGCGTTTGATGCTTCCCACATGGGTGCCTCCTGGCATCAGAATTGTCTTGCGTTGGAATGCAACCTCTCCTCTACTCCCCCTCCTTTACATTTCCTCCTCCTCTTCCTTCTGTTCTTCCTCCCCACCCCTCTCTGTCCGAGGGGAAACCAGGACAGCAGACATCCGAACCACTCAGGGCTGTGGAGCTGCTCATGTCAGACTGAAACAGATACTTAGCCTCAGATCCCAGTCTTTGTGCTTGTAGACAAAAGGGCTCATAGCCAAGAGATCCCAGGACCAGAAACTAGTTTATTTGTGTGACTATAAGTAAGTAGTAAACATCCTGAGAACCAGGTGAAACACTCAAACACTGAGATCCAATCTTTGTGGGCGTTGGGGAAGGTCCACAATGTGCCCAGCAGATTTGCATGCAAGCAATAGGCTGGTGTGTGTGTGCACTGGAACAGCTGAATACACGAACGCCATGGCAGTGTGAGATGGGTGAGGAAGAGAGGGAGGGATCTGCTGGCCTTAGCTTACTCACTCAACCTGGTTTTGTTTAAGTTATAGTAGATCTTTGCGGGGGGGGTGACAGTAAGTGATGACTCAGCAATGGTCTGACTTGTAATGGAGATGAGGGGAATGGGAAATAATTGAGAAATGATGCACCGCAATGATGTAGATGTGTATCTTTAGGTAGTTCTCCTGAAAAGTTTAAACCTGATATAAAGATTTCCTGGTTGAATATTTCAAGCAGCTCCTCCCTTCAGCGAGATGAAGGAAGAATTCATTTGATATCATTTAAGAGTTAAAGCACCCAGGAAACCATATGTATGCTATCGAAGCCTAATGGGAGTTGTTGTTGTTGTTGTTGAAAACTTTGACAAAATCCTTCCAGCAATAAGCAGCTCAGATATCACAGTGCTCTGTTCACTGACCCATTTTTGAACAGAAGAGTCCAGTTTCATGTTTCACTGTTTTCCACTAAGACAAAAGGTAAATAAACCGCTTATTCTTAATTCAATGGTGGAACCGAGGCTGGATTGAACAGGAGGCCGGACGTGGACCAGCAGAGAATGACCCCAGGAGGGTGTGTGTCTGTCTGTCTGTCTGTGGTTCTTTCTGGCTCAGGTCCAATCCCTTCCCCTAAACCCCAGTCTGATAGGGGGTCCCCAGGCACAACATGAAAGTATAGTGGCACGAAGTACAATATGTGCATGTGCCCGTACACACATACTCATGCAGTGGGTGTGAGGCAGCAGGAAATGAGCCATTCCTGGGAATGCTGCGCGGGAAAAGTGTCTGGGAAAAGCCCCTGAGCTCTCAGTCAGCTGCGACCCCTCCCCACCTCCCTCAAACTGGACTTCCTGTGGCAAGATTTGTCTACGGAGACTTCCGTGCTGCAGCTCCCAGCGGATAAACACACACACACACACAAACACTCACACAGCATATGCTTCATGTGTACCCCGATTATCTGAGTCCCGATCTATACATTTACATTAGCAAACACTCCTGGAGCTTGGAGACATGGCAGAGTGTTGCCTGGTTTGTATTGCCATCGTGTGGATGAAACAAATAATTGCAGAGAAGATGTGTGAATCCTAAAATTACCTCTTTTGAAAGTCTATAAAGAATAAACAGACGTTATCTACACCTGAAATAATGAAACCCAACGCTCAAATGTTGTGCTACTTTCCCTCTTTTCTTTTAAATTTGACGCACTGTGTGATTGCTGCTCTATCCCCCTCTTGTGGCCAAACATTGCATGTCACTCAAATGCCAAAACCTCTTCCGACTTCTTTATTTTCTTTTTTTTACAGTTATTGTCTATTTGTTATTTTGTCCTTCCCCCTCCCCCTCAGCATTGATCTTATTTGCTTGTTCTCTTTATCCACTCTGTCTTTCTCTCTATGCATCTCCTTCATTCCTCTGCATCTTCCATCCATCCCCACCTCTCCCTCCTCAGCCAGGCTATATCAGGGACCTGGTAAGTTGAGCTGTGTGTCCACTGGGTGTCGACCAAACCTTAGCTATGTGCATGATTGTCTCAACTCTGAGCTCTTCACTAGACTGAAGAAGTAGTTGTAGTAAATCAGTGTTTCCCACGTGTCAGCTCTTTGCTTGTGTTGGCAGCTGGTGAAAAGGTGAAAATGTGAAAATTTTCATGAAGTCATTGATCACAGATTCTTCTGCTGGACAGAATTTGAAATAAATCACTAAGACACGTCTTCAAGTGCACTGATGTTCAGCCCAGGTAAAGTCTGTGTGTGGGAAACATTTGACGTAGTCTTTGTAGTGGCCGACAGTCACAGTAGAATCATTAGAAACCTTATTGATCTCCTCTGGTTTTTATGAAATTTAAATGGATTGATGTGACACCAGGGCATTGCTATTGTGTTTTTAATTTTTATTAAACTTCATGAACTTAGCATGACTGCAGACCGTTCATCAAACCACACCTCAGGTTATCTTACCTGGTTTAAATGATTTGGAAAGTTTTCTTTACCCTGAAGACAGACACAGACTTAAATGTATTTGTTTAATATAAAAGCAGAGACTAGAAACAAGCTTGAGGTAAGTGATTATTACATAATTATTTAATAATACTGTAAGTGTAAGTGTTCAATTTTTTATGAGATTAATATTGTCAAGTGTGTTGCTGCTTAACAACAACAAAGCATCAACCTAGAGATGAGTTTCAATATTTGCCTTTGTATCGCCTTTTGATTCCAAATTAGCTGGTGAATGCTAATCAGTTGTTAATTACTTCATATGGGAGGGAGGTAAAAGCTGTGGATTTATGGTTTCCACACTCCAGAGACACTCACCTGTCTGTGGGAATGTGCTCCTCCCCTTGAATACACACATGCATGCCCCCTCACACAGATGAGGGCCTTCTCTTTGCTTCTTAACCTTAGTCTGGCTCTACATGACTTCGTACGTGTGTGTCTGTTCTCTAGCTGTGTGTAGACTTGTGAGACCTCTATGTTTATCTGTTCACACTGTGTGTGCTGATGGCGGTGCAGCGAGCTTCATCTGGTCTGTGCAGCGGCGGTGACGATGTGGGTGTATCGGGTATTTTCGAGTGTGGCAATATTGTGGTGATGGGAAATATTTGTTTACTCTGGGGCAGTGTGTGTTTCTGGTGACACTATGTCATGGTGGGAACAAACTGGCATATTGTGTGTGTAATGTTTATCATCGTGTCTTTGTCAGATTTCTGCCCGGATCCTTGAAGCCCACCAGAACGTGGCACAGATGAGTCTCATTGAGGCCAAGATGCGTTTCATCCAGGCATGGCAGTCTCTCCCCGAGTTTGGAATCACTCATTTCCTCGCAAAGTAAGTTTTATCAGAGCCGACTTAAGTTTAATAAACTTCTCATCTGTGTCTTTAATTTAATCTCCACTCACCAACTTCCTCTCCGCAGGTTCCAGGGAGGAAAGAGGGATGAGCTGATTGGCATCACCTACAACCGTTTGATCCGGATGGATGCCGGCACTGGAGATGCAATCAAGACCTGGCGCTTCAGCAACATGAAGCAGTGGAACGTCAACTGGGAGATCAAGATGGTAGGTTTACAAACGTGTCATTAATATATGACGCAGGACGTGTGGTGTGACGTGCTCCGCTCTGTGCCTGCAGGTGACGGTGGAATTCGCAGACGAGCCGAGTCTGTCGTTCATCTGCGCCGAGGTGGACTGTAAGGTCGTCCACGAGTTCATCGGCGGCTACATCTTCCTGTCCACACGCGCCAAGGACCAGAACGAGTCTCTAGACGAGGAGATGTTCTATAAGCTGACCAGCGGCTGGGTGTGAGTCCCCCCCCAACCTCCCCGGAATAAGCCAAGGGTCATGGTGGGCTGGGGGGGCCAGAGGGAAGCAGTGGGGGTGGAGCCACATTGTATGGGTTTATTTTATTCTACTTTTCTCGGTCTTTATATATATATATATATATATATTTTTTTTTTTTTTTTTGCTGAAGAGTCCGGAACAGTGCAGTTGTTGCCATGACGACAGCCATGTTCTCTGTGGTCCCTTGCTATAACACTAAATCCTGATTGAATCAGTTCAGATGAACTTTGAACTTTAACTCCTGTGGTTGGGCAGGAGCCTGTTAAACTACGACCACCTGCCTCCTCCTCCTCCTCCTCCTCCTGCTTCTGGACCGGCAGCCATCAACTTAACGTCCATGACGTCTTTTAAATAACCAATCAAACACCAAATTTAATCCCAAAGATCCTTTTTTATTCTTTTTCCTCTTCACTCTTTTTTGTCTTTTTTCTTTTTCTCTCCTAGAACCGAACTGAAGAGCTGACGTCATTAAACGTTTTATGCTTTAGGGCCACAGATAAACCAGTTATATCAAGTTATTTATCCTAAAACGCGGATCTCCTCCGAGTCCGATGGAAGGAAGGGGGGGGGTCCGTACGCAGCAGTGTACGTCCTCTCCTCTTTATGGAGGGTTGACTCTCTCTGACGTCACCTGTGAGCACTTCTACAGAACACAGTCCTGTTTTTGAATAAGCTGTTTGTTTTTTTTTTTAAATGTCCTTTTTCTTTCCATGTCTGTGACTTCACAACTGGAGATCCTCATCTCTCCAATGAGTTTTCAGCGTATTATCTGACGGGTGCGACACTGAGAGCCTCAGTTTAGTTTTTGAATTTAACAGACTGCTGATAGTGAGCATGTCTGGAAACACACTACAGCTCAGTGCACTGTAACGAGCGTCCTGTTTGTTCCAATGTCTGGGTTCAAACATAGACTGAAAAAGAAAGATGGACATTGCCTAAAATATCCGAATACAGGTGCCGCTATCTTGCACTTTGGACTTCATTTGGAGTCTTTCCACAGCATCAGAGCTAATGAAAACACTTCAACAAGCATGTGTCAGACATGGATTCACTCTGCTTCTAGTCACATCCACTAACACAGAGGAGGCAGGGACCTTATACTGCAGCCACCCACCAGGGGGCGATCAGGACTTGTCATGTCGTCCATCTTTATGAAAGGTCTAAGTTTCGAGCTCCATCTATAATCTCATTTATTCTCAAGCGTTTTCTAAAAACAAGTTTTATAAACACTAATCACTAAAGTCATGAGTCAGTGGCCGTGTGTTTGAAGCGCCTTATCCCATCGACAGTTTTTAATTGTTGCTTTTTAATATTTAATCCCTCAAGGAGCTAAATGATTTGTCGACTGTCTACTACATGTCTACGTTTTTTTCATGATCGTGAGACCTTAAAGTGCACATTTAGAAACCATCCGTCTGCTAAAGGCTGCTCCCGGGGTTCAGTCGCTCTTTAGTCCACAGGATGAAACGCCTCTGCTGGTGCAGATTTGAAAATGTCCACTACCTTTGTCCAACCTTAAGCTCGTCTCTTAGGCCAATTGTTTCGAAATAATGTGCATTAACTTAATCCATTTTAAAATGCTGACATCTCACTGCTCTGTGCATTGACACTGCATTACACGGGGTCGTCACTCCCTCCTACCACCTTTTTATTCTCATCGCCTCTCTGTCTCTCACACCATATAGTATTAATATTGTTGTTATTCTTCTTTTTATCATTACACACCAGCAGGTCACTGAGTTTGAAGAATAAATATGCAAAATGATTTTTGTTCTTCTGTTCTCAGTATGAAGGATCAGTCAGTAAAGTATTATTTTTTGTAACTAATGTAAAAACACAAACGTTTTATAGAAATTGTACAGTTTTTTTTCCTGCGTTTTTTGGGGGGCGGGGGGGTTGGAATTTTTTCCTTTCAGAAAAAAAAAAAGTGGGGTGTCATCTGTCGACGTGTAGTATTCAGAATCATGCCTGCTCATGTTGTGGTCTTTTCAGATGAAGATATATGAATATATATGAAGATAACACTAGTCTCAAACTCCAGATTTGATGAAGATGTTTGTCGAGTACATATGTTTTTTTTCTAAACTACAGATACGTATGCCTTTTCAATGTGTTCTTTTTTTTCTTGTATTACCGCTTAATTTTATTGATTATCTGCTTCCTCCTCTACCACCTGTGGCCCAGAGTCGCATTTTTTAGCTCGCTCTTTCGACTGACGGTGATACTTCCTGTGCATTGTTTGCTGCAAATTTAATTTGCGCGGTGCCTTTATTTTGAACTACTTCACCTAATTCGTCTGCTATTGTGTCACAACTGAAGTGTGCCATTTAATAATTGTCCATATGAAGGAGACCCACATTTGCTTAGACCGTGGAGTTTGAGACAAATCAGCAAAAATGAAGTTGGGAGGAAAATCAAGCCTCGTCTTTGTTCTCTGATGTGTTTGTTTGCCTCCAGTGTCGGGAGCAGCAGTGCATGTCCTGCTGCTCTGTTTTCTGACTGTAAAAATGCATTTATTTTAAAAAAAATAATAAAGTAATTTTTATTTAAGCTCAGTGTAATGATGTCTTCATTATGCACCTTGAGCTAGAGCAGAAGTGAATTAACCATAAAAAACCTTTTGACCCTCTTCTGAGTGGTCTTATTAGATCCACTCATTTTAAAATAAATCATATGATTTTTAACACCATGGCCTGGTCACGTCTGCCTTGCTTTTAAAATCATATATAGATAACTCGGGCTCCTAGTGATCTGTAGCCTGTGCGCTGGTTGTGTTTGTCCACCAGAGGGCAGTGTTCACCATTCCTCTCCTCTCTCTCCCTGAGGCCCAAACTTCTCCTACTCTGACATGTTTATGTCACATGTTTACCTGGCATCCCGGCACAAAGCAGATTGAGGAGGAGATTAGATCAGAGCCCGCCTTCAGACAGTCTGTGTTTGCGCCCCCCCCACAATGGACGTGGCACATATTAGTGCTGTCCCCTGCTGAGCAGCTGGGCTATGGAGGTGGCTGTTTACACCCCCTGATGTCCACTGCAGCGTCATTTGGAAAAGACAGTAATGTCCCTGCATCAAGGACTCCATCTCTTCTCTTGTTGGCGCAGTAAAAAGTGTCTTTGCTGGAACGTTTGAGTGTCCGCTCTTCTCTTGTGAATCGAATATTTACAAAGATACAAACTCTGTGCGTTTCAAGCTGCTATAGTTAGGACCTTTCACCGCACATACTTCTGAGGGATCTGGCCCATTGTGTGGCGTCTCTAGCTCCACCTAGTGACGTAGAATTCCTCAGAGGCCTCGGGAGGATGGAGACAGACGGCGGCTTTGATGTGAGAATAGTGGGAGGAGACCTGCTGACAAACAATTAAGGAGCAGGAAGTGAGAACATGAAAGAAGTTGCACAGGAGCAAAGTGCCTGAAACCATTCAACTGCAGCTTCCTGGTTAAACGAATGGCACGTTCAGTTTCAGTGAAACGTTGCTCACGTCCACTACCAGTTCAGTCCTTTAGTCTCTCCCTCTGTCCTTCAGAGAGCCCAGTGTTACAGACGATGTCAGAAACGGAGCTGATGTGCTGATTGAAATTTTCCCCCTTCAGACTTTGTCGAGAGCAACGGTTTCTTTCTTATTCTCTTTCTCCACTGACACCAACTGTCAGGAGGTCATTCTCAGAGTCCATTTCGCCGCAGGTTAAAGCAGCTGCTGTCCCGATGATGGAAAGAGATGAGATGCTGCAGGGTTCTCTGAGGACGTTTTGGTCTGTCTACCTTAAAAACACAGAACCATCGCTCTGGTCCTGGAAAATCTCAACCACCGCTCCGGGGATCAGCACCTTCTTTCTTTTTTTAATCCATTCATGGTCCCCTGATGTGAAAACCTGACGATGTGTTCTCTTGCGCCCCCGTCGGGTTATGTGTTACATTTCTCACCAACGAATAGAATTTTCACTTCAGTATATAGACTTTCATCAAAAGCCATAATTTTAACTTTTCAAAGTAAAAGATCCTCTGAGCCTTGGATATTTGGTCTGGGATCAATTGAAAATGGAAAACAATTGAATTACTAAGTCCCTGGATGTGTCTGCTGCATTCAGTCTCTGATGGGAGCTTTGCGAGGAAAACCATTTTGCATTCTGGCACAAAAATGTATTCAGAAATTAAAAGTTGTGTTTATTTACCATAAACGGCAAGAGGAGTTTGGATGATTTCTCTCTTCCAGAGTCTGTGTTTGACCTTCTTGTTCTCCCACAAACCTCTACCTTAAAAACCCCTCACACATGTTCTCGTCATCGTCTCACTTCACTGCAGTTTGAACATGTTTCAGTGGAAAAGGCTCAGTCTGGGCTGAACACCGCAGAGAGCCAAGACTCTTATCTTGATGTCATCAGTTCTACTCTGGAGCTGCTGAGCTGAGCCCGCAGGCTCCAGGAAAACATGGATCTGGTGTGGGGGGAAAAAAAGAAGAACGTTGCCTTTGGTTCAAAGCCTAGAACAACAGTCTCATACGCCCAGAAAATCATGTTCAATTCAACCATTAATTAAGTCCTATCAGTGACATTTGTTAACAGATGTAACAGGTCGGGAGCGTTACGTTTCTATTTCAGGAGGGAAAGTTGGTTTTAATTCCCCCTGATTCCATCGACCACAGAGTCGACCCCCCCCCCCCCCCCCCCCCCCCCCCCCCCCCCCCCCCCCCCCCCCACGTGTTCTTCCCCTCGTATGAAACCCAAAACAGTTGAATCTTTAAACAGCGTTCCACGCCGCTGCATCTGGCGTGTACGTGGAGGCCTGAGGTCATCCGCTCCGCTAGCCCTGCCTCAGCGTCCGGGACGTCACGCGTGCCGCCGCTGAAACTCTGAGCGTGTCGTTAACGTCTGCGGGCCGATCCGCAGGGTGTCCTCTCAGCTGATGAGGTCACGTCACATGGTGTTTAAAGAGATGGGACGGGACGCTTGCCGGCCAAGATCCTAAGATCATCACTTTCCGCAGCACGCAAGAGCTACACGGCCGTGCATGCAACGCTAACGTAAGCACGCAGGCTTGTGTGTGTGAGTGTGTGTTACAGCCACAGATGTTGTGTTTTCCAGCTCGCATAACATTTCAAGTTGAATCTACTCTCGGGCTATTTGCTGCGGAGTCTTCTAAAATAATGCACTCCTCCCACGGGGGGAACCGCTGGCTTTAAGCACTGTTGCACAAAATTGGGTAATTTGCATCGCTGACTAAAACCTGTTGTGTTTGGCAAAATCCTGATTTTGTGCCGAGTTAATGCGATTTAGAGGTTGTTATGGAAGACAAACAGAGGGGGTGTCAGGTTTCTTTGTGTTTTTCAAGATGAGTTTTCCCTACGAGAAGGAAACAAATCCAGCGAGACGCTTCATCCCAATCATAACACCAAAAAAAGCCAATCTTTTAAAAGAGGAAATCAAGAGCAAACAGAGGCTCAAATGGGACACCAGGGGCAACTTTCAATTGGGCCGGCTCCGTGGCAGATACTGAGATAATTCAGCTGTTCAGAAATGGATCCCTGTGGATCCACAGGCTACGCCACATTTCAGGACCTCATTGGTGCCTTCATCTGCGGTTTCATCCATTTTCTTTTATTACGTTTGCCTCAGATTGTTCCCAGACTTCATAAGAAACAGGTGTGTGTTAATCTCAAATGCCTCCGAGCCCCCTGCGCGCGTCTCCGCGGCGTTACGAGCGGGACAGTGTCTCTGATTGACGCCGCTTGTCCTGCGACACTAAAAAGATCAAATTGGTCTTTCGGATAAAATTGGATTCTTGGCTTTTTGTGGTACCCAGAGGGGGGGCGATTCAGTGATATCTGGCAGCGAAAGGACTGAAAAGGTGGGGGAGGAGTGAGTGGGTTCACTGGCAGAGCAGCCGGGAGAGGAGAGGGAGGACGATGGAGACGTGGCACAAAGGATAAATCAAGCAAGGAAAGGACTGTGTGTGTGGGTTTTCTGCAGATATCCCAGTGTCCTCCCACTGTCCAAAGACATGCATACTGGAGTTTGACTCCGAGTTGTCCATGGTTGAATAGTTTGTCAATGTGCAGCTGTCCTCAGGACACGCTGAGGGGTGAACAGTATAGGTGATGGATGGATGGACAGATAGCTTGATTGATTGATTATTATTAGAACCAATACTGATGGGTGGATGAAAACACCACCTGCTACCCAACAAAGCCCCAACATGTCCGATCAATCATCCTCTAATGAAGCTGAAACCAGTGAAGGGGTCGTATTCATCCAAATAACTGAGTCATGGTCAGGAGCCTGAGCCTCTGTGTAGTTACAGGGGTGACTCGGTACGTTGAGAAATACCCCGCACATCCATCCCTCAGCTGTCTGACTGCCACGATGGAGATGGATGGAGTTTGCAGTGTTTAATGGCGTGTGGCTCCATTACAGACTCCTCTACCCAGTAGCTCTGAGATCTGACTTCAGCTCACCCCAGAGCGTTCGCTCCGATTCGCGGCGGGTTTTTTCCCTCTGAAAATCCTGTTTTTGCTCCTGAAACCATGAGCTGCCGCCTGTGGGAAAGGCAAGATTAAATGTTTCTCCAGTGTTGGCATGATGCGTAACAGCAGGCGGGGAGCAAACACAGAGGTCTGACTGAGACACATCTCACTGTTTTCCATCCACTCGCTATTTCCCTTTGTACTCTGCATTGAAACAGATGTGGGGCTTACAATGCGAGGGTTTATGCATTTTCACATCCAAAATGTCCTTTTCATAACTGCCAGGATGTAGAGAATGAATTACTATCTTTAGAATTTATTTTTTTTGACACTGAGACAATCCGACATTTAAGAAGATGCTTTGTCACATAAAGCAGACAGAGGGAATTACAAGTAACACAATGAAAACAGCTCAGAAATATCAACAATTAGAATTCAGCATGAGTCAAAATCAATAAAAAAGTTGACATCATATAAAAGCAAATCGCATAAAAAATAATAAAAACGAAAAAAAAAAAAATAGATAAAGATTTCAAAACATGACGACACATTTAGGCGAGTCTGTAAAAACGCGTTATAATAGGTGCCTTTAAAGAACTGAATGAACTTTAATTTAACTTTGGAGACGGTTTAGTCCAGAAAAGACAAAAAACGTGTCCAACCAGATGAGGTAAACAGAATAAGGCTGTGGCGTTAGCGATGCCTCCCTCTTTCCCTCATAAACCAGACGTCTGAATGTGATTAAATATTGATCTTTGTGTACATATTAAAACTAAACACGTCACTGAGTGAACAACAATCTCTTTTATTACTAGAGCACGATTCAGAACTGAGTGGGACTTTCTTTGCCATATTTTCTGAAGCGTCAAAGCAGTGGTGATTGATCGGAGTTTGAAAGCGGTTACTTGAGGCTGGCTGGCGTTCACATGATGGATGGTTAATATTTGCTTCAAAGACAATTAAAGTGGCCGCTGCTGGCTCAGAATTATTCCAATGACGGGTCCTTACATCCACACTTCAGAACATTTCAAAAGCACTGTCCCTGTGAGCGGTCAGGAATAGATGGTTTCAAAAAGGAACGGCAGGCGTCTCCGTTCCAGCAGTGTCTCGCATAGGTCATGTGCATGATTCCCATCATGTGACAGATCATCCGGACTAATCAGACAAAGTCCTCGTGACAACTATTGTCCCAGAATGACTCGGTGTCAAAAGAGAAATCAGAGAAGAATCAGAGTTCAGAAAGTGGCCACGAAAACAGGCTCCGCTCAGCACAGAGTTCTGTGTGGAGGCTTATTTGTGTTTCCATGCTGCACGGAACCCAGTTCTGCTTATTTAAAGAAAGAACTTGAGGTGCGTTAAAACTGAGGCGACAGTTTTGAAACAACACCGAGGTTACAGACTTATTCTCCCTCCCCACCGATGATTGTGGGGAATCTGATGTGATCGCTCAGGGGCCACATGTGAGAGAGATCAGGACACTTGCAAGTGAAATCGATACCAGATCTGAGGTCTGGGTATTTTCTGTTTTCACGGGTCTCAAATATTATTAGAGTGGATTGTTACACTTGACCTGGTTCGATAATGGGAAATGTGCGTGAACACACACACACATGCATTCATTTAATTGGCCCCTTATTAAGAAAAAAATCGAAATCCACCCCTGCCCCCTCATAGAAACACACCCCCACCTCCCATGAAGTTACAGAGAACACACACGCTGTCTGATATTCTCCACTTGGAACAGAGACATGAAACAGAAACATGCAACGACACACACACACACACACACGGTTCCTTTTTGAAGTAATGTATGTACGTCAGCTCCTCCACAAGAGGACATGTTTGTCTCCCCAGTGCAGCTGTGTGGAACCAGTGTGTGATGTGTGTGTTATGTGCCTCTCACTGCGAAGAGTAAATATCAAACCACATGAATTCAGTGTTTGATTTGAGCAGCAGAGAGAGAAAGTAGAGACGGCGCGTACTGGGTGTGTGTGAGTGTGAGAGTATGGCAGCCATCTGGCCATTTGGGGGAGATGAGAGGCAGCTGGTGGTTCGGAGCAAAGGGGTCCCTCGCACCGCTCCATTCCTCCATCGTCAGATCTCCATGTTTACCCTGCTCGCCACGGGGACTGAGGCAACTCCTTCCCACTAATCCAGACAGCGTGCACAGCTCCGCGAGTGATGTCACAGGCTGGAGGGATGTTTATGTTTTCCAGGATTTGAGGATGAGGGATGGAGAGGGCAGCGCAGAGAGCAGGAGAGAGGGAGGGAGGGAGGGAGGGAAAGGGGGCGGAACACCAGGTGTATATCTATCATCCATCATCCATCCATCCACACATCTATCCATTTGATGGATGGATGGATGTTCTTTGATATATTAATTTATCTCCCTTGCATTAACATGGAGGAGGCGTGATTTATAACGTATGCTGCAGCCAGCCTGCAGACTGGGACCGATACGTTTGAGCTTATGAGGAGCCATCCATCTCTGTTAGTCTGTGGGTGAAACTGCCACAAACAAGTACAAATTCTATCAAACTGCATTTTATTAGATGTTAATTATTTGAAAGCCAATATAAAATCACAATGCAACAATTTATTTCAAGATTTATTTTCCATGACTGGTCGGTGGAAACAAAGGTGTGTCAGAAGATTTGTTCATTGTGACATTAAAGGAGTGGCTCAACTATCCCAAATAAATGTGCTACTTATAGCTCAGCACAGGGGGAACCACACAGAGACCATATGGCCACCGCATAGAATAATCAAGCCACTCCACGAGGAGCGCCGCGTTCGGTTCCTCTCCCCCTGCCGTTCCCAAAGATTCCAATCCTATAACACATCTCGGAAACTCCAGGCCACATGAGCAAAACCTGGAGGATGTTTCCGTCTCTGCGGTGTGTCATGGATCCAAAGCCCAACCTCAGGACTGGATTGAGCAATAAGCTCCGTGGAAGCTTTCGACGTGTTTGTTGGCCGCGTGCTCTGCAGACAGAGACTGGTGGTGCCATTCGAGTACAAGCTCCGGACGTGGTCCAGTGTTTTGCCTCTTTCATCGAAGCAAATCGCCAGCCGGTGTTTCCCTGGAGAGACTCAACTGCCTGAAATCCCAAACGCACCAGCAGGAAACAGCTAATGCCCTTTTAACCCTCTCTGCTGGTGTGCGTCTCTCTCTGTTTGCACATATGTGTGTGTGTGTGTATGCATCATTTTCCCCCTTTGGCAGTCGGCTCTTTTCCCTTCCACCTGGAAAAAGTGACTCATTACTGTGAAAGTGTTTGCTCATGCAGGGGAGCACAGAGATACAGTTCACTACTTCCACAGTGCCACGGTCCAGAGAGCGCAGTTCTGTCCCCGTGGCCCCTCGAGCCAAAGCTTCACGTCCAAATCCACACACACACACGCATGCACACACGCATGCATGTGGAAATCAAAGCGGATTGTCTGGAGGTAAAAGTCTCAGAAGGCTCGCAAACATTTTTTTGAATCTAAATTCTTCAAAATGAACTATTTCCACATGTGGCAGCAGATGGCTGAGCAGCTCACTGTAGCTTGGAATCACTGAGCCAGACAAGCTGTAATATGATCCAGATGAAGCTTCAAGGGCCGGAGAAATAAGGAACATCCACATTTGATTATTGTTGTGCCAATGGCCGAGTCTGGTGTTGTTCTTCTCTCATCTGCATGGATCATAGACCTATTTATCAGGGATCCTAAACTGTTGTTCGTGTAACGACGCTCATCTGTGACAAAGTAAACCACATCTGCCCTCTACGTTGCTGGTCCTCGAGCCTTGAAATGGACTATATTTATAAAACCTTGGACAAGAATGTTGGTTTGGTGGTCTGTTCTCCCCTTGTCTGTGTTTGTGAGATTTCTCCAGATACTATAGATGACTGGGGTAATAGGTTAATTGGACTCTCACTCTGAGTGTAGATGGTTACGATACCGTAGCAAGTCTCAGATGATGATGGGTGGATATAGGCTGATACCTCTCGGTTCTTTTAAAGGCAGGTCAACATAAGGGGTTTGACCTCTTCCCTATGGCCAGTTAAGGAGTTTTCCATTCTGTATTTTCCCCTCGTGCTTCATGTCTCTTGCCAAACCACATGCACCAGGTTGTCTTGTTTCCCTCGAGGGAGTCACTGTCAATGTGTCTATTCCAGCTGCAGACAGAAGCCCGGTGTTGGTGGGTATACAGTAAGTTGGTTTCAACATCATTCACACTGTTGTTGTCAGGGGCAATCTGGGCTCCATCTCCAGGGCATTTTTATATATCCTGGTTTGTCGGCGATCTTCCCCCTGAGCCACAGCCGGCATCTAACAAGGGCAAAAGTTTTTAGCCGATTACTGCACCACAGAGACGTGGACCCAGACGGACTCAAAGTGTTTTCAGTTAAATCTTGAAATTAGAACCATTCACATCCGATTACAAAGCAGCTGTTTGTTAGCCACAAGCAGATCTGTTGTTCTCAGCTGACCCCGAAGGACCTCCGCCGTCTTTATCGTTACGAGTTAAACTCTCATGGAGTCTCTCTGCATCATGCAAGTGATCAGCTGCAAACACCTCGAGGCAGAGGAAAAAAAACCAGAAGCCCATTTCAGCTGAAGTATCTCGAGTGAGGCGTCTGCGCCGTTGGCGTCCAAGTCTGTATCAAAATGAAGAGAGACGTCGTAAAAGAAGCCAAATCTTTTAGGAATTAGATCTCTGCAGGGAATTTAGATGACTCCCAATCAGCCAAGCAAAACATTAGCCCGAGAGAGAAAGAGAAACTATCACTGCTTGCCTCCGTGTGTGGATTCCCAGGGAGCAGATTTCTGTTGGCATGGCTGTAGAAACAAAAGATGGTGGTCAACAGCTGCTGGTGATCTGGCCCCGTATGTTCAACTGTGGAAAAAAAGGAGCTCAGGTGGAGCAGGCCTGTCTGAACAAGACTTGAGTCATCTTGAGGATTTAGAGCGGCTGCTGTGACCTCTTTAAGTGAAGACCTGCCCAAACAGATCACTCAGAGACTTCAAACTACTTTACGTTCTCTTTTGACGTCAGCGATGATTCATTTGTTGAGCAGGGAACCGACCCTGATCAGGTGTTTGACGCTTTAGCCAAAGAAACTAGAAGAACAAACCACACGATGCAGAGTTCTCCTTCCTGACAGTCTTATAGTCTCAACTCACAGTTACAAATAAAATGTCCAGGGAAAGTAATGATGCAATGATCTTCGTTTTAAGGCTTCTAAAAATGATGATTCACTCAGTGGATATAAGGGATATTTAATTACAGGCTGTGTCATCATATTCACCTAGCTCATGTTTCCGTCAGATGTCCATGTCATTTTGTGATTTGTTGTGCTTGTCTTGTTGTTTTTGCTGTTTGTGTGTTTTGTAGTGGTTAGATGCTGCTCTTCTGTCCAGGTTGGTTTTATATATTCCTCACGCTGTCTCACTTGTCTGTACATTCTAACGTTAAGCTTGTGTTTTGCCATTGTGTTTCATATTTGTTGTTGTGCTGCAATACACGGCTGTGTTTTGAACTCTGTGAAACATGGAACCCTGCCGGACGCTGCTCAGCTCCTCTGACCCATAAAGCCCTTCGGTGCGCGGGGCTCCTGTGAGCCCTCCCGGCCTCAGGCAGGCTGCAGCTCCGGGCTGGTGTCACGCTGCTCGTGATTGGCGGCTGAGTTGTGTGTGTGTGTGTGCGCGCGTCTGGGAACCTGCTACTGGTTACACACACACACACACACACACACACGGTCTCCCTCGGCAGAGGCAGTGGAAACCAGCTCTCCTCCCGCGGCTCACACACCAGCTACTGTCGCGGGAACAAAGTGCAGCGGACGCGGCGCGCAGGGAGAAATGTTCCCGCGGACGGAAACAACAACACGGAAGAACTGTGACAGCGGCCGCAGCTGGAGAAATTAACCCCGGGATCCAAGCTCCACACGTGGACAGCGTCGCCGAGGCAGCTCGGTGAGTGCAGGTTCTCCCGCCGTGGGGAATATGACAACATGCGCAGGTTTTTATTTCTTTTTTTTAACTCCTGAGCGGAAAAGTTGAGCGAAGGTTCGATTCTGACGCAGTTTTCTCGTGTTTGAGCCGCACTTTGTAAAATGCGCCAAGCGCAATTCAGCCGCCACATCAACTTTGGCGTCTGGCTAACTGACGAGGATATTTAATATAACTTCCCTTTTAATGTTAATGAACCAATGGTGGGTTTGAATTAGTCTTTTGCCTCCTTACTGTCAAAACAAAAAGCCGCAAGTGAGTCTTAATTTACTGAGCTGCTGACTGAACTGAGGGGAAACGTAGCTCATCCTTTAACCCTTCATCGTTTCACCAGAACAAATGGTCTAACTGCTCTGGATTCCTTCATGGAGCCTCTCTCTCTCAGCACTTTACAGTTTCCCCCATGTACACACACCCTCAGATGGTGTAGTCTGGGAGCCGCTGACCTTCTGGCTGAAAGGGACTTGCTTATCTACCCCCTGGCCTTGTACATTTACAACTTGGAAGTCCAAATATTCCAGGGAATTCAATGAGAATATCAATCAGTCCGATTTTTTTTTTAATTAGCACAGCTCATATTCATGTGTCAGAGTTTGTCCATTAAGGCTTAACAAGGTGCATCACTGTCTTTGCTCAAAGCTCAGCGAGAGCGAGGGAAATCTACTGCCATAAAACTGTAGAAACCTCAGACAGAGCTGCATGTGAGGTGTTGCTCTCCCTGGCCGGACAGCGGGGCAGTAGAAGCTGCTTGTAGCACATCAACAAGACCAAACCGTACAAGGCATTGTCTGACATAAACACAGAAGTGTATGGATGATTAAAGAGTCTCCACAGTCAACAGATGCTGAGTCTTTGACTTTATGTGTAGTGATTCTGTCTGTATCTGTCCATTAATGCTCAGGCTGGGCCCAGGATAAGGATGGGGGTAAAAATCTGCTTGTATTTAGTTGTGAGTGTCTCTGAGTAGCAATTACCCCTTGTCTCTGGTGTATCTCTGTGGCAGGCAGGGATCTGGAAGCTGTTTGGTTCAGTCTCCTAATCCTGCCCTTGTGCCTCTTGGTGCTGTTACCCGAGCCTGTTAATATTTACTGCTTCTTCCTCTGGATGAGATGATAAATTTATACTTCTTCTTTCATATTTCAGTGTCCAACGGCAAGCGGCGTAATGTAAACTGTCAAGCATGGCTCCCTCGCGCTGTTCCCCTCCCCGCCCCTTTCTCTTTTCTGTCGCCACAGCGGACAGATTCTCATGAAGGCAGACATAAGGAGCCTTGTTTCGTCAGTGGATCGTATAGTTAAAGAGGAACTAAAACCTGTCTGTCATTGTTTCTGACAAAGTGACACTTAGCTTTCGGAGTCCTCGGGGACTCTGACTCATAGAGGGTGTCGTCGCTGCCCCTGCCTCACAGACACATCCTGTTCTCTGTGTTGTAAAGTTAGACACGTGGCTGGTTGTGTTTTCTCTATAGATAGATTAATCTCAAATCTTTTATTTTATCTATGTACACTGATGCACTGCCTTGGGCCTTGTCCTCATTTGGACTAACTGTACTCTCCCTTTTGTGTTGTTAATGCCTTGAGCTGTGGCCTCACTCTGTTGAGTCTCTGTTAATGATCCCTGCAGTTCTATTGGACGCTTCTGTTGGTAAGTGCTCCACGTTTGCTTTTCTACTGTTTACCAACTGCTGCTCGGTCCCTCCCAAATGTTTTACTACCATAAGGTGCTGGGCCGTAAACAATAACCTCATTTAGGGTCATTCATTGATTCATGGATAGGCTGTGCCTCCCCGGTCCAATATATCCTCAGTAACAGCTGAGTCACGCAGGGAAATGGATGGGTTGTTCCATATGCTTAATTTTTTTGAGGTGAAAAGCCAAGGTTTATTGATCGGGGTGTTTTGATGGTGCTTTTCCTTCCTGATTAGCGACATAAAATCTGACATGACAGTATTTGTTCTCATGGGCACCGTTGGATTTCCCCCCATGCACAATGTAATAAACTATATCAGTTGCCTGGTGGGGCTGAATGACCTGCACCCAGTGGGGGGTGCTAGCTGACAATCACTGTTACTGTTACTATAAATTGTACTAATATTTTCTAAATGAACCTCACACGGTGTCATAAGTGGAAGTTACAGGTTTCAGACATTCCTTCATTGATTTCCAGACAAAAGAATAAATGCCCTGTACAAATATGCAAAATAGTACACAGAGGAACAATGCATCACATTTGGGGTGAATCCAAATGATTTCTGTGCCATTCCAGTTTTCACTTTTCTGCCCAGTGCAGTTGATTTCAAACCCTCTCTGTGCACTGTACTGCGACAGCAGAGCAGATTTGAACTCCGGCATATTTAAAGATTCTTGGACATCCGAGATGGCAGAAAACTGTGTTAATGAGCTTTTCCGCCTGCCATGCACGTTGAGTTGGTTCCAATGGAGGGATTTTGTCTTGCATCTCAAAATGTGGACAGCCAAATCTGTTTCGAAGTCTTACCCAGCCCTAACAAGCTTTCCTAGGGTCCTTCTTGTTAGCAACCGTTGTGTTGCACAATTTCGGTTAGAAAAAAACCCTTTCACTTAATGTTTCACAATCCAGCTTGAAAGTAGAGCTACCAATGAGAGAGGGGGAGAGAGAGTTCCCCAGGTGCATTGTTGGAGTGGTACACTATAGAAACACTGCTGTGATTATTGGCATTCTTTCATTGGCTGTCTTTATGAAATATTAGTTTTTGGAACGTGCGGATGTGTTACATATTTCTTGGCGTTACTGGAACCTCATAACAAACAGTCATCAATGAGTGAAACATTTCATCTCAACATGTCAGTTAGTCTTAATGGAATACCATAGGATTCGATTTTAATAGACCACAGACTGACATCCACTTCACAAAAGCAGCAGGGGTAGACGGTGGAATCTTTTAATTATTTCAAGAGAGGTAAAGTCTACCATCTGTGCATGTGGTGACGTCAGGTTGCGCTCACTCAAAGAGACGCTGTTGTATAACATCACTGTGGAGATGTAATTTATGGAGACGTGAGCATGGTGGGAGGTCTCTGTCAGGATCTTATGCAGCGCCACGAGTCAATATCATAAAAGAAGTGCGACAAAGCAGCAGGTGAGAGCTGTAACGTTTCTTTCTGTAATGATCTTCTCTTCTTTCATATATTTCTGAGAGTGAAGTTTGCAATGAGAGTTTTTTCAAAGTCAGTCAGAAGTGAGTGGGCGGAATAGATGCAGAGGAGAGTTATATTATCGAGTTTCTTATCTTACCAGATATCATTATGTTTCATATTTCCATGAATCATATTCATGTGGTTGAGATTTTTGTCTACATCCTTAACTTGAAGTAATAACCCTGCCATTGCTCTTACTGTTCTCGGCTGTTGGAAGACGGACTATGTATCCTTGTCATATTGCTGTCTTAGCCCTTAGCAATAATACTTGTTGACACACCAGAGGAGTGTATGTTTACTTAATGTTGTCTGTCTCTCAAAACACTGCATGTTGGCTTGCGGAAATTCACTGCAGGAATAATAATAATGTTTCTTTAAAAATAAAAAGTAAGAGATTGTAAATTCCTGAAAGCAACCCAACAGCTGTTTTAGAGTTTTTTTTTCTTAGCAATAGTCCAAGACAATACTTTCCCTTGTTTTGCTGGGTTTTGTAATGTGTGTACAGAGGCACCTTTCCCGTTTAGAATTTAACAAAGAGGTGTAAACATGCAGAAGTTAGACTGGAGCTGCCAAACTCAAAAAGAAAATATCTCAGGTATTCCACTTTTTCAGTGGGAGTTATTTAAGTAGTAAAGCTAAGGTAGAAAAAATGTGGTTTCGCCTACTCATCACTCTAAAAAACTAAAAGAAAACAAATACCTGCTGCTGAACACAGTAAGAAGGCACATACAAAGATGTCAGCGGAGGTGTGGTGAGAGGCGACCACAGTGTCCAGGTGCTGTAAACAAAATCACAAGATCTCCTCTGCTGAGTTAATATGTTACCTTGTGCCTCTGTCCGCTGCGCCCGGCTGCTCCACTCTGAACAACAGAGGATTTATTGCCATTGCTTTGATTGTCTGTGAAGAGAACGGCCCGAAAACTCTTGGTCAACCCTGCAGCCGACTCTAGATTCTATGCTTGTTCAGAGCATATTGACCCTCACAGATTCATATTAAGGTGACTACCAATGTCTCCCTAAATTAATAATTGAGACAACAGATACCAGTGAGACTCACATGAGAAGCATTGGAAATTCCTTAAATTCTCGTGTTTCTTTATGTGTTCTCTTCTTTTTCAGTTCTGTCATACTAGAGAACAAAGGACATTCTCTCTGAGCCATTGTTTCATGTTTTTCAAACGGTTTAATCTGGGCCAGACCAAACAGCAGTGGCAGCAATCATCACCTCCACACACAGTTTTTAGCATCCAGCTGTTAAAATGTGATATAGAAGTTGTTCTTTTTTTAAAATACACTAGGATCCGATCAGCACCCGGGATCTGGAAGGGAGAAATGCTTTTGGAGAATCTCTAAAAATATACCTGATTATTCCTTTTAGCTTGGGTCAGCCTTAAAGACACACTTTCTGTTCACCTGGCCCATATCTTCCACTTGTCTTTTGGGAACCTTTCCTCCTCTGCTCCTTCAGCTTCTGTGCCAGGTTCCCATGGGCCCGTGAGCCCAGGCTGGAGTCAGGACTGTGTTGACGCTTAAAGAAGTGGCAGCACAGCTTACTCAAAGACCCCACTCCAACTGGGTCTCCAGAGAGCCGTGAGCGCAGAGCGAACAGATTTCACACGAACACACTTGGGCATGAGGGAAGCAGGGGAATGAGCACGAACGGAGCTTTTGACTGCCTGGCAATACACAGCCACGGTTAATGAAGTGTTTTTGAATGGAGCTCTGCTTGGAAATGGGCTGATAAGCAGCTGTAAACTTTACATACTTCTCTTCTCACTGCCACAGCAGCTCACTGGCATCTAACAATACAACTTCTCCGCTGCGCATTGTGAGCATTGCGTAACGCTGCTCAAAGTCGTACCCCAAGCCGTGCATTGTAGCTGGCTACATTTCAGTGCCTGCAGGCTCCTGTCTTCCCTCCTCTTCCTCCTCCTCCTTGTTTCCTCCTCACAACCCCCCGCCCCATCCCCTTAGCCCTCTTTCCCGTCATGCTTCGGTGGGCCACCTGAGGGGGGGATCTGCGCTCCCCTTTGCCTGGTGACAGCTTGCAGCGGGATGTGGGCAGCCTTCCGTCTCAGCTGGCGAATGGTGGAGAAGAGCGGGACATGGATTAGGGCTTCCACTGAGAGGAACTCCGCTGAGAGCAACAAGACCAGTGACTTCTCTCCATTTCTTCTCCACTTACTTGTGTTTTCTTCATTGTGCGATGTGGCTGAGTGAGAAGGGAAGGAGACATTAAAGGATGGAGAGGATATTGTACACCCTTACTCTGTGAGGATGAATGATTGAATGATGATGATATATGTATGTGTAGGCTGGTTATCGCAGACCATGATGGAGAATGATTTTGCTCTCACACAGAGAAAATGCTTGCTGCTCCCAGTGTCTGCAGATCATTTTTTCCTTCCTCGGTGAACATGCAAATGCTGAATACATTCTGAACTGACCTCTGGATATTGAACAGCTTGTTATATTCAGAGAACACAATGTGCTAGTGCTTTTCTGTACAGATGAAGTCTTTATCAGAGCTTAGTGTGACACGCACTCAAAAAGCAGAGCTTTGCGCAGTTATTACTGTGCTTTAAAAGGGCCCGTGCTGAATGAGCTCTCACATCTTTGACTGAGGTTTAAGTTCAAAACATTTCTGTGTTAGTAATGTCACATTTTTATCTGAAACTTTACTAGCTATGTGATGAGATGTTGGACATGTCTTGAATTCCAAACAGACATGTTTATTAGCCCTTCTAATTACTTGGCCTGGGCTTTTGATTGCTGTGAAGTATTGCATTGCTGCAGGGAGCAGGGGGGAAGGGAGAGTGTTAGAAAAAAAGCATATTCAAAGCATACTTGTCTTGAACCTAATTGTGGAAAAAGTGCTTGTGTACCATGATGGCATCTGCAATTTGAAACTATCTGTGTAGATTTCATGTTTCCTGCTGTGGTACTACTCTCTCTGGCTCGATGTAATCCTACTTTAACAAGGGCCACCAGTCAACAATGCCAGGCTTTCAGCCTCTAAGTTTGGGTGTGGAGAAGGTTTTTCTCATTTTGATAATCACGACTTTGACCCTGTTTACTCGCTGAGCACTTGATTTGCAGCAGAATGTGACTGAGGGTTTTCTGTTGTTTATTATGAAGCCTCGGTCTGAAGAAGGCTTTGTGTTGTCGTCTGGCAGTAGAGTGTCTCAGACTGACTGGATCATCGGAGCTGCCTTTTGTGGTGTGTTGTTGCGAGTGCTTGTTTGTCCCAAGCGAATATATGTGGCTGAGAAGATGATTTAGCTCTGTCTTCTGCATGAGAGTGCTTTTCTACGAATTACCCAATTTCTTTACAACAGAGTCCTGCACTTAAACACAATCACAGCTCTCTGTGACGCAGACAGACGCACTTTTGTCTCTCAAAGCACGTTCGTGGCCACCAAGAAATATAAATTCTGCAGTAGACTTTGGCTGTAATAGTAGAGACATGATTGATGTTCCGTATCAGTGAGACTTACCAGTACTCTTTAACAGTGTCTGCTGAAGTCATTTCATTTCTGCAAGTGGCAGTGCTTCCAAGAAGAACATTGGCAAGGCATTTAGAGAGATGGAGCATGGAGACTGGTTGTAACACAGAGAGATGCAGCCATTTCTCCATTTGGGACCCTTTGCTCCCTTTGTCATTACTTTAATGTGCTATATGCTCTGAGTGCACCGGCCCAGGCTAGTGTGTGTACGTGTGTGTACATTTGGAAGTGATTTGAAAACACAAAAGACATAAATCTAATGGAATGAGTTCTCCTGTTCATGCCATTTTATATCCAGTATCCAATGTCTTTGTAACTAGAGGTAATTTAAAAAATGCACTGTTGTGTTTTCTTTTTAGTTTTCTAAGGCCTTATGGTCACAGGCAAAACATTCAAGGCCTTATTTGTCATCCTTGTTTCTGTTGTAAAGCATGCTGAGTAAAAAAGATCTGACCAGTTAACGGTAGAGTGAAGTGAGACGGTGAGAGAAGACGTTTCTGCTTGGTTTCATTTGCTGTTTTTTTTCTCTCCTCCCGTCTTCTCCTCAGTGAAGAGTGGATCTCGTTCCTCCCCACTTGACCTTTTCGCCACCTGCTCCACTCCTCACGCCCACTTGAGAGATGAGTGCTAAGTCGGCCATCAACAAGGAGGTGTTCATACCCCACGACGAGAAGATGCTCGCTGCTGTGCAGGTGAAGCGGAGAACCAAGAAGAAGATCCCCTTCCTGGCCACTGGTGGCCAGGGAGACTACATGACCTTCATCTGCCTCTCAGGTCAGAAAACAAATAAATCCACTCCTCCTCCTCCTCCTTCTCCTTTCCTTTAAATTGTTTTTCATGTGTTCCTCTGTATTTGTGCTTGCTATGTTGTAAACTAAAGCTTCATTTCCACATCTCTCCCTTGATTCTCCTTCTAATGTTCACGCTGATGAGCATGTTTACATTCCACATGCCAATAGAATGATTTGCTAAATCGATTTCCTGCTGGCCTTTACGTCAGTCGCTCTCAAACAGATTAGATTTACGCTGAAATTGAATAATTGTTTCAGCAGAAATGGCGCTTCAAATTATAGTTTGTTTCTACTCTATTTGATCCTTAGCTGAGGTATTGCTTGTTAATTGAATTAGCCACGCTTGTTATTCATGAGAATAACAAGAGACTATGAATCTCAGTGCCAGCTGCTTACGAAGAACAACAGTCAGTCTGTCTGCCTCTGATCTGATAACAAAAGTTTCAAAGTTACGTCTTTTTGTAGAATTTAAAGTAAATCAGCTGAACAGAAAGGTCAGTCGTGCTTTCTCTGTGCGTGATTTAAATTCAAGGTCACCCTCCCATGTCTGCTGAACACTGAGCCCCATGTTGTCTCAGTGAGAGCACATGGACAACAAGCACATGTCACAGATTAACTTCAACCTTGTTAAAGTGGATGCTGCTTTTCCAAAGGGTTACTGGATCCTCTTCTAGAATTAGAAAATCTTTCTGTGTTTAATAATTTCTTTGGGGGACTTAATTCTTTTATGCTACAAGGCTGCAGCACTACTGGGCAGTTTCATTGTGTGTGTGTGTGTGACTGGCTGAGACAGGGTCAGTCTTAAATCCCAGGTGACACGTCAAGGTGTAGTCAATTTAAACTACCTCAAAGTCACTATCAGTGGAGGATTTATATCCTGGATCATTGTGTCAGCTGACTGGAGCAAGATGAGTTGGATACAGTGAGTGAATCCAAACTGACTTTATGGATGACGAGACCTATCGTTGAACTGTATGACCAAAGGGACTGTTGCATTCTCAGTTTTTTTTTTCTCTCTACTTTGTAGATAACCCAAAATAAATAGGCATGTCTGTTCCTTGTCAAAAGAAGAAGCGAGTCAGAAAACATTATCTGTTCATCCTCTGCTGTCTGGCCTTATTATATGCTGATCATGATGAAGATTTGTAAAATTCCATGTATGTGAATGAATGTTACATAACATTCTAAAGCAAAGGAGGAAACTCCACAGTCTAGGGACACCACCATACCTCTCAGTCTGCTGCTGTAGTTTGCCTGCTGAAAGGTTCCTGCTGTCTGCTGTTTATTAACAGTCTCCTGACTAGGCTGCTGTTTTGTATCACGTGGAAGAACAGTAGTGAGGGCGAGCACTGTCGCGCAATTCACTTAGTCATGTGGCATTTATTTGTGTGTGTGTGTCTGTATGTGTGCACTTCACAGCTAAACCGTGAGTGTGAAACGAGCCTGTGCCCGCCTCCCTGCATACTGGAGAAACAAGGCGTGTGTGTGTGTGTGTGTGAAGCTCTGTGTATGCATGCAGCGGTGGGGGAAGGGGGGTTGCTGACGGTCTCATGGCTACAGTAGCAGATAGTTGAGGCCCGAGGGTCATACAGTGGCAGGGTTACGTAATCTGTGGCGTGTCGTGGCTACAATACGAGGAGCGGAGACAGCCCACGGGCACCTCGCCGCTCAAACCGCTCGCCTACGATGAAACACCAGGCCGTCACTGCTGCTCTAGTTCCAGCAGCATATGCTGTAGAACTGTCAGAAGACAAACAACATCATTTCCACCCATAAGGCTCGTAGTGCAGATATTCTAACTTGAAATTTTAAAGTAACAACTGTTTTGAAGCTCTTTATCTGTCTGGAGATAATGACGGCTCTTACAGGCATTTAAAATGGGCGTGAGCGTGTGTGAGAATTATCTGTTTTCACCACTACATCCACTAGTGGGACAGAAAGGCCTGGACGGCTGCCACTTGGAGAGCAGTGATTCTAATGCTTGAATTATGTCTGGCTCCAACAAAACAAGACCAGTTCAGCTCATTGAGCAAAGGCTTGTTAGGTTTCAGGAGGACATCACGGAAATCAGTTGTAGGTCACCAAAGCAGAACAGTGCTGTTGTTTAGAGGCAACACAACCTGTTCATTACATGAGGTTCAAGTCAAACAGAGGCTGAAAAAGGAGCTGAATCAGTGAAGAGCGAGAAGAAAATATTGCTTTTAAAAAAAAAAAATAAAAAAAAATAAAATAATCAGCCATGGAAACAGGGAAAGCCACGTGTTCCTCTGCTGAAGATGGTGGTAACTGTCGCTGTGTTAACTTCCTCAGCTTTTAGCCACTCATTTAAAACAAATGAATACTGAATCAAGTCTCAGCTAATCTTCTTTATCAAACAGTGAGATTTGAGCTCTGTGTGAACGCCAGTAGAAACGTCTGTTAACGCTTTCACAACAACACCAGGGGTCCCGATGACACAGAAGTGTGCTGGAAGATCAACACGGGCCAGGTTTGGTAGCGGGCTTTCTCTTTGATCACTGGGCTTCACGCGGTGCCTTTGTGGCTGGACGTCAGAGTTGAAACACGTGACCGCCCACAGATTGTTTGGCAGCAGACATGTGAGGCCCGCTGAGCTCGATAAGACACTGAAGGTTCACTCCAAGAGCCCATTAGCTCGTACGGTTTTCTTTTCATTTTGACTGGTCTGAGAGGAAAACAACAATTTAATTCCTTCCTCATCCCGTTGCCCCTCTGAGCAGTTCTTGTGTTTTTTTTGCCCTTGTTTACAGTTTTTCAGTTTGCATCTGCGTGACTCACGTCTACAGGTTGGCAGCTGAGGCTGGTTTAAGGAAGGAAATGAGAAGCGAAGTGCTGATTTCTAAAACATGCCATCCTTTTCACAGCATAAACTTGCACAAGCCTCATGAATCACCATCCTACTCCCAGTCACCAACACATGCTTTGTGTGTTTGGCTTCGCCAGTGCATTATGTTAATATGTGAATTTCCTTGTGGGAAGCAAGTGGGTTTCCACCTTCATGGGTGTATTCATGCACCATGTGTTTATGCAGGCATGGTATTTTGTGGGTGGGTTGACATGTTTGATTGAATGAGTAGGCTGTGTGTTGCACATGTGCGATGCAGAGGTTGGTATCTTTGTTTGCATTTCTTGTTTTATTGTTGATATTTAAACTTGAGCCAGAGCCATACTGGATATTGATATGTATAGAATTGGTGTTTGTACCAGTTAAGCTCCATCTCACCCAATCACTGCAGATTTGAACAACATAAAGCAAAATAAACAGACTTAATCATGTGATACACAAGAATTGTTTGATTTGAATATCTTCATATGGCAGCTGTTTACATTATACTCAGTAACTCAGCCCAGCATCGATGCTTTTCTCCTAAGCACTTTTCAGCAGAATTTCCACACTTGGATCACTGGTCTTCGTGTTTTACTTTTACGCTTTGTTCCATTTGTCATCGGTGTCCTCGCAGCTATTGATTTGTTGGTGAGATGGATGGGCGAGCACACCGTGCAGCTCACTGGTGTATTAAGCTGCTAAGACTGATCGTTAAGTCAGGGCATGTTTGCTCAGTCCCAGTCTGACTTAATGTGCATACATTTTAGTTTGTAGGTATGCTTCCCAAAGTTTGTTCAGTCTCACAAGTCCAGACAGAAACACAAATTAGGTAAACACACACAGCTCACTCGGATAATAATGTAACAAAACTATTTATATAAAGTGTTTACCTTTGATGCTTTTCTTTGTAAGTTGAAACAACCTTTCTCCAATTGTGGAAATATGTCTTTGGCTTCAAAACAAAATCATCTGAGACTTGCAGTGCAGACAAGAACAAAGAACTTGATGTCTGGTCGTTGATGCAGTTACAACATATATCGTGATTATTGTCGTGCATTGTGATGGCAGAGAATATAAAAATTGTGCCGTTAAATATGAAAAGAAACGTTTTTTTAATATGCGGCAATTTATTTGTGTAGTTTGTTCTCTACCCTTTCTACCCACATACTTTTCCTCCATGGGATATACATTAAAGAAGTTCAACTCAGCTCGATTTTCCAGTTTGGTTTAACTGTTTTGCCGCATCTAACCAAGACGTAACTTTTTAAACAACATATCAGGGAGTCTGGACAAATGTTTGTTAACGAGGTTTAGCCAGGCGGGGGTGTGTGGGTGGTCGGTGTTCTGCAGAGAAGAAGAATGTTTCCTTCTGTGGGTTTCTCACAGAGCCAGTGTAGCAGCAGTGACTGATGCTGGCCTCCCAGTATTTACTGAGAGCAAAGACCTAAAGCCCACTCACACAGGACCAGATACATCAGCACAACACTAATACCACATCTCCTGTTGAGGTGCGTGTCCGTGTGCTTGCCATCCATTCCAAATCTCTCTTCTTGTGTCAGTGTGCTGCCGAAGCCTTTATCACCATTAATTGGGTTCTTGCAGCCGCTCAGCTCATTTCTTTTCCAGACTCCTCTCCTCTAACTCATGAAATGTGTCTTTACTCTTGCCCCCGCTTATCACGTCCACCTCCCCTCATCCCTCTGCCTCAAACCTCGGCCAAGATCAGAGTCCTCACAAGCCTCCACAATGGATTCAGAGTTGGCTAAGACAGAAGATTAATGGTAAAAGAAGTGAAGGAGAACAGCAAGATTGTCATTTTATCGCTATTTAATTTTTTTTATCAATTTTTTTGGAGGTCTAGCAAGCCAAGGGCGGGGTCAGGGTTACGACAATATTTAGTCAGTACGACTGGGCTCTATACTTCTGCAGTGTAGGTTCCTGTAATCAGGTAAAACATGCATGGAAATGGTCACTGGAAAGTTATCTGTTTGTTATAAGATAGAGGATGCTATGAAATAACATGCCTGACATTCTTGAGAAACACTGTTCACAGAAAACCAAAAGACATATTTGGATGGGTGCCTGACCTTGACGCCTGAATGGGTGCAGATGTCTGGGAAGTCAAGTCAAGTCACAACTCTACAATTATGGATTCTGTTTGTCTCGTCCTGTGGATCAAACATAGCAGACAGACCTTCTTACTTTTGGTTTATATTCGTGGGGTCATGTGTGAATCATTAACTTTTGAACATGGTTAGTAACACGAGAGCCGTTGGCTTATTTCTTCAGTCAGATGTTTTTATTCATTAATGGTTCCAATTTTAAAATAAAGAAATAAAAAGAAATGCGTTTGTGGAAAAGGACCAATGGATGATAAAGAGACGGCGGCTGGCTGTTGCATAATAAGACATCCGTGGTCTCTGATGTCTCTTTCACTTGCTCACACACCCAACGCCCACACACACACACACACACACACACACACACACACACACACACACACACACACACACACACACACACTATCATAGCAGGTGGAGCAGACACACACACACACACACACACACACACACACACACACACACACACACACACACACACACACACTATCATAGCAGGTGGAGCAGGAGAGATGAAAGGCTGAGATGCTCTGCAGGTGGACTGATGTGTGTGCGGTGCTTTTCATAGAAACCTCTGTGGAGTCGGCCAGTGTGTTTCATCCAGAATGTAGTGTGTGTGCGCTGGGAAATCATGCCCCAGTGGTTCTGACAGATCCCATCGCACTGCATACCTATACCAAAGCCAAATGTCCATCATCAGCTCCTCCTCTGCGCTTTGCTGTCCAGCTCAGTCTGCACACTTTCTGCGGAAACAAACAGCCCTTCGGTTCACAGAACACCTCCACGATCCCTCTGCATGATCCCCTCACAAATCAGGCACATACGTGTCACCGCTTTTGTCCTGGTTGTTTGTGTTTTTACTGCTTATTTTTCCCAGTAGAAAACTGTGGGGTTCTTTTTCTTCTATAGCAGTGAGATGTTAATTGGTGTTGTGGAGGCAGCGCACAATTGTTAGTCTGGAACAGTCTGCTCAGCTCCCTGTAACTTTTCATTCGCTCCCCGGCTGCCGTTGGCCCCACACCTTCTTTAGGACTCGGCAGGGATCCTGCTGACACTGGAAACGCTGTGGAGATAAAGAGATGGAAATGAAAGAGATGAAACGCAGGACTGAGGGTAGTCTGTTCCTGTGCCACGCATGCCCAGAGGATAGGTTTGGAAATAATTTGTGGTTGGCAGTGATTTAGAGTTTATTTGTTTACAGTAGTTTATAGCATTTGGTGCCTCGTTGTGAATGTACTGAAGTGCGGCTCTGACCACATTTCTGAGTCTTTCCAAGTTGACAGAAAACTCTCAGACTCTCAGAGCCTGGTGGAGCTAACAAAAGCTGCGCTGAGTTTGTTCCCCTGCCCCGACACAGTTATTGTTATTTTCTCTGATTACGGACATGTGCAGTGTAGAAAATCAAGTCTACCGCCCAGCCAACATGAGCGACCTAAGCCTGAATATAATTTCAAGGTTTTAGTCCAAACCCTCCCTAACCTGACGGGCTACTGACAGGTGTCCACTCTGTAGAATGCACAAATTCAAGAAGTGGTAACAGACTGTTAAATGAGAATGAAAAGAATGATTTGTCATCATCTTCGTCACAGTTGATGCATAAACTTTGGCATGCACACGCAGTGTCAGCTGGTCGTTACGACCAAAGAATGAGGTACGGTTCATAACCCTAAAAGCCTTTATGGCTGCTCTGTTGTTTGTGTGGAGAGGTTTGGTTTCTGGCCTCCTTGCTGGGGTGTACCCTTGTTGCGCCGGCTGTCGTGGAAGCATTGATGGCACACAACAGAAAAGAATGGCGCAGGGCCACGAGCTGATGTGGCCACATAAGAATCACTGAGGACAGAATTATTCAAAAAGAGGACCACACCACACATGGTTTTGATACTGTGTACTCTGACAATATGTATTAGCTCACTAATAGAGCTCATTTAAACAATCCCCTGTGTACCTGGAGGAAAAGTCATCTTCAACACATTGTATGATCAGCTTTAGTTCGGTGTAAACAAAGTCTGTACCTCAGGTCCCTCCTCTTATCTCTGCGGTGTGAAATGAAAAGAGAAAGAGAGGTGAAAAGACAAGGTAGACCGTCTTATTGAAGTCAGCCATCCATAAAATTAGCTGATGCTCTGCCCTTGTCAAACAAAGCATTCACAACTGAGCATTTGATAACCAGTTCCTCAAGCCAGTTAATTTTCAAACACTTTCTTTGTCTTTTTTAAAAATATTCAAGTGGTTCGTGCGAAGACAGTTGTTTTTATGACCTCTCTCAGGAATTAGAATCAACTTTATTTCAGCAGATGTCGTTCCTCATTTTGCAGGGTCGACATTGATTCTTACAAAATGGTCTGCCAGTGCATTTTAATGAGGTATTTTTTGAAGGAAACTTTCTTAATCTCTCTCCGCAACTCACAACCCGGTAATATGAGCATAAAACAACAGCCACCCCTAAGATCAAGGTGTTGCCAGAGTAAATAGAGCCTCCTACTGTTGGATCAAGGGCGTCCTCGACAATCAGCTAGGGTTTTAGCTCTGTACAAGAATTAATCTGTGTCCATGCCACACCTGATAATGCACATCACATGGCTGGTCATATACTATACTGGTCATGACTGTGCAGTTGTAAACTTGAAGCCGATCGTGTACTCTGCAGTTGGCCGTGAACGTACTACAAATGAGGAACAGCAATGAAAAGTCAGGCCTGGAATTTATTTGCTTGGACCCACAACCATGGAACAGTGTGTAAACTAAAACATAATAGAGGATGTAGCCAAAGGTTGGGGTGGGAGTTAGTTATTTGTTTATCCTTTGAGGATCAGGGCGGGGCTGACGATTTGTGTAACTTAACAAATTAGAAAATATCACGGTTGTGTTATTTTTTTATGCAATCAGCAATGTCAGATCTAGAGAGCGATACTGAGGGAAACCACTCATTCTCCTGTTTTTGTCCCTGACTTGTAAGAAGAAACCACTCACAGATTATGTGCTTCACAGGGTTGAGACTTTTACTTAACTCCATTAAATCAAGCCCTCAATGTTGTCTAGATCCTTTTTACTGCACTTGGCCGTCTTTCAACAAGTGCATTGGACATGGTGGAGGAAAACTTTTTATGTTGCTATCACAACAAGGAAGTCATTGTTGTGGACTGCCTGCTTTCTAACAACTCTCCACAGTCCACTTGGAAGAAGCCACCTCCCTGCCGATAAATATTTCTCTCAGTTAACTTATACCTCATCAACCCACTCAACCAGATTGGGCCGTTTGTTTGCATGTAAGAAAAAGTTGATCAATAGATGGCTTCTCCCTGTCCGTAGTTAATGAAGAACTGGAATGAGATGAGATGGAAGGAAGAACCAGAGAAGTGGTGAAGTCTTGCAGTGCTGGATAGACTTCAGTAGTTCACGTTCACATTGTTTTGATCGTCGCTCCACAGTTCAACCTGCTCTTTATTGGATAAACCTCAGCAGACAGGGACTTACCAAAGTGTCTGTTGGCTGGAATATTGACACTACATAATCATCCTGGCTTCATGCCTCCTGTACAATTTATCATTGTCTTGGCTGACGGAGTTTGGTACATCTGCAAAAGGTATTTAGCTTTGTAAGGCATATGGATAAACTGCTGCCAGATGTCTTTGTATGTCGTTTCTTTTATTACTCTACATATTTTGAAATAAACTATAATAATCAGTGTTACATGGCACTAAACTTTTGAATGATTACATGAATTATATTCAAGTTTATGAGAATGTTTTATTGTAATCACCATAAGCCTTTTCGGACTTTATAACGCCTTGAATTGTTAAATCTAGGTGGAAATCTACCACAAGCCCCTGTGTGACTCCACTCATCATGAAAGCCTTATCTCATCATTATCTGATCGCAGACACATCACAGACACATGGAAAAATTGACCAGAAGGAAAGGAAGGGCAATCTAATACCCGCTCAGACTGGGATCAGTAGATGGCGAAGGAGACTGAGATGTTGGAGGAGAAAGGGAGGGGAGGTCTCAGGGGTCCTCACTTCTGATGGTCTTTACTGGAAAGCATTTGAAATGGAAATAAAAAACTGGAAAGCAACTAATAAGTGTGTTAGGTTAAAAAAGAGCAACATAACAAAACAATGTTGTGGAGGTTTCATTTCACCCCTGCCCATTTGTTTGTTGTTAACCAAGATTACACAGAAATCTCTGGACGGATTCCGACAAATTTTGGAGGAATGATGCAATGTGTCAGGGGTAGAACTCTTTGAATTGTGTTGCGATCCAGATCAATCGTATTTTTTTACATTTTCACTGGTATCCAAGTTGATAACTCAGGGATCTTGTTTAAATAAATCAGGGATGTTGCAGGGGCCAATTTCTATGTGTAAGCAATGAGGTGCAGCTTGATTGAATTTACCTTGCGGGGGGGTCTCCTCGAACTTGTGCCATTCCAGTTTGATGATGTACTGTATTTCACAATCCTCCCGGCAGCAGTTAATGTCTAAGTTGTTTCTTTTTATTCCTACGCTTCAGATTTGAAATTTTATGGGGTCAACATTTATGGGCATTGCACCACAATACACCAATACACTCTATCTTATATTGCCTCATATCTCTGGAGTCTTGTCATTGTTAAGGTTAACAGACACATTTCTTTTACAGCCTCCTGGTGCATTGACGTACGATTCCTTTGATGGCCAGAAAGGTGTAGAATATCTCAGCTGCTGCATGAATAAAATATCTGCCTGGGCCATGAGAGCTGATCAATTTATGCATCTCCTTTACAAACTGTCAGGGTCGTCTTTGTCTTTACAGCATGAAAATTTCTCACTGTAGGTTTTTTAAAACTTTATCAAAAGCTTCAAAGTTTGATGTACGTCACTATGATTTCTCAAAGCAACGTTTTCTTTTTTTTCTGTCGGCATTGACGTCTTCCGTCTGCTCCACGTAAACCTGTATCATGGGGCTAATAAAGCTTGAAAGCGTAATGTCTCTGAGGATGTACCACAGCCAAATGTAAATGTGCAAGGAGGAGAAGAAGGAGAAACATGCTTTTGTTTTCTGTTTCAGCCCCCCCACCCCCCCACGCTCCCCTTTTGTTGTCCAATTATCTTTTGTCTGAATATCTTTAATGTACGGCAGTTAGTGTTTGCTGCGTGATCTTGTCACCGTCCCTCTAGCAGAGATATTGGCTGTGTTCAGGATTTTGGAACATAGATGAACATGGCTTATACACGGCACATTAACATTTAAGTTTTGCCAAAAGAGAATTAAAATCCTGGCCTGATTTAACATCCCTCTCGCCATTCAGCGCAGGGTTCTCCTCTCTGAATACTGCAGAGGCGGATATTTAACATTCAGGCAAAAAACACAGAAAATACTGTTTAGTAACTAATTAGTAGGTCTGTTTAGACTTTTATTATATATTTAAAATGGTCTCCAGATGGAATCTATCATTGTCTAGTTAAGTTGCCACCTCTGCTTCACAATAAACCTTGCAAATTTGTTCTCGCTGCTAACATGCAATTTCCAATTCCCCCCTCCCCTCTTCCAGAAAAGAGTCAAACAGAGAAATAAGTACATTATCGTTTTTCTATAATCCCAAGTCTCTGCTCTAAAATTTCCATTGCTCAGGGAGTGGAACTGGATTTTTAACTGCCTCTAGGTGATTGAGGCACAGACTGAGAATGATCGATAAGGGTGTACTGCAGAAAAGCCCCTGCAGCTCACACAGTAAATATTTGTTTGGCTCGGAGGCTCGAGGACAAATGCAAACAGCACATGTGGAAATATACTTGGGGGAAAAGCAAATGTTCAATGTAAAGTACTTTGCTCATATACTCACAGATGTAGAGACTGAGTCCAAGTGCTCATTCATTTACTGCATCTATACAGTTGTTTATGAGTATCAGGTTGCTTGTAGTCATGTGGCTGGGCTTAGACACAAGCAAACTTATTATCTCCATCAAGTTGGTTATGTTTTCATCAATAGTGTTTTTTTATTTGATCTGATTAAGACAAAACTTTGTAGAAGGATGAGCGATGGCCCATTACATCTTTGTGTGAATCCGAATCAAGTGCAGGGTATTTTTACTTTTTACCCTCTATTGCATTGCAAGTCATGGGTGAAAAATATATATTCAGTACTTGTCGCCAGTCATATCCAAGTTGAAGGCATAAAAAAGAGTTTAATAGATTTGATTTTCAAAAGCAGGTAACAACAAAGCAGAAAACTGCTTTCAGCGTTCAGTAAGTTTTTTTGTTTCTCAACGTCTGCAGAAATATTCTGTGACACTTTTCTGTCAGACTACAGCTGTCAAAGAGCAGAAAAAGGAAGATTTAAAGGTAGAGTAAGAAAAGGTTCTCTACAGGGGCTTCTTGTTGGGCAGAGCAGGTTGATAACATCAGATGTAATGAATTCAGAGCCGTACTCCACGGTCATACGTTCACTGAGCCTGATGATTCTTCTATCACTTTAAAGCTCCGTGTATTGATTTTGAAGTGAGACACATGGATTTGCTGAGCCAGTGCATCTGGAGTTAACTCTAGCAGATGCTTTAAAGGCAGAGTGGATTTATCTACTGCTCCAAAACCGAGAGGAATTTTGCCTTCCAAGCAGATCTGAGTCCAGCCGCAGTCTTACGACACGAGGCGCAGAGAGTTGTATTCGATGCTTTATCTTTTAAGCACGGTGATTGTCTGCATTAAAGACAAGGTGCCGCTGCAGTTTGAGGAATGAGGAGTAGGAAACAACTGTTTCAATCAACAATTTCAGGTCTGCACCTGCCCTAGTGGGGAAGTTAACATAGTGAATGATTGCTGCTCCTTGACTGAAGGCCACAGCTACATGAGCCAGCTTTAGCTCTTAACATTACATGGTGCTTATGCTAGTGATTGGGACAGGGTTCCCCCCCCGATCCCTGACTTAGTCTATTTCTAATCCTTCGCCTCGGAGGCCGCAAACAAACCAGTGGTTGAATGAAAGAAGTGACAAATGAATAGAAGAGTGAGTGGAGACAGCAGAGAGCTGCCCGATGTGTCTGAAAGTGCTGTGTTAATGTCAAATGTAAACATGTAGCACATGTTTTCTGCATTGTTTATTCACTAACCTTGGTGGTCCAGTACTGGCGGTCTGTTGCTGGTCGCCGTTTGGTTTGGGTGGTATGGATGTGTTTGTTGATGAATGCGTGTTTGGTACATCAGGCCATTAGATGTGGATCAGCTTTGATACAAACAGACAGCACTGAATCGACTGAGCTTGAGTAATTGGACCTTGTGGGGAACATCAGACCCACTTCTGGAAAATGCACACTCACATGATAACACTTGCACTCACGCAGCTTCCCATAATACCA
Organism: Pseudorhombus dupliciocellatus; assembly: GCA_016785235.1. Lineage (NCBI taxonomy): Eukaryota > Metazoa > Chordata > Actinopteri > Pleuronectiformes > Paralichthyidae > Pseudorhombus > Pseudorhombus dupliciocellatus. The sequence goes on from JAFBJW010007502.1 coordinate 1,343,024, forward strand.
CTCTTTGATAGAGTTAACAGATAAACGTCGGCCCATTGTGAGATTAGAATAAATGGCTTTCTGGATGAATATCTTCCTCTTTGCCCTCTTTGACCAGGGTCAAGTCAGGTAGTCAGGAAGAGATTGGAATAAAGTGTGCACTCTTGACTTTCACTTCAGTGAAAGGTTTCACACAGACATGTCAAAAATATCCTGAATCTCTAAACTGATCAAATAGGAAAACTGTAACTCTTTGAGAGTGTTCTAGAGTTTTCTGATGGACTTAGAGTAGGACACATAAAGCTCTACTATATACAGAAAGTAAACTGCATACAAGTTCATCAAACCCCATCAATAAGTCAGGGCCACTTAGATTTTGCAACATTTCTCTGGCTTTCAGGTCAAATGAAGGAAATAAAACTATGTTTATCAAATTTCTTATTGCCGGCTAACAATTTAATGGGTAATGATGGAAATCCCTGTTCCCTGACCTTATTTGTTTATTCAATTGTCAGAGATTAGACATTTGTATTGATTGTGAATTCAAGTTTTGGCCCCTTATTGTTTCTTCTAACCAAATAACGTAAGTTGCTATGGGGTGGAAAGAGTTTGGAACACAATCCCTCGTTGTTGATTGGTGTATTTAATACATTTTGAAAGGTTGAAAATGGATTACCTTCGTAGAAAAGTTCCTATAATCACATTGTCATGTGAGTCATCAACTTGCACAATTACTTGGAATGTGAAATATTTTTTGAACATGTTTTTTAATCAAGGTTGGAAGTTGGGCCAAAAAAAAGAACAGAGGCTTGAGTCTGTTCATTTATGATTCAGATAAAGAAAATGAGACTTTAGGATTTTAAACCCAGATAAACTGACAAAAACACTTTTTCTGTAGTTTATCTGCTCACACAAAGGACATTGCCATGCAAATGCCATTTACAATCAACAAGTTGATGACATCATGCTCATTTTTGGTTTCATCTCCACGCCTTCAGTTGACAAGATCTTGAGATGAAGTTTACCTCAGCCTCACCCTGAACTGCTGTTACACTTTGCACTGTTCTGACCTGAACAAATTGATAATAAGTTCATATGAGGTTTACTGTTATTAACGTCCATGAAATCTAGGATTGTAATCAAACATGTGGGGGCTAAACACATAAAATAATTCCTTGCATAACTTTTATATGTTCATCATTCCTTGTATTGTACATCTGTTGGTCTTTATCTCTCTACTCTTTTAAAAAGGGCTCCCTCTATCTTGGTTCTCATTTATCATAATGACGAGCTCTCTGCAGATCCAAACCTAAGGAAGACAAATACTAACTGAGCAGGATTGATGCTGGATGCCTTCGTAATGGTTTGACCTGAAGTGTTAGTTCATGTGTCTCTGTCAACAATGGCTTTATGTAGTAACTGTGAAGTTAGTCTTTTGAAGTCTGTGATGACAGGACGCCAGAGCTCACGTCAGCTAATAACACCACTGTAGTCCACGCTTCTATTATTATTTCTATTGCTCCTCTATCTTTGACAAATCACAACTGCTCTGTGATTTAGCATTTGGCCTGCCTCTGTATCATGGGACCTGATCAGGCATGTAAATGACTGGGTCTGTGTTGAGGAGCTGAGGGAAGAAGGAGGTAATGGTCTCTGTTTCCACCTTGCTTGGCCTTTGTGGTCTTCAATTGATTGGCTTGAGAATAACAAACAAAAGTTCTTGAATAAAGTGCCCATTAGCTGTTGTACAATAAGCTACTGTGCAAAAAGCTGTCCCCCTTATTGATTTATTTATCCTCAGGGTCTTCGACAAACAGCAGAGTGTTTGTAACTAAGATAATCTGAACCAACTGTCTGACTCTAACTCTGGCATTGACTATTGAATGTGATATCAGCTTTGACAGGTGGCATTTTATAGTGACTTCAGTGGATATGACTTGACAGTAGCAACTAACTAACAACAAAATATTTATGGATGTAAAATACAAAGTGTCATCAGAAACTTAGGTGTTGTGTTTCTAAGGCCAACTGCCTTGTTTGGTTCCAGTGTCTGAACCTTTGGACTGATCCAAACTAAAATAACACGGGAGAGAACAAAACCTGTTACTGAGCTGGTGTTTAACATACAAATCATCATCACTTTTCATTTGTTTAATTAACTCTTTAATGTTGTGATTATCTTTGGTTACTTCTCACCCCTCATTTGTGACATGTCCTTGTCCACCCTGTCCTCTCAGCCCAGGCCTACAGTGCAGCTTTGTTTGCTTGTGAGTGGCATGCATGTTAATTGTGGTAATGAAGGTCACCTAGAGGAGCAGCTGGAGTCCCTCTCTGTATGGACAACACTCCCTGCAGGGAAGATCCTGCCTGGTGTGAGCCTCACCAGGACACCAAGAAACACCATATGTTGCCCACCCACAGCCTCACACTTTTCTCAGGGATTGCCACTGAGAAATTAAATCACAGAGCTCAGAGCCTTGCGAGACATGTGAGATACTCTGAGCTCTGCCATCCAAACTTTAAATCAAGTGAGACAGAACTATCTGGATTGAAATGAACTCCAACAGGAAATAGTAGTATGTCAAAATACAAGCCTGAGTTGGTCTTATTTTTAAGCAGGTATGGCTAATTGAAGTGATTATCTGCCTGTCTTTCAGGTGTACTCGGAGTAATGAGGTCAGTGGCCCTGTGTTTCTATAAAGATGGAAACTACTTGTCTACCCAACACCAGTTCTTCACAAAATTTGAAAAATATTCTTTATTCAAATAAGGTGAAAATGCAGTGCAAAACATCTGGTGGAATTTGAATCACCTTCATGAGCTTTAGAAAATTAAATCCCTCTATTTATCTGGAAAGGCAACAATCATGAAACTCTCAGATGCATGGATTTACAGGGGAGCAGTGCTTGGCAGCAGTGTACGGGAACACAGCCAAAGGATCACAGCTTGGGAAAATGTTTTCTAAATTATAATTTTGTCATAGGAACACTGTCAGAAAATGCCATTTTCTGGCTATACTCTCACCTCACACCTGCTCATCCCCTAATACTGAAAGAATTAGGCACATAGTTTGTTTTGAGGTCAGATTCAGTGCATGTGTATCACCTTAGCTATGTTTTGGGAATTCAGAATAAAAGTAGTCCAGGTAGATTAACAAGCAGTGTGTTAGAATCAAAACTTTGCGCTTAATAGATAAAAATCCCATCTTCCATATGTGGCTTATTCTTAGCAGTTGTCCAACTTGATGTTTAGCGTTATTTGGGATTTAAAGGTTAGACAGGATCTGGCCTGGCACCTTGGCCTCTCAGTCTCTCCAGGCAGCAGAGAGGCTGAGGCAGACCTGGTCACAGCAGACTGCAGGAACTCTAGGGGTCTACTGTCAAGCCTTCCACTGTTGGACCCTGGGTGGGCTTTGCTCTGGTATTTCACATGAAGGGCATGTCTTGGCACTCCTGCAGGCTCCCTGACAGCACTGTATCGATTCCCACTGAGCACTAGTGGGATGCCAAACACACACAAAGTATCCACATTCATGAAAATCTATTTTTGTTTTAGTGGGAGATAATACCCAAACAAATAAGGTGTTATTTTAACATTTTGCTTTTTAGTTTAGATTAAAGACTTGACTTAACTCTTGAGAGTTTTAAGATGAGCGGATGAAAATGATGCTGAACTCTTCCTGCTGGAGAAGGAAAGAGGTAGAATGATACTTCCTGCTACATGATTAATGGAAAGGCCAGATGGACTCATTGACAGAGGGAGCAGATGAAACTTTTCCTGCCTGTTAGTGATCCATCCTGGCACAATAGCGATCCGTGCCCCCTCAGCGTATGTGTTTGTTTTTGTGACAGATCCCTAGGGGCTGGATTTTTGTTATCGCTCCTCTCTGTGTTCTGTGGAGTGCAGTGTCACACACTCGTTGCACTGTAACTCCCTCTGATCCAGCAGGAATGAACCTTAAGCCCAGGATGTGGCACTTACAGGAAAACTTCTTGGGGAAGTTTGCTTGTTCAACCACAAACCCTCAATCAATTTTGAAATCTGATTCATTTCTCTGCTGAGACCCAGGATGTGTTTGACATAGGTTATTTAAATAAATCTGAGTAGAAGAGCTGACATTTAAAAACTGTGGAGAACCTTTCCAAAATTGTAAATGATATGACTTTAGGCCAGAAAAACAAGATAAGGGATAAAGTAAGTTACCAACACTGTCAACAGTAACATGGGTTTTCTTGTTTTTGGCACAAGCCATTAAGCTCTCTGCTCCTCCAGTCTTTGAGCTAAGCTTTGCCAGCTTGTCTTGGCAGCAAAGCTTTATGTCCCAAACTGTCTAGCGTGTTCATTAGGAAAAAAAGACTTAACTCTTTATAAAGTTTCCTTCATTGTGTATACTCGTTAAGCAATGTTTCAACTGTACCTCACTCTTTTGCATTCTCATCTTGTGTGCTGTGCCTGGGACCTAGATCAGTGCGAATGTATAATGTTTGTTTCTCTCTTTAAAAAAAATCCTGCAGATGAATAGTAAGTTTGGGGACACCTGTGTGGTTTATCTATCAATGTGGAGCGGGACTGAAAGCCAATATAAATACCCAGTGAGTGAGCCTGGAGGCCTAATTGGATACTTGAAGAGAGTATTGATCTTGATTTCAGGTTTGTTAATGTCGACATCGGCAAAGCTTTCCAATATTTCACTCTTTTATCCCTTAATGCACTTGGCACGAGCACTCACAGCAATGCTGCTTACTTCTAAATTCCATACGCTCTCACAACATTACCCAGAATCACCTCATCCCTTCATCAGCATTCAGATAAAGTGCAACACTCCTGAGCTGGGACTGCATTCAGAGTATTCCTTTACTTAGCGAGAGAAATCCAGGTTGTGCCATTATAAAGCCATGTCTTGCAGGGTTGTTTTATTTACAACTGCCTAAATGAAATGTATACACTTCTTTGACCAGGCCACCCAATATCTCTGTTCTTTCCCCTGGCTTCTTTGCTTGAATGTTCCTGACAGCTCTAATGGATTGAAATGGATTTAAACAGTGTAAATTAAATAAATGTGACCACAATTTTTTTTTTGGAAAATGTTCCACTAGTCACTCGACTTTTACTACTATAACAATCATTTTGGGAACAACCCTTTAGTTAATCATCAACTGCCAGTTTAATAAACTACACATGTGCCTTAAAAAGCCTGTAATTGCACACATCTGTCACCACTGCGTCATCTTGGAGATTAGGTTATGTCATCTGTACTTAAGCCGCTGCTATGATGGGGAAAAAAATATCCAGCAGAGGCATAAAATCATTTTGCCCAGGGCACCTGTTATTATAGTAAGTTTTATCTATTTATATAATTTACAAGTAGTGTAGAGGAACCAATTCAAAGTGATTAACTCCTGAGTGTTGGTGTTGTCCCCTAAGAAACACACATAATTGCCTTCTGTTCTGTACCAGTGCTCTCGACATGTGAAAGCTCTCTGCCAAAGAGCAGACTGCTCATTGAAGTCCAGGCCGCTCACTTCAGAAGGCCCCAATAGTGAAGGGAGCAGTTTATTTAGCACAACTGGAGAAGGAAACAGGAGGAAGACTTACAAAAGCTGCTCACCAACCCTCATGGGTCACTTTCCTCATCTACCAAGTGCATGGACATTTTAAATCTGTTAACAGTTTCCAATGTTTCATGAATGTTTTCATGGCAGGTGTAGCAGTGAATGTTCAACCCTGGTTGTGAATACAAATGATTGAAAGTTTCCAGGTAGTGTAGGCTGCAGGAGTTTGACTTGATATGACAGAAGGTGAGGATTCATTATAAATGTTGTACTGTTTCTTTACCTGAATGAAACTTGTATATACTCCACATGAAATATTGAAATCTCCTTGCAATACAGAGAAGGGTGTTAGTACAGTACGTGATAGGAATAGTGAATTCAACCCTCGCTCAGTTCCTGACACAAACATCTCCACACACAGAGATGCAACTATTGGATGGTACTGTGCTCTTTGGTTTAATAGTATTTTCCCCTTGACTTGCACTTGAAACTGACATTATTACATTATTTAAAAAATGCAAAACATTTTTGCTATAATTCTAAGCATCAATGCTGAAAGAACAAACCACCTGATAACATACATTTATTTTTATTGCTTTCCAGAAAATGTCGTCTGCCATCGTTGTCCCTAAGAAATATTGTTTTCTGAATTTATCTCAGTATCATAACAGTGAAACTTGTCTGGTGTCTTGAGGTTCGCTTCAAACCGGAAAGCAATATGTATTCTTGAGTGCCTGGAGAGAGCTGTGCAATATTAATCTGTGTCTCTCGCCTTCAGTGTTGAATACAGACAGTGCTTCACTAAACCTTGTGTAAAACAGAACAGATGGGTTCGGGAAATGAGATTTGGAAACACGCCTGAAATGCAATGCTTTGATTCATCATTTGATTTCACATTTTAAAGCTTAAGGTAGAATTAACATGGGATGACTCACCGGTGTTCATTCCAACTTCTCACGACATTTCAGTAATTGCATTGAACAACTTGACATATTAGGGCTGTGGTAGATGAGTTGGTTACATTTCCGCCGTTGCACACACCGCAGACCACCCAGTTAATAGATGGATACTCTTGTTTTTCTGAACTGACCATGCATAATGGAGCACTGGTATGTATTACACCCAGTTGGATTTGGTGTGAGCGGAAGAATGACATAATGAATGAGTTGTTTTTGAGGTACTTTCTAAAGAGATGTCTCTGGATTACGGTAAAACAGGGAGGGTCTGCTTCTGTGATGAACAGCGCACGGTTATTTGGCTTTATCTGAATGCAAGGTCCGTCTTTGCACACAAACCTGCATATTACGAGCAAGCTCTGTCATGCTCTTTGTGACCCAGGTTTGACACAGAGGTTGTTTTTCGGTTGTGGGATTTCTGTGCAGTTTGATCATGCTGAAGAAGTAAGTGTTCAGGAATGTACCTTGTTTGGACCGTTTGTAATACAGGCGTGAGCTGTTGTGTGACGATATCCAGATTAGGCTGTTATCAGGTTGTCTTGTATTAACACGCACATGCAACATGCTTTGTATGCCTTATCTTTTTCCACACAGAGCAGCTGTTACTGTGGAATGTGATGACCTGTTGTTAATTTACATATATTTAGTTACCTTTCCTTGGTTTAATTTCTTACATGTTTCCTACGAGGTGGAATAAAAAAAAGTTAGTCATGCCGATCAATGAGCAATGAAGATGTAATTAAATCACAAAAATGTGTAATTCTTCCCTTTGAGCTTGGCGCAGTCTTCAAGGAACACAATCAGTTCAGGGTGTACTTGGCCATTTGGGAGCCTAGACAAGCAGTAAGGTATTAAACCCATTCCCATATTGTCCCAGTGGGGGAGAAGCCTTGGGTTAGTGCCCCAGTGAAATTAAATATTTCCCTGTATCCAAGGGCTCCGGCTCCAAAGGAATGTCTACTATGTGCACTCGGGCCCAGCCTGAATAGTTCACCCGGCACTGGCTGATGGACGACCACAGTGGGTCATCATGTGGAATACAGGCGTCACAATGGACCTTGTGTTTCCTCCTTGGGCGTGCACAGGAGCAGGAGGCAAGATGAGACGGCGAAACCTTACTCTGGGAGCAGCGTGATTGTTTTTCTCCCTCCCTTGTTTCTCTCCATAGAAGATGGATTGCTGGTCTTTCGTAGTGATTCAGGGTATTCTGTAGGTCTGAAATTGTTTATCAGTTGTGAAAAGGCAAAATCGACCCTTTATTTGTTGATTCGCTTAAATGTGTTTTTGGTCCTCTGAGATTATGGAGGTCAAGGTCTTCAATTAGCAAACTTGCTCAACAAATTCTCACCATCCTGTGTCACTTTGTTGAAATGGCTCCTCCCACTCTCAACCTTCTCGTCTTATGCCTTTTTTATTTTTTTCATCTTCTTACAAAATACCACTCTTATTATTTCACCTCTGCAGGAAACTGCCGTGTCTGCAGGCTTAGTACCATAATACCTTTTTATTGAACACCTTTAAATACCTTATAAAGTCACTATATATACTAAGATCAGGGAGAAACATGCAACTTGACAAGCTGTACACGGCATGACCACAATGTTCAATCAGTCAAAGAATGACCACATTATTTTACATGATTGCTTTCATTCTGTTCATTTTCCATATTTTAGAGTCATGTATACAACCAAAACCATGGAATCTGATTAATATTTCACTGCAGACACATTTTACAAATGTAATGATTTCTGACTTGCTTTGGTTTGAACTCAACTTAAAGAAGCTCTGGTGTCTCAAAAGAGTTTTCGTTTTGGATGTCTGACGCCCACGATTCGTCAAGCCTCCAGAATCCTTTTAATGTGTTGTCCTTGGGTGAGTTTTATAATTGGATGGATAACAGATGTGACCCGAGGCAAAAGGCGGCTATGCTCTCAAAATCATTTTTGGTTTTGAATTCTTGGTGTTTGAAGGCGGTCGGATGAAGAAATGACATGACTTTCACTTGTTTCTCAAAGACTCCAAACTTGTTTTTATTCTCAGTATTCAGTTTAAATATAAGGTTATCAATGCTCCTTCCTTTTTTATATTTAAAACCTTGATTAAAGCTTTGCATTTAAATACTTTAATAAATGGGATGGAATTTACCATTTGGGATTAATGTGACCTTAATGACTATCCCACTAAGATTATTGTTGTATTGTGCATTCTGTCCATTGCCCCATTGTAACTGAAGCTTACGGTGTCTGTAGCTGTTATTCACCAATGCTATATACACTCCTTTTTACATGTGGTGCCTTGCCTCTGCGTGTGCACCATCCTGCCTCCGGACACCGTGTACACAGCAGCCACTGTGTTCTCCAACCAGTGAATACACTGTAGAGGCCTTTGTTCTTGTTGCTAGTCTAGCCAGCGCTGTGGTTCATTCCAGTGACAGCTTCTTTCTGAAGATAACAGTGCGTTCCTGCTCAAGCAGAGTGTGGGCAGCTTTTAAATAGACCTGTAATCATAGACCCAGATGGAGAAAAGTGTTACACGTGCTCTCAGACGACAGCTCTAATAACAAGCTGCACAAATTCAACCTGTAGGGGAAACGGTTTGGATATTTACCTTGCAAGATAGTCTCCTTTGTAACAAGATGGCTGTTTTAAATTCTGTTGCCCACAGGCAGGTGCTCATTTTCGGCTGTTGCCCCCAGAGACGTGAAATGTGCAGAATACCTCTTCGTAAGTGCTTTAGCTCCACTGATGTGACTTCAGAGATTTTCACAAACATTCTTTGCCTGTGATAAAAGCGTTGCATGAACTCTTTTCCTCACATGAACTCTGCATTGAACACACCGCTCGTGATGTTGCCTCATCTGTTTAGTTTGTCCATCCACGTATGATCTGTCCCTCAAGAGCATTCCTATTTTACAATGGAGTGAGACCGTCAGCCAAGCCAAACAGACTGGAGTACAACAGCTCTTGTGGCCAGGCGCTTTGTCCATTACCATTTCCTACTATCTTAACAATATCCAAATGCTTCAAATGCCAGTTAATTGTGAACCGTCCTCGCTCACTCTCCCTGTATGACACTGACTCGGTATCATCTTCTGCTTCTCAGGTGTCTTTTGTGCCATGCAAATAGCATTGCCATGGCAACGGTGTCTACTTAATGTCAGAGCAAAGGGCCCATTCACTGAAGATGTCTGATTTGTCAAGAGATCATTAACCCACATGGCTGAGATGGAGGCTGTAAGATGAAGTGGAGCAGATGGGAATCAAATATTTAAAAACATGTCTTTTAAACTTGTGCAGTCTGAATTCAAACTGTAAGTGGGTTCTAAAGAAAGATCTGGTAGTTTTTTTATATTAGCTGAATTCTGATGCTGAATCTTTCAGCACACAAGAACCCTCATTTGGTAAAACCTGAAACAACCAGTCATTCCAAGAGCAACACTGTACTTCCCCACCAGCACCACTGCACTTTATCTTCCATATCTGATGCAGTCTATTGTTATTCTCTAGACCGTGATTTTCATATCTCCTCAGGTGGCCCAAAAATATTGATGCATATCATATTTATAGCTCGTGTAAGTCCATTTTTTTGATAAGCGTCAGTGTTGACCTGAGGATTAAGCTGTATCATGCGAGGGAAAGGAAGTTATTAATGTTATGCCCGTGTGGGTGGGCCCGCTTCATAAGCTCAGATGCTTCTTCATACATTCAGTAGTTGTTCCAGATGATCTCTGTTTTCATAGTGTCTAATTCAACGTTTCCACAAATTCTTTCAAAATCGACACCCTGCACGCTTCTCACATGATCATTTATGTCATTACTGCTTTTGCCAGAAATCTCCCTGGTGCTTACATTTCTCTCGTAACTTACACAACTATGATAACATTTCCTCGGGGCGAAGCTAACCCTGAGAATGTTTTCATATGTGGCAACGCCGTGTGCGAATGGTACAGTTTAAATTCCCCTTCAGGGAGTAGAACTCTTGCATAGCCAAGCACAACAAGGGACAGATCCACTGGAGGAAGTGGGAGCATGTCACCATCAGAGCATGAGAAAGCGGCAGGACAGGAACCCCAGCATGGCCTTCCTCTGTCAGCCAGCCTCGATGGAAACAATGACCCTGGCAGCCTCCCAATGGTTGGAGTAGTCTCCATGCTTCTACAAACATGATGTAGAGTTAGCTGGTGTTTGATCCTTCTCTGGTTTACTGTGTGCTAATACCGTGCTCAGGGTGTGAGACACTATATGAAGATTGTCTAGATGTGTGGCCAAATATTATAATACATAGGTTTTTCCCTGGACCTTTCTCTGCACTCACTCAATCTCTCTGTGATTAAATTTACTGTGAAGTCAATATGAGCTTTAATTTTAGGGAATGTTTTTTCTCACAGTCTTGTCTTTGATTGCTGTTTCAATAAGGCAAGCTCTCAGTAACTGATTAATATGCCAGGAAGCTACTCAGACAAGGAGGGAGTTAACAGCTGAATATGAAATAGATTTTAGAGGCTCTGAAGGGTGTCTGGCACTTTGATTAAGATCTCAGTGTTGATGTGTTGACAATTTAGCCCTGTCCTTGAGACGCCGTGTCACTTTCACAGAGATACGTTCACATGTACAGTTCATATGAGTTCTGTCTGCTCTTAGAGAAATGTCAGTTTTTTTCTTAGGTATAAAGTACCATATGGTGCCACTAGATTGCGTTTGAATGCGTAGTAAATGTTTCTCCCCATGTGAGCAATAATGTGTTTCCCGTGTTTCATGCCATTTCTCCGCTGTTCTAATCCTGGAGTCATTGTGATTGTTTCAGTGGCATGCTCACCACGGAGCCTGTGATAAATATGCTAATGCAGGGATGTCTCTCAAAGCCTCTCTCTGTTGCACTCCTTCCTTATCGTGAATTTTTAAACTGTTATGTTGTACAATATGCTCTACGTGTAAAAAAGAAAAAAGAAAAAAAGGATTACAACCAATTAACCAAGAGCAGAGCAGTGGTACAACTGCTTCTGTACCCATTCCTCTGGGTGTTTCATTTTCTAGTCTATTTTCCCATTCTCATGGATAAACTCAAGAAGGACCTGAGTTTGAAATGTTGTACTGCTGCTGTGAGGATTCATGGTGCAATTAAAGCATCTGCTGTACTTGTGATACAGAAGCATGAATTTGGCTTTATACAGTTTGGCATATTTGATTTGGATGGGAGGTAGGTCACATCATTATCGATTGGTAATTTATGATACAACGATTCCAAATATTCACCAGTTGTAATCGCTGCTGCAGCATTTTGTGTTTAAAACCAATCTCAGTTCACTGTGACTGTTTATCAGAGAACACAAGCAGTTCACTGACATAACCTTTAACTCTCACTGTTTCATTTCATAGACCATGAAAATTGAATTGATTGAAATGTTTTCTCAGATTCTCAGCCCTGTACAGTATAGCAGTAGGATGACTCTGCAGATAAATTGCAGGCGAGATTTAAGAAAGAGATGGTTTCTTAAATTTGTATTCTCTCCTGTCAGTCTTTCATGTCTCAGCCACCAATCCTTCACTTATCCCCATGTCAACCAAATCATTTCAGAGAATGCAGCTCAGTGAATTAGTCAATCATCTGCTGTGAATGTGGCTTACAGGCAAATTATGCTGTGACCTTACTTTCCAGATTTCTTTCCTTCAACACACTGGTTCATTATGCAGCTGTCACAGTCTTTCTTCTATTAGCCTACTGTGTGACCCGAGACAACTCTGATCACTCACTTCTCCTGTTTGTCATGGCTGTGGCTGTCAGTGTGAATAAAAATAAATCCTCAAAGAAGAGAATAAAAAGAAGCGTCTGCCTGTACTCTGTCTGTCTGTCTTTCTCTGTTCCACCCTGCATCCTCAGTGCAGCACCTCAAGTATTAACCACAGCTGTCTAAATGGATACACAAAGCATATCCAAACATTCCTCCTCTCAGGGGACTTAGCGCATCACCTGATGTAACACTCAGCCACTACCTATATTTTTTAAAAATCAAATCACGGGTGTGGTGGAGCTTCCACAGTGCGACCCTGAACAAAAGGCCAAATGAAACAAGACAGCCAGTGGGATAGACATGTGGAGGGCAGCTGCACTGAAAGTGACCCCAACACTTCCCTTTCTGTCTGAGATGACACAACGGCAAATATGAGATAGAGAGAGTGAGAGAGAGAGAGAGAGAGCGGAAGCAGAGGTTCGCTGCTGGGGTTAAAAAAGCAACACAGGAGCATGTTGCCCCTGAGCAAGACAAAGAGGTTCAGGTTCCAGATGAACACATATCCAGCTGGGAACCTCGATGATCTGTCAATACGTGGTCAGGGTCATCTCTATGTAGGAAGAGTAGAGCATGGATAGTCAAGGTCAGGACGCACATGGCCATGTTGAGGATAAAGTGATGAGGTCAGTGGAAAGAAGAAAATGTCATTAGAGGCCAACCACTAGACCTTGGTTTATAACTTGTGAATGTTAACTTTTGGTATTGTAAATTCAGCATCCTAAGAATGTATTCACATTTATTTGATTGGACTGGAAGATGAACTGATAGCATCCGAGTGGTCACAGATGACCTCATATGAGCCTGGAAAAGAAAAATATAGAAATCATTCATTTGATAGAGGTTCAAGAGGCCAAAACAAAACGCTCACTTTTATGGTAATAATCTTTTCAAGACTTTTTATGGAAACACATTGTTTTAACCCAGTTTGACATTGTCATTAGTGAGATTTTCAAAGCCAGTTTCTGAACACTGGATTGTGTAATTTGTTACCCACTTAGATTAAATCAGCAGTGCAGCGGAGGGAATACATCACTTGTGTGAAGATTAATGACTTGTGCTCAGCACTGTATAAAAGCACTCAGCCATTTGGACCCTGACGGGAACAATACGGGTGTTTGTTTTCATCAGACCAGTTATGCAGAAATATTCCTTTTCTATGACTGAAATAACATAAAGTGTTATGTGTATATCTTTGCAGTTTCAACTTCAAAAGCCAAATCCATATGTAAAGGTCTTGTCTGTCTTCTCATGAGAAATGGCATCATGGTCTCTGTGGCTATTGGCACCAAAAGTGAATTGTCCATTGTTAATGGGTCCCTTTGTCTTTTGTTTCCTTTTGATTGACTCTGACATTTCTTATCCTGTGACTCAAAAACTCAGAAATATCATATTTTATCAGATGTATCCAGATCTAATGTTCTGCACAGCATGTGGAGAAGTTACACTCATTCTCTGGAATTAAATGCATATGTTTGAAATGTTCACGTTTCAATGTTTCCTTGTTTTTGTTTCCACAGTGACAAATAAGAAACCGTCCCACTTATCCATCACGAAGGTGAAGCAGTTTCAAGGATCCTCTGCCTTTGTAAAAAGGTCACAGTGGACAATTGACCAGCTACGGCAGGTGAACGGCATCGACCCCAACAAGGTATGTTATTTTTTTACTCCCTCGCAGCCATGGGTATTTATTTAGTTAGTATAGCCTTAAGAATCCTTAGAGAAAACAAAATGACTTTCTCCACCCTCCATCCTGTTTTTCTCTCGTAGGACTCTCCAGAGTTTGACCTGATGTTTGAAAATGCTTTCGACCAGTGGGTTGCCGGTTCAGCGGGAGAGAAGTGCACCTTCATCCAGATTCTCCACCACACCTGCCAGCGCTACGGCACAGCACGGAAACCAGAGTTCATCAACTGTCAGTCCAAATTGCTGGGGGGTAAGACTATTTAAAAAGCTGCCCAAACTGTTCTCTGTTAATATTTCTGTTGATAACACAGTGGCTCTGCGGTGACAGCCTCACTGCTGTCGCGCTGTGCTGTAAACCAGCCCGAATCTGATTATGTATGATGACAACCAGCACCTGGTGCGTTTGAAAATGCATATTAAATGCCTATTCCCTTGTACACAGCATCTGTTGAGCTCTCTGTTGAAGTGAGGTCAATGAGGATGTCCAACAAAATATACCAGCAGTGACTCAAAGCGTCTGACACAGATTGCCTGGGTTTACAGCACAGAGAACTACAACACTAAGCAATCATTCCCTCTAATTTATGAGACGATAATGTTTCGCTGTGTGCCTGAAGTGTGATTGGTTTTGAGCGGTTTCCGATCTTTCCGAATAACCTTGAAGTGCTGTAACAGTCGCTTAATTACTGTCTGACACTGATATTAAATCCATGAGACTGAGAAGAAGCAGTCAGTCCAAAACTAACCTCCCCCTCTGATAAAAATAATATTGATTTCATGCCCAACAAGACACTCTGATCAAACATGTCAAAACACAACCATATCCCAAACATGCGGACGTGTGAGTTGTAAAAGTAAAAACCACATAATTAGTGATATCCTGCCGGTGTTGTTTGTTACCTGGTAGTGTAGAGTTGTGTTGTGTTGTTTGCCGCAGAGCAACCCAGTAGAGAATGTAGCATGCTGGGTGTCTTGATCAGATATTGATCTGTTTACCCCGAACGCCTCTTCTGTGAGCACCAGTCAACCTGTTGTATTATTCATGGGATTATTTATGGAAACTCCATAGCTGCCTGCAGGTTGTCCTTCTGCCCCACGTACAGGAATCAATTACCTGAAATAGCAAACTAAATGTTTGCTTTTCCAAACTTTGAACTGTATCACTACACATTACCTTTTGCTGTGAGAGAGGAATAAAACTAACGGTAACGTTATGAAAAAGAAATTGTACGTTACATTCAAATCCTAACAGAAATGTATAAGATCTAGAGAATTATGATGAAATAAATAGAGCAGATGAAAGTATAGTAGTAGTTTTTTTAATCAAACTGTGTTATGCTAGAATATGATGTGTGGCCTATACATTAATAGGGTGTGAGTGTGGCAGTGTAGTTATTGTCAAATTAGATTTTGCTCCTTGTCTTGGCCTGTGTGTGGGATCCCATCACTGACCATTCATGGTGCTGCTTCTCCTTCTTATCCTGTTGCATTCCCATGACTTCCCTCCTACTCAGCAAACCCTTTCCATGTGCAACCTTCTTACATGTACCCCTGGGGCGTACTGTGGCCTGTAGATGTGTAGGTGGGAAAGAAGTGGTGTTGGGGAGAGCCCTGAACCTTGAGGTCTTTAGAGTGGGATGGGTTATTCAGTGCAAATGTTCCACATCAACCAAACGCCTCCAGTAGATCGGAAAATTAGATCAGAATATTAAAAATATAATGCTTTTTTTAACGGCGCAATCAATCGATTATTATTAGCACAGCCTGTTAATATACTGATGAATTTACTCCCTGAAACCAGGGTTTGTAGATCAGGTATTGATCTGGCTAATGCCACTGTGCTGGAAATCCTTCAGGATGATGATCTGACTGAAGTCTTGGATCCCAGTGTGGAGAGGAAGTTGTGCATTAGACAGATTAAAAACTTGAGAGTTCACCTGACACTTTGCAACAAGAGGAACAGTGAGGATTCCAGCCTGAAGCCATGTCTGTCTACTCCAGTTTAAGTCTCACACCAGTGCAAAACAAAAATCATGACGCTGCTCAGGTGTGGGACCATAACTGTGGGAGACTCCACCTGCAAAAATCCCAAGGATGGCATGAAAAGATATAATCCATGGTTCGTTCACTTAGCTATATGAGCCATTGAGAGAGGTATGAGGACAAGAGCTTTAGCTTTTGTAATATTAAATAGAAAACACCCAAAATGATTAATATCACAGAGTCTTACATAAATCAGTTTAGGATGGGGTATTTAAACTTGCAGAATAACGTTGGACACCATGATCAAAATAATGTCTCTGACTCTTAAACTGTGAAAATGTAATAGAGCAATAGAGGCCCCGGTTAAATAATTCATTGAGGATGTGATTTGATGTGGATATGCAAAGAAATGAGAACGAAACGTGTCAGATTCAAGGTTAAACTTTACTTGAGTGGGATGAGTGGATGCTTTTAAGCCTGCAATATGAGACAAACTTGTCACTGATGTTCTTGGAGATTATTCAGCTTAAGACTGTTTCATTCTGTGGTGAACAAGCAGCCTGCGTAAATTTGTAAAAACATGTCTCACTAGTGTTCCTTAACATAAATTACCTGTTAATACACATTTCACTGTGTGGTATACATTGTATCCAACAGATAAGTGATATAACAATAACCACTTTAACAGATGCATGACAATTTAAAAGAACTGAACCATTTAACTTGTGGTTTCATGCCCCCAAAATTGATAACCTATCTCGACTAATTTCAAAACTGTTTTAAAAGATCAAATCTGACCATGACTGTCAAAATTTTCTCACTGCAGAAGACCAAGCTGTAGATTCGGTCATTTTCCGTTGCAAGGTCTATTTGAACAGAAAGAGGAAAGAATTTGTTGCCCACCATGGTCATCTGCTAAGACAAGGTAAGACGATGGTTCTGTGCCTCTTAATATAATTTATAATTTAAAATAAAATCGAGGCTTATTATACACTCTAACATCCGAGTATTATGGGATGCAGCTGTTATCTGCCCTGTGAGCAGCCGCTAAGAGTGTTCTCTTCATTAATATCCAGTAGCTGTTGTTCTGTCCGTGTCACTGCAGTGCTGAGGAACACTGAAGACAGAATGTTCCATGTCTGTGGCGTCAGTGGCTCGCTGATGCCTTTTAACCAGCATGACTAAAACAAAAGGCCGACTGATTAATAAAGGCCAAACTGTTTGTCCGGCAGAAAAATGTCAGGCGCGGATTGATCTCGTTGCTTTTTTTCATTCACTTCCAAAATAATTATGCAAGAACAAATGTATTAGGATTAAATCAAATATAGTAATAATCGTAGCATTGATCCACGCATTTTACATTAACAACTGAGTTTATATGCAAATGAATAACTAAACTATTTAAGGTCCTACGCCTGCGGAGGTGAGAATGAGAACAAGCAGCAATGGCTGTCCAATAGACTATGATTTAGTGTATATGAGACATATAGAGTGAGCTGCTCTTACAGTATATAATGTGCATCATGGTGCGTGCAGGGTGGTATTGGAAATACAGAGAGAACTGCCCTCCGTGAAAGGTTTGCAGGGTGACCATTGAAAGAGTGAATTAAGTGGATGGGGAATAACCGCAGGAATAATGTGAGGAAAAGTGATTGGATAAGAAGCGAGGAAGAAATAATAAGTGCGTATTAGGATTGTCGGGGGAAGTGACCTGATCATATACTGCTGCAGGTAGGGTCAAGATTAGCATTAATGAAACTGCTGCAGAGGGCTCTCTCGCAGCAGGAGCAGCATGACCCATGTGGCAATTAAAATAGCCTGTTCTGTTCTTTTCTTATTTCATACATAATCCATCAGCATACTCAACATACCTTTTATAGTATTGCCTGATATAAGAAACAACGTGCTCGTGATAAATAAAAGACTATAAAATAATCCACCAAAAATATATCTATCACAATAACACTCAAATTCCCAACTACAGTAATGGTTTAGAAGCTCATGCACTTATCACACAAAAATAAATATTAGGTAAGTTAGAAAAGTATTTTGCAGTTTCAGTACTTTTCTGGCTGCTTGTCCTTTACCTTGTCATTGATGTTTAACTAGTGTGTTTGACCTGTGGTGATCTTATTTTCTGAAACCGATCTGCAGTCTGAACCCTGAGGAATCAGTTGTCGTTGATGTGATGAGTCTCAGCCACTGCTGCTACAGAGCGCTGTCAGCTGTTAAGTTTGTTAATACTGAATGCTTCCCAATCGCACAGAACTGGACACCGCACTTCCCTGGGCTTTAAAAATGCACATGAAGCTGATAAGATGGTCATCAGACAGATATTTGTGGAGTGCTGGTTTAATGGACCACACACAGTTGAGCTAAATGTAAATATGAGTATAAAAGTGACCATAACTTGCGTGAACTCAACTGTGTATGTCAGATCATCAGTTTACGATTAGTCTTCATACTGTATGCCCTCCCTGTGAACCTCCACGAAAACAAGTGAGCTCATAAGAGCAGAAACTGGGGAAAATGACACCCTGGTTTAAAATAATGGCAATTACAACTGACTTTAAAGTCGAGAGACTCTGGATACGCTTGAGTAGGATTGCGATCACTTAAAGAAATCCTTGAACACTTCATTTTCCTTTTGAGTGAATAACAGCAGCCTCGAAGCCCTCTGGTAGTCTCTGGGTAATAAGGAGATGTTTGGATGGAACTTGTTGTATGGAAGGAAATCATTGTAAGACACACACTCTCTCTTCAAACACCCACACACTACACCCCACAGCATTATCCCTGCGCAGCGATGATATGATCATGTATCTGCCAGAGTGAAAGTATGAAAGGCAATTCATCATCTCGTATCATTTGCATGAATCTGCTGTGTGTAGGTGTTTCTCCTTGAAACGAAGCACCTTGTATGCCTTGGGAGCAAATTGGATTGTTTATTTTCTGACTTGTTCCTGTTGATATCCATCAGCAGTGCAGCCTGTTATCGAGGGCCTACAGCTGAAGTTGACATCGGATGATCTTTCCTCTTCCTTCCTTGAGCCACGGGTCCTTTTTTCTACAATATTTTGTTGATAGGAAAACCACTTCCCTTTTTTTCTCCATTCTCCATTGTTAAAGAAACCCTGGCTTATTATGAGGACATCATGGGGTATAGCAACAAAATTCCTTCTGCATTTTTCAGAGAGGTGTGTCGTGGATGTGCTCTGTCCGCCTCTGGACTGTATTCCACTTCGTTCTCCATCCACGATGTATGTGGAGGAAAAAGCTCCTCCTCTAGAGTCACCAGCGCAGCAGAGGTGTCGTAATGGGACAAGCTGTGAACCTCTGCCTTATTAAAATACCAGCCAATCTCCAAAGTAAAACCAAAGACCTGCTGTTTTCCCCCAGGGATTGCTGATCAGTTACCATTTTAAGTTGAGAGGCATTAAAAGCCGATCACAGCAGTGGCACCACGCAGCATATACCGCTCCCACACACATTTTTTTCTGTAATTACATTCTCCACTGGGGGAGTCCACGCTGCTCACCACTGAGGGAGAGGAAGGAAAATAGTGTGGAGACATGCTCTATGGCTGCGGGGGGGGGGGGTGATATTGAGGGATGATGGGAGTATTACTCCCTGGGTTACTCTGCAGGAGGAGAAGATTAAGAGGAATCTGTCTGGAGGTGAAAAGGTCTCCTTTCTAGTGAGGACCTTAAGCCACTGTGAGAAAATGTTTTTTCTTCCCCCTCAGACAGAAGCAGAGCAGGAATGTTATATGTAATCTGGAATCCAAATACAGTGCTTACATAACTTTGCTTATGGTGTTCAAAGTTGAGAAACTAAAGGCCTTGTTACGCTCCATGAGACAAATTGTGAGAAGATTTGATTGATACTGATACTACATCCACATTTTGCTATCATGTAGTGGTTTGGTTTCAATTGTTTTGCGAAGTAAAATAAAAAAAAGGTGAGGCTTCCTTCTCCCTTGGTCCAGATGCGTTCACACCTGTGCTTCATTTATTGGTATCTCTGGAAAAATAGCTGATGTAAGAGTTTCCATTTCCTCCTGCACTGCGTGGGTATGAAGACCAGTATGTACATCTGTGTGTGTCTGCGGAACATTTGTGTGTCTATACAAAATTGCTTTGACTTTATCAAGTTAACTTCCTGTGAGAGAAAACCAGCTGGCCTCGCCGTCTGTTTTTTGGGGCCGTCAGAGCTGACCCAATAATCTGTCACTCACACTACCTGCATTGATGCTACGGCACATAGAGTCACTATATTGTTGTGTCCTGTGGGGAACGGTTGTCAGGTCTTAATACAGTCAGTACCTTCAAGCTGCTGCTCTGTCTATTTCTCTGTCTCCCGGTGTTTGTCAGTTTCTTTATTATTTCCCCAACTTTTCAACTTTTTGCAGGAGTAGAAACCATAAAAATTCAAACCAGGCCAAAGCAATAAGAAATGGGGCAAAGGTCACAATTGTATAACCCAACAGAACGAAAACTCATCAGCCATTCTGTATTTTCAACCTTAAAAAAACGCTGCAGATATTTTCTCGCATTTATATTAATGACAGATTATACCCCACTGGAACAATGCAACAGGAAGATTGCTGTGCTTAGCATGTTGTTAGCATAGCACATAACAGCAGCGGCGGATTAATGGCTTGTCAGAAGACACCTCCGCAGGGCTGCCACAGCCCTCTGAAGATGTCTTCAGTCTTATGGCTGATTCCTCTACAGGGCTGCCAGGGAAGCAGAGCACACATCCTCTCTGTGTTGCACTATAGGTTAGAAGAGAGGAGAACAATCACGGAGCTGCCAGCAAAGCGGCGCTGAATGTCACCAGAAATGACATCCTCTCCTTAAAAGAGACACTAAATCCAGCGTTGATGTGGCGCTGTTGCATTCCTTTAAGTTTGAAAAGGTTAATTTCACTTGCTCTTTCCTTGAAGTAAATCAGCCCTGAAGAAAAGTCATTAGCCGCCTTCCCTCGTTGGCCCTCATGTCTCAGCCCTCCACCAGTAACAGTATTACCCAGGGTCACTGATTGGATGACACCCATCTTATGTCACAGGCTCATTTTTATCAGCTGGTTTCATATATTGACCAAAAGGCTGATGATCGCCTCCCTTTTCTCTTTTCTGCCCCTCTGCTCTGGCTGCCTGGTTCCCTCTGTTATCTGCAGGTAACAGTATACTCCACTCAGCCGCTGACAGTGTGACGAGTGCTGTACAGAAGGCCAGCCAGGCTCTGAATGAGCGCGGCGAGCGATTAGGTCGGACCGAGGAGAGGACTGCGGAGATGATGAACAGTGCTGAACAGTTTGCTGTCACTGCACACAAGGTGAGTGGAAGTGCATTACAAAAGTTGCATTACACTTGGTGCTTTCACACAACCCATCAGAAATTCAGACCTCGAATCCCAATCTTTATGCTATTCGAGCAAAAAGATTCACATTTTACTGAACCCATTACGAGCGAAGGTGCCGAATAAAAGTGCCCCCTAAAACCTGAAGGTTTTCTTAAAGAGCTGACAGACATCTCGGCCTCTCAAGCAGATAAAGATAAGATATGCTAAAGGTTTGGATTGTGTTGTATAACACTGCCTTCTCCCTAAACTTCATGACCATAACAAAACAAAAGATTGACAAACTCAACTCCACAACCAAAGTGGTTAGCATCTGAATCATCTTTGTTGTTGTTTTTGTTGATAAAACACAAACAACAACAACATTACCCACAACACATTTGACCTTTCCCTTGAGTATTTCAGTGAATCGCGATGTATTTCATCAGTCACACATCTTGAAAGCAATCACATAACCAGACAGATCTCATTTGACATGCATCACCCCATGTCTTAAAGACATGAACACACATCTCGTCTTAATGGGTTAAACATTATGTGGCTTCTCTGCATCTCCAGCCTATCAGCAGCGTTGCTCTCTGCCGTGTCTCATTTCCTCTCTTTCCTAGTAGCAGGCTGTTTAATGAGGTTCACGAGGATAATATGATTATTTTTACCTCAAAACAAAATGAAACAATTTGCTTCGTAATGAGAGCACCTGATCATGACCATCACGGCTGCTTCAGTGTTATACGCACCCTTGGTTTTGCTGCTTGACGTGACTCCCCTGAGTCTCTGACTTCAATAGTGAAGCCGTTCACTACCCACTGACATGACTGTTTTGAAGGATGCGTAATGCGGCACGAGTAATGGAGGGATAATTGAAAGACATTTGAGGAGCATTGTGCTGCTCTGACTGTTCACAGATGAGCTTCCCCACTGTGATGAATTACAAAGCCTGCAATAGGCAGAGAAATACGTCTCGGCTACATTGATTTCTGGAGAAAATACCAGCAGGACC
>JAFBJW010007502.1:1365352-1421768 GCA_016785235.1 Pseudorhombus dupliciocellatus
CTCCTGCAGGATTTGTCAAACTCCTGCTCTTCATCACAGTTCTGTTTGACTTTGGCTTCACAGGATTTGAGTTTCCCTGCCGCCCGAGTCATCCGCACGTGTTTAAAGTGGACCTCTGCACATAGTGTAACTTTAAATTATGGCCGAGTGCATCTGAAGTACAGTGACAGGGTCACCTTGCTCCTTCTTTGCTCTCTCCTGTTACTCCTTCACTGCGCCTCGCTGCGTGACAGCAGGCGACTCAGCTGCTCGGTTTTAATCAACATGTCTGCATGCTGCTTTGCTGCCCCCGCTTGTTCACTGAGTAGTACTCCATTCTCCTCATTCTACTACAGCATATACCCCGTGTGTGTGTGTGTGTGTGTGTGTTTGGCACTGGTATGATTCTTATTAAGGGAAAACAATTTATGGTAAGGTTAGGGTTTAGCAACCAGTAACTATGGTTGCCCTGAAGTCATGCAGATATGTGTGTATGTGTGTGCATCATTAACATCTTCTGTAGCTTTGTATTAGTTCGGTGTCCCTGGTCATCTCTCTCATGATCCTCCAGCCAAGACCCATTAGAACCCTTGTTAATGAGATAAATGAACCTGACTCGTCATTACCTGAATTTGAGAAACATTTCTTCTTTTGATTAATTCATATTATTGAATTCACTGTGGAGTTCTGTGTTTCCTGGGTGTTTTCAAGCATTTTATTCCACTCGCACACTTCCTCTTCTTTCTCTTCTCCCCCAATCTTGTCTACAGCTTGCCATGAAGCACAAGTGTTAGACCACTGCCAAATCCAACTGGGCTGGGTGGGCTGTCACCTATCGCCTGTCGCTGTACAGAAGAAGGATTCCAGATTTTATTCTTTTTAAAAATTTTAATATTATTACTATTTGTTAACAATGTTAACATTTTAATGTTTTTGGGTTCTTGTGTTCTGGTGATGATGCATCGGTCGGAGTGCAGAGACGAGACGTGTACAAATCGACTTCAGAGGGTCAACAGAGCATTTGATGCTTTTGTTTTGGCAAATAAAGGTTAAAACGTTATTCAGTATCCACAGACAACCCACACACGTCCATGATTTCAAATAGTATTACAACAGCATTGGTATAAAACAACCAAAACAACATGGAATACAGTTGCCAACGTTTTCTGGAAGTTTACTGAAGGAACTCACTGAAGGATTAAGCTTTTTGATTCGGATAATTTCACTTCGAGGTGGGGATTTCAGTAAACCAGCTTCTGCATTGTAAAAAGCAAAACATGTTATTCTTCTCGTACTATTATCTCAGTGTCTGTAGAGCTATAACGCGTCCCATAAACTTGGGGCGTTTTGAAATTACTCCTGGCTGTATTTCAACTTTCAACATCTGTTAGTCATCTCTTGTGCTTTTTGTATAATTTGGATTGTCATAATATTCAGAATAAATATGTGTGTACTGATATATAAAGGACTATATGTCCCAAATAGCAGCAGCAGTATTTAATAGTTTATTTTTTTGTGCCGGCTTCACACTGCCTGTACCTTTTGGCTTCCTCACTGGCAAGATATCACCCTTAACAACGTATTAGATTCTTTTTTATATTTTGAATTTTATAATTCATGATGTGACAATACACTGACAACCTTTATCTTGCAGAGCACTGTTGAGTTCATAATGAAACGTTCCAGTGGCCTAACTCTTAGTGTGCTTTGAGTCCTCTCTCTAACACTTTGGATGTTTATTGTTTTAATAAAAAACACAAATAAAAATAACTATCATGCAGTGTCCTTTATACCATCTGTGGCACATCCGTCAAATGCTGCATCTGCTTTGCTGGGTATCCTTCTGTGGTTTTTGTCCTATTCCTGTAAATGTCACATAGTTGGTGACACTAAAATGCAATGCAGATTACTGTGTTCATGCTAAGATAGATGTAGGTGATAGGTGTAAGTTAACGCTGATAGTCAATGCATTGTCCTCAAACGTCACAGAAACACAACATCTCTTACTTCATCTCTCTTTCTCCCTCTTGTAGTAGAGGTAAATACTGCCCTCATGTGGTGTACAATGACAACATTCTTTATTAAAAGTAGTCTATAAACAAAGGACAGTGCAAAAAGCAAATGATCAGGGCTTGGGCTGATGTCACACAAAGGGTATTTTCATGACAGACTTTTAATTGTGAGAGTGACCTTGCAGCTTCATAGTATTTTAAATCCAATGTGGCCAGAATTCTTTATCAAAAAACATGTGATATTTAGAATAGTGTCGTTTTCCCTTTAACACCTCTCTAATCTCTGAGATGCTCTCATAGCACTGATTATTGACCATTACTTTACCATACATGTCTTATTATTCCCCAATCTGTCTGTGGCCCCCAAACTTTTGGATTCTCCAAATCCCAATAATCCAAGTCAACACTGCAGTATCTTTTTATGTGTTTCTCCCTCCCTACATGGTAAAGATCCACATCTTTCAAACACACTGGAGGTTTCCATTAAATATTTATACTTTTCAAACCCAGGCTGTGATAACCCTGTTGTTATTTCAGACTTCGCTCAGCTCATCGGCAGCCACAGAGGGAAGTGTTTTCACAGCCGCTTTCACAGATGAGTCGCTTTCATCATAACGATTAAACTGCCCTAAACCCACCAAATCACTTTCCTTTTCAGGGAAAGTTTTCAGTATTTACTTTATATCAATACCATGCATTCCTAATCATATCCATTATTAAGATATCTTAAATCTCCTTTTGTAAAACATTAAATAAGACATTGAGCGTTGACGCCAGAAGGAGGGAACAGCCGGCGCATGTATGTATCGGAGTCAAATGACCAGAAATGAACCTTATCCAAACATCTGCGTTATCCTCTCCTCCCCCCGCCACCTCTTAGTATTCTGTAGCATTTTATTCCCCCAGTTAATGATGTGGACCAATCTGGCGAGCAGAATGGTAGTAAGCATAAAGCAGTGCTGATATATATGTGATCTATAGCATTTAGAGCTGCGGAGCGGCAGGTAAGTACCTCATAAAAGCCTCTGTGCAGGACTCTGCTGCCATTACTCACACTGCCAGCTCCTGTGAATTATACCTCGCTCCCAAAGCCCACCCCTAATCGCTCAGCCCCCTCCACCCCTCAACCCACCCCCCTCTCTCCAGCCCTGCTCCAACAGCACAGCAGCTCCACATCTATTTCACCCCAGCCCGTGTTGTGGAACCTGAAGTGCGTGTTTTGTTTGTGTGTTTAAAGTAGATACAGATTTAGATTCACTACTGGAGGGAGCACAAGTGATTCTGGTGTGATGTAAACATTGATTGCAGGTTGACGACGTGAATTAAGGACAGATTGAGACTCGCTCAATATCTATAATTGGTGGCGTGAATGTCCTGACAGGCACCTGAGTTACGGTGGGGCAGAGTGAGCATCAAACACAGTCTGGGGGTAAACGCTCAATACACAGCTAATGTGTGAAATCAGCAGAGTAAATCACAGCGTGTCCTCTAAGATTTATTGAGTGTTATGTAAATTGTGTTATTGCATTAGATAATGATGACTGACAGCAAAGACACAGATTCAGTACTGAAAAAGCTAAATGTCAAATAAACCTGGCTGCTTGCTGTAGGTTGAGGTTAAGAGCGATAATAAAACTTTTTTTTTTTTTTTTTTTTTTTTTTAACTCTTCTAGTGCTGGCCACAGTGTAATTATAACACATTTCTTGTGATGTTAGAGCTGCAGACTGTAGAATTAGTCCAGGGAGGTTTCACCTTGAGAGGTGCATTGACATTCCTGTCAGCCGGGGAGTCTGTGTCACATCAGCAGAGGCTCAGTGGCTGCCTGAACCACTAACTGGACAACCAGCCTGAGGGCAGCTCCTTTTTCTTTAATCTGCCAGCCTCCCCAAAGCTCTGTAGGAGTAATTACAAGTTCCACCCAGTGGTGAGAAGCCTGAATGAGCCGCGCCTGCACCTATATTTCTCATTATCGCATAGAAATCTCTGCAGGCTTTTCCAGAGTAGTCCTATTATTCAGGACAGGCTTTTGCCTCAAAGTCAAAGTTGAATTACTGCAGCAGGATATTTCCTTTGCCCCCCCAAGGTATTTTGGGAATTAGGATTCAGAGTAATGTGTTTGCACTGGCGTCATATACAAACAGATTCCACACACAGAAAGCACTGCAGTAACTTTTAACACGGTAACGAACAGCTCCCCCTCAGAATGGAATACATTTATTTAAAGCAGCTTTTCTCGTCTTTATCGTACGTCCCTGGTTCTGTATCTTGACATGGTTAGAGACATGGAGACCTTTACAGTCCTGTTCTTGGACGACCCGCTCAATCTCGTGAGCCACAGAAAAACTGATTTATCCCCAAAATGTGAGAGAGAATAAGGTTTAGCTTTCCTGAACTGAGGCCAGCCATTTTTAATAGCCAGGTCTTCCGAGGTGATAAATTAGGCACAGCACTTTTAGCTTGTAATTACTGGTACGTCCACATAGCCTTGTACTGGTCACATAAAAAATGTCCTCCCTGTAATCACTTTCCCCTCCTACAAGCACATGTACAGAAGAGTTCCACAGTAATGGGAGTCCCATCCAGACTGTGACACCCTGGACATTTGATAATTACTTTTGAAATGAAACCATTTCAGGAAGAAGCGGGAGCTTCACGTGTTGCTTGACCTTAATTAAGGGATGTAATCTGAGGTGCGGTGGGGGGACTCGACAGACCTCCCACGCGACACGCTTTACAATTCACTGCACCTTTTGTACTAAGGTGTTTAAACTGTCAGCTCTCCGCCCACCCTTTTGCTCTGCTCCACTCTTTTGCTAACTCGGCTGAATCGCTGCGCCCGACGCTTTACTGCGCTGTTCATAAAACCTTTGATGAGCATGTTCACCTGCAAAAACTTGCAGAAGACCCCAGGGTGGCTCTGGAGGGGAGTCTGACATCGGATTATATTACATGAATTTAATCACCAACCATGTCTTTGCTCGTGATGTTATGGTGTCTGCTAACATGATGCAGCTTCGCGCTTCACTTACTCTGAATTTCTTATGCTGGGAATTTGTTTT
Source organism: Pseudorhombus dupliciocellatus (assembly GCA_016785235.1). Taxonomy (NCBI): domain Eukaryota; kingdom Metazoa; phylum Chordata; class Actinopteri; order Pleuronectiformes; family Paralichthyidae; genus Pseudorhombus; species Pseudorhombus dupliciocellatus. The sequence goes on from JAFBJW010007502.1 coordinate 1,370,404, forward strand.
CTCCTTTGGCTCTTTGGCATGTGCCTCCAGGTGTTTTGATCCTCTGTGCTATTGGTTTTATATTTGTTTGTGTGGCGATCCTCCTCAGTCTTTACTGTGTTGGCGCTGGTGTTTACAGCGTAGGATGAGATCAAAGTTGAAGTCAAACACCAACATGTACATCCCACAGTCTGGATGGGACTCCCATACAACATGTACATGTGTGTTTCCCCCATGGGGGGAGGAATAAAAACATCCTATACTATTCTAATCTATCCCACATGAGTCGGGGGAATACATGATGAATGCATGAACGGGAAGACTTTATTGATTTATTTATTGACATGGAAATGTTTGTATAACAGCAGCAACATGGAACACATACCATGCAGCTTTGAAGCAATGGAGTGTTGGTTTTCAAAACAAGGCCAATGTGTTGAGTGTTTTTTTTTCTGAGTGCAAAATAATAATAATTAGTTAAAAAAAAAACATAAATACTTGATGAAAACAACACATTCGTGAAAACAAGGGCTCTAACAAACCGGGGCTTCAACTCCGGTAGGCCCTGACAGCTGCTTGAGAGTACACAGAGTAATGGCACCTCATGGCACCCAGCAGGCCCCGAGTCAGCAGATTCCTGCAGGACTGCATGTGGATGGAGGATTCTGTCAAATTAATAATGTTCTCTGTAAACTCCACAACTCATTTTTTTTTTTTTTTTTTTGGTCCAGGCTTGAAAACCTGAATATCATCAACAGAGTGAATTAGTTGTAAGGGAGAGGCAGAGGCTGCCTGGTGGAGCTGGGGAAGTCACCTCAGCGCCCTGCCCACAGTGACTTGGCAGATGTGTAGCCAGGCGAAGTGCACAACAGCTGCTTGCTCTAAATCGGGATGCCCATCCTCCCCGTCCTCCCCTCTGCCTTTGAGTTCCTGTGGAGTGCAATGTCAGCCGAGCTGGAATCGTCGTTTGTTACCCTGATCTGCATCACATAGCACACTCACACACTTTATCTTGGCTTACCTCTTCTGATGTGGAAGTGAATTTGCAGACTTGTGCTCCTTCTGCAGTGTTAATCTATGCTCAGCTGGCGGCAGAGCAGGGTGTTGCTCTGGTGAAGACAGAACATAGTTAGCTGCACTTACTGGGGGAGACGGGGGAAACAAAGTCAGCTTGAATATACAAATATCATCTCTCACTTCTGCTGAAAACGAGAAAACAAAAGGTTCTGGAAGACAAATGGGGGCGGAGTGAAGACATCTGCAGTGACCCACTTCCTTGTGGACCTTTTTTTATGCTTTAATGCCACGATGCAGTATACACACTCAGGATTATTATTGTTGCACAAGATGCAGAACACTTCCAATCCCAGTTGTCTGAGGAGCTGACAGAAAACCATTGCAGTGTGACACTTACTGTCTGTACATATAACCGAAATCAAAAGTATGTATGTTACGTGTGTGTCCATCTCTAAACTCAGAGCCTGTCTGGCTCCGATGCAGCGTGGTTATTGTGCTAGCGGCCCACCCCTCCGGTGTTTCCAGCTGTACGGTATTGACTTGACTGAAGAAACAGATTGGCTTTAAACGAGCACTGACACGTAATCTTACCCTCTTCTGGGAGCACTGGAAGCCCACCACTCAGGACACACTATATCACACATGGTGTTTCTCTGCAGATATATATATATATACATACAGCTGTGTCTGGATTTCAGGTGCAGACCTTCACTTTTTTAACTTCAGTATTGCTGAGAGATGTGCCATGATGGTTTAATGCCCAACACTCTTTCTGACAGGAGAAATGTAGGTGTAGATGATTTAATTTAACACAAAAATAACTGAAACACATTTGGAAATCTCAGTACGCTCATGAATGTTTTTTAAATATTTTAAGACAAGATAAAGCATTTTGTTTGAAATTAAAGAGAGAAATGTATTTACAATCTCTACTTGAGACAATTTGTCATGATCCGTCGACATCCTCTCCTTCATATATATATATATATTCTATTGGAGCCTCAGTCTAGAATAAGCTGTGTAACACCCTCCACATGTGCACCCACCAGCCCATTAAAACCATGTCACTGTGTTTGACTGATTGCACGCCATTAATCACCCTTATGAGCCGCGGTGCATCTGCGTTCACATTGATTTGTGAGCGGAGGGGGCTCCGCTGTCTCAGAATCAGCTCAAACATGGCTACCCTTGATTTGATCGTCAAGTGAACGTCTTCTCTCTCTCTCTCTCTCTCTCTCAGATACACTTTAATTGCCGTGTTTCCGTTTTTTAAAGGTTGTTTATGTACAGGATGTTTTCACGAGGGCCCGTCGTGTCTCTGTTGTGTGAAGGATTGTCCCGTTAAAAAGGATTGAAGCCTCCGAGTGCCCCGATCACAGTGAGCAGGACATCAGTATGCAGACAACGCCCTGCTGTTGTGCAGTGCAGGATGTGTGAAGCCTCTAAATCACGGTGGAATCTGCTGTAAGGAGAATTCATAACAAAATCTGTCACTTCATTCTCCTGTGTGATCCATCACTGCAGGCTTCTTAATATTCTCCAAATTCAACAGGAGGATTGTGGATCAGCCAGTTATTGTACGTGTACGTTTCTGTTCCATAGCAAACTGCAGTGTGAAGCTGAGAAGCAGCAGGAGTGTGTATCTGTCTCTCTGTCGACTCAGGAGATTTATCTTGTGAGCATCTAGGCGGCGCCCGAAACCGCGTGTATCAGCAAAGTAACGACAACTGCTGCACTGACACCAGGGGGCAGCAATTAACATGAATTAAACGCATTGATTTAGGATTGGAGGCCCCTGGTTAGTGCTTAGTCTTCCTCTGACACACACACACTAACTGTGTTTTTCAATGACCAAACTAATAATCTGATTGTGATTATTTACATTCTGAGTCTGGGAACCAATGGTTAAAGTACATTTCCGTGTTATGCTGAAGGAGGAGGAGGTCCAAACAAGTTGGATGAGATAAAGTAAGATAAAGCTTTTATTGATTTACTCATGACAGCACCTGAAAGATAAATATGACTTTATAGAAATGGAATAAAACCAGCAATACAAAAATGGGAAATATAAAAAAAATACACATTGTACACATATTCAGTCTAGATTTTGGACAGAAATGTACTGCGCAGTAGCACATGGTGATTGCTTGAGGATGCGTGCTGTATGTGTGAGCAAATGAAACTGTTGTATTTCACTGAAGGAAATCATCCAAACTGCCAACACAGAGGAATTGTTATCATTTAAATCTGAATATATAAAGGGAAGGGATTTATTTATCTTTACAGGGCAGAATAATCACATCAAAGCTTTCCCATTTTGAGGCCACTAATCTTTTCTTTTCGCTCCGTTGTATAACACATCTTGTCCTCTCCCTGCCCTCGCGTCTTCTCCACAGATCTCCTCCTGCTTGGGGGTCCGTCCCTCTGCCTGTGCCCGGCCTCCTCCACTGAGGGGCACTGCAGCTCAAGCAGAGCGCTGTGCACAGCATCACAACCCGGGCTGAGCCTTCAGGAGCGACACTGTCAGCTGCTCGCCTCAGTGCCAGCCCCTTAAAAGTTACCCAGGATTCCCAAACCTGCTGACTCCACTCCTCCTCCTCCTCCTCCCTCTCTCTCTCTTTACTGCAATACGACTTTTCCACCCAACTCGGAAAAGAAACTTGTTTATATCTTATTCTGCGGGCTATCCTCCTCTCCTCATTCCTCCCCTCCCTCCCTCCCTCCCTCGCTTCTGCCTTACTTGCACTATCTTTCTCTTTTCTGAGAAGCACTTGGTCCAGTCCAGCTGTAGTCAAATCTAATCCCTCTAATTCAGTTAATCTAATTTTCTGGATGTGGTCACACTGCTGATCTCCAGCACTGGTCGTCTACCATCTCTCCCTCCGCACTCTTGATTACTGCCTAGAATCTCCTCGGAGCTGCACTTTCCCCACTTCTCCTCGACAACACTGAAAAAATAATAGATTGGTAATAGCTTGACCCGGTGAGAGCTTTTAAAGAATCACAGTAGCACACGTTTAAATCAGGTTTTACAGCGGGGAATTTAATCCCTGATAAATTACACCCTTACCTTACATTATCCTGTACACGCCTTGTGGTGTTTCAGTCCCGGTGGCAGCGAACCCGGGATGATTCATCCTCACGCTGTTGTTCAGTTTGCTGATTATTAGTGATTAAATTAACATTTCGCAAGTCAGCTGTCTCTGTCACGGGGGGGCGGGGGGCGACCAGTTCATTTGATTAATTTAACTGTGATGCAAGGTTGCAGCACCAGAGCTTGTATCGTATATATTTACCTCGAAATTTCTTCTATTTATCATATATTTACTTTTCTGCATGAAAGCTGAAGTTCACCCAAAAAATTCCAAATCTGCAAGGTGAAATAAAAGTGTCCGTTAGACCTGAATATTCAAACTGGACTTTTAACACTGTTCATGTGGATCACATCCTTATGTCTACCTTTGAAGCTTTTTGTGGACTTGCTTCACCCTCCCCTCCATTTCCATGGTGGTGAGTAGGGTGAAATATCCCTCTAAGTTTAACAGAAAACAATGAGCCTGTCCTCTAACCTGTATTTGTAGTAGTAGTAGTTGTAGTAGTAGTGGCAGTAGTAGTACTCTTTCCTTCTCTGTTGTTTGTAGTGATGTAATGTCTACGAATAGGTGCATGTTCCAGAGTAAGAACAATCCATTGGTCTCCCCTCTCATTCAGTATTCATTAGAAGCTGCCAGTTTGCAGTACACGCGTGTTTGAGGGATTACCAAGGTCTATTAACAGATAACGGGGACTTTCTCGTGGAGATACGGTATATAGGTTAAACAGTATGTGTCTCAACACTTGCGCTTTAATCACATTCGCAGATAAGCTCAGTGTTGTTCGGGTCCTGCGGCTGATCAGAGGCGCCTCTTGTTTTCATCATGCCTTTCTGCTGCCACTCTCTCCTGTCTCCCTCTTTCATTCACTTCGCCTCGCCTCTCTTTTCGGCTCCTGGCTGCGGCAAATCTCTCTGCAGTGATCGTCAACAGAATGAAAGCGTTTATCCGCATGAAAAATCGTCTTCTTTAGGCGTCCTGCTTTGACCTGTTATCATGTTAAGGTACAGAGCGGAGGGGGGGTGGAGTCAGTCTCAGAGGGAGGATTAGGGCCAACCAGGAGGTGTGTGTGCAGAGGGGGACACACCCTTAGTGCCATGTCTCATTGTCTGGGTGTGTTTGTCCTGCCTGACAGCTGAAGAGGAAGAAAGCACCTGATACCCTTTTAATGTGCCTGTCTCTCTTCTATTCCTCTTTCATTTCTATTTTTTCCTCCCTCTCTCTACGGACCTCTCCTTTGATCCTACACTCCCCGTCTACCTATTCCTTCCTTCAGCTGTTTCTTTCAGGCCCATTCCTCCACCGCCACCACCCGCGGATCACTAGTGAATTTATAGGTCAACTGTCTGACGATTGCAGGTCCATCTTATTTAATTCCCTCCCAAAGGAATGATGGGGGGGGGGGTTGACATACCTGCTGCAAGCTCGATTCTCGGAGCTGTTACTGTCCGCTGATAGACTGCAGGAATCTAATTTGTGCAGCCCTGTGTGTCATGAATAGTGAGAGGGAGGTATCGGATTAAAGAGAACGAATAGATGAGTGGTACGGGAACCAGCGTCTATGAATTGTTTAATTTGTGAAGGGCCGATTTGAGATTCTACACCCTGATATGTGCAATGACAGATCAACGCAATCATAATTGCTATTTCTATGTCCCAGTGTTGAGATTTAAAACCGCTCTACAATCCTTTTCTGTCTTTGATACCTTACGTCTCTACTGTACACAGCACCTTCCTATACGCGCTGTCCTCAGCTGCCTCCTCCTCCTCTTCGATCTATGGTCTTCTCCCCAGTGAAATATGGATGTGTTCAGGATGACTGCAATGCAGCTGAGACAAAAGGGAGGGTGGCCTTGTCATCTAGGCTTTCAGGACTGGCCGAGCAGTCACCAGATCCTCAAAGATCCAGGGAGGAGAAACTCATAGCCTCTCTTTCTCTCTCTCTCTCTGGATAAAAAACAAAATAAAACATGAGCAGAAGAGTCACAGCCAAAATAAATAACCCTTAATCCCGTTCACAAAGAAGAATTATTCATATCGGTGGCATATACATAAACATTACATTTTTATCTGCCTGTTGCTCAGTGTCGACGCGTGGTTTGTTTTCCTGTCTGCATTAACCTTTGAGTATGGCTTTCACCTCTCAGCCAGGCCCCCCACCTGCATGTAGGAGAATCAATGTCACCGCCCCGCTGTAAATGCAAACGTTCATGCCGTCTAGGAGCGTTCATGCCGTCTATACCTGAAACCGTATAGAGAGCAGACAAGGCTGGACTGACTGGACCCCTGAGCATGGCTTGAGGCTGTAAAGTATTTACAATCTGAAGATGTTATTGGGGGTTTGGGCTAATTATCCTTATTCATATTCTTACTGTGCAGGTGCTGTTCTGCAGGAGCATCTTACAGTAGGCTAATGAGCATTTACCTGTTTAACATAAGAGATGTGTATACGCCTTCCCCCACAGCTGGAAACTCGCTGTAAGCTCATAAATAACGTGTGTAACCCGTCTCTCAGCACTTGTCTCCTTCGCAGAATCCAATTTAGTCCTGACCAGCGTCTGTGTCCTGCTGCCCATCAGCTCAGAATGACGGACAATTAGTGACAGTAGAAATGTTTTGTTTTTTTTTTTAGAAGCCCCCCTCCCCCTCCCCCTGAGTTCCCTTGTCACAGCTCGTAGTGATAAGACTCCACAAAGCGGTGGGATTCTGCACCACACATTCATTTTTCAACAGGCACTGAGCACATACTCCTGAAGTCATGCACATACGCACAAATACTGACAATGGCTCCAAGAATACAGGTCCAGTGTCGCTGTGTGCTCGTATCTTCCGATGAGCCACATCTTACTCCATCTGCACAGTTGTTTTCTCGCCACTTGACATCCAATGCACAGAAGCTTCTTGGAGAAAATGAAATGTCTCCATTCTTGGGCAGAGCTGCCGTTCATTGGCTGTTGAGGTGATTCTGAGAGCTGGTTTCCTCACAGCATGAACACGACGTGTCCCAAGTGTCTAATATATTCAAGGAAAGCAATCAGTTCAGCCCATTGAACTGAGACCTTTCTGTGTCTTTGGGTGTCTCTGGTAAGCCTGGAAATAGATGCTGGTCAGAGTCTCTCCCATTAAAACTTTAATATGCAGTAAATGCACGACGGTGGTTGGCCAAAACACGTTCAGCCTGTTGCCCTCAGTAACCATCACCCACTCGTTCTTTAATGGAAACCAGTGGGGGTTAAGACTCGCACAGAAAAGATGGGGCTCATGTTTTCATATCTTTGTGTTTCATCAGATATAAATGAAAGGAATAAATTTGACAGAATACCTTTGAGGAACAGCTGCTCTGCTAAGCATCACTTAAGGTATCAGCCACTTGATGGATACTGTTCAGAATAACTAACTTTATTCTGACCCTTATGTGGAAGAAAATCTCAATCCATTAAAATATCATTAGGGGCTGTGAAATAGTTTTTTAATGTTATGAATTTACATGCCACTAATTTTCCATTATTTCTATCCATTAACCTGAACTTTACATTAAGAAATCATTTACATCCCATTCATAAACAGAGGAAATAATAATTTAAAGAAACAACTTGTTCATGTGTTGATGCGTTAAACAACGATGAGATGAAGAAAAATTCAGAAGTTATTTCTCTTCTAAACAGTTGCTTTCATGTGGGCAGCAGTAGCTGAGCACTGGAGCGGTCACGCTCAACCAGGAGGTCGGCAGTTCAATCACCAGTTGTTTTTGCAAAAGCACACAGAGCGGCTGTTACATATCAAATAATGCATCCGCTGACCGACACATGCAAACAGCGCCTCCTCCTCTTTGAGGAATCATAAAACAAGGAGCTGCCTGAATTAATAATGAAAAAAGCCGTGGACTCTGTAGCAAACAAAGCTCTGCAGAGGAAAGTGGTGTCATGTGCAAATTGCAGGGGTCTCAATTTAAAGCCGACCTTTGTACCTTGACCCTCCGCATCTCTGAGTCGGCAGAGTGGGATAGTGTGCACTCAGCATCCCACTGCTTTGTACTGAGGGAGCTGGAGGATGAGAGGTGGGGAATGGGAGGAGCTGGGACACTTGAGTGCAGCTCCAGGGGTTGGAGGGTCAAAGGGAGGCACTGGGCCTCTGAGACCTGCCTTGATCTTCTGGTCAATGCTCCCACAGCATCTCAGTCTGTGATGTAATGTGTGCGCCAGCATTTTCTTCTTTGAAATGCAGTGGGATACGGCTTGAAGTAAAATAAATCAACTGGCGACACCGTATGGATTCTTGTGAAGCAAGCATTGGGACGACAGACAATGGAACTCATTATGGAGACAGCTTGTCACATTCCTTCATTGAATTGAGTTTGATCAGAGAACTGGCAGATCATCTATAGATTCTGTTCTGACAGTGCTTCCTTTCATGCCGTCATGGAGATATCAAAACCACTCAAACTACAGCCAGCTCAGGTTATTGAACCATCATTGACCCTGGTAACTGCAGCCCGTGTTTGTGTTGATGTCAGTACACTGCAGAGACACCGTGTTAGGGAATATGAATTAATTATGACCCTTATCAGCAACCCTAAGGAAATAATGTAACATCACACAACTCATTTCAATTTGCACTTCGCTCATCCACACCTACATCACTGTCGCCTCACCTGCTCCCTGGAGCTCCAGGCGTTTCCATAACGAACTGATGAAATCTGCGATGACTACATACAATTCAATTAAGTCTCTGAAACACCACGTTGGACATTCAGCACCAGATAAGTGGTGACCAGCACGGCCCTGGTGCTAATAACGACAAGGTATTTACTCTACGGAGCACATTTCTACACATATATAACATTTTACGCTCCTTTAAAAATAATTCACAAAAAGAAATGCCACAGGAGACACAGTATTTATGGTCTTCATGACGACGCACTGCCCCAAGATGGCTGCCTCTTTAATTAGTGTTTACATTGTCTTGCACGGACCATAATGCACTGCAGCCCCTCAGTTGCGAGTGTCGGTCTCTTTATCTGTGTGTACTCCCCTCAATGAACCTGTCAATCTCCAGTAATGGAGGGTTCAGTCTGGACCCTGACGAGGACCAAACAACATGTCAGAGCTGTCTGCCATTTTAAAGGAGAGCTCACAGTGAGCTCTCTATCTTACAGCTGCATACCAACGGTTGTTCTAAACAATCACGTCTCTGTTATTTATTGCCTTTATACTTCTAATTATATCCATATTATTCTTCCATATTTTCTATACAGGCTTTAAGCTTATTTCTATTCACTTCTTGACCTTGGCGTTTGAGTGCACCCCCAGTTATATTCCCACCAAGTCTTGTGAGAGTCGGTCCATATATTGTTGACTTATTTAATACACATACACACGGGGGCAAAAACAATACCCTTGTTTCGCTGGTGCACAGGTTCATCACGATCTGGGCGGAGGTGAAGTTAAACAGCGACCCGAGAATGTCCTCAGCTTGCATCCTGAACCTCCTCACCCTCTCTGCCTCGTTCATCGCCCTCCTGACAAAGTGTCAGTCGCTCCTGTGTCTCTATTAGCCTCAGCCGTCCGTCGTGACGCCTCCCTCCCCCCATTCCTCCATCCCTCCCACCTTCCTCAACCCCCTGGAGAGAAGCGATACCGCTGATGCATCACCACCCAAGATAATTTGTTTAAATGACAGATTAGGAGGGTAACTCGATTTGTGTCCGATACAGTGTGTAGTGTCTGTTACCAATCTAATAAAGCCAACCCCCTCTGCTTTGCGTCCACCTCTTGGCCCCTCCCTGCTCAGCACACCCTGCCCCCCCTCCCTCCCCCCCCCCTCCCCCCGCCCCCCCCCCCCCCCCCCCCCCCCCCCCCCCCCCCCCCCCCCCCCCCTTGTATCTGCCGCAATAAGCTTCCCAGTTCAATGAAGAAGCAGGAGCGGCTTGTCTCCAGGGCTGTAACACGATAGCAGGCAGCGGCCACCAAGGCCTCAACAATAATTGAATTGCAAGGCCGGGAAGCTGCAAGGTTTGGCGAGGCGCTCATTGACACATTGATCGGTGCAGAGGGGTTTCAGAAAATATGCCTCGCAGTCGCAGCCAATCAATCAAACAATTAAGCCCAGTCTCTAGCTGGCTCTGCTCCATTTAGGTCTAACCTCCCAGCTCCTGGTGCCGCACGTTCCAAATTAATTGCTTCTCGCCACAGCATAGGCCCACCGCCACCCCTCGTCTGCTCTCTGCACCTGGGGGAAAAGGTGACTGTGAGTCTGCATTTTACACACTTCACATCTCTGTAAAGCTTAAAGCACGAATGCTGACATTACATAGCCCCACCACTGCTGTAAACGTGCATAAAAAATTATTCCTAAGATCCAAAGCGTCTTTATCAGGCTATTATGTCAGCTCTTGTCTTACTAACCAGGCGTCTTCCACTGTTATGAGACAGGACAGAGTATATTATTCTATTCAGTCAGAGGGAAGCACCCAATGAGCGGTGGAGGAGGAGAGGGCGGTGGTCATCGGTGCAGCCCTCCGTGCACCATGTCCCTCCCCCTTCCCATTCTCCTGCACCTTCTTCCTGATCCCTGCTCCCCTCCCTCCACTCTTACAGGGGTAGTAAAGCCATGTCCTACAACAGCAGCAGGAGGATTATTCCTGGTTTGTGGCTCCGTGACTGGAATTTGCCGCACTCTTCCAGCCATATGGCATTATCAATTGTGTTCCCTGTGGCAGAGCCTGTCACCTTAAGACTGTGCCTCCATGGCATGCTGCCCTAGCGAGCATCTGTCAGAGGGTACTAGTGGGGGTTTAATGTCTCTGTCTCTCTTTCACTGTGCCTCTCCAAACCCCCCCCCTTTTTCCCTTCTTTTTCCTCCTCCCTTCACTTTCACCACCATCATTCTGAGGAGTAGCACGCAGAAGGGTTTAGGAGGGATTATACATCTTGCCCGATACCTGATGTCTGTTACAAGCGCGGCTCCATAACCTCTCACACTGCCCTTGTGTAGCAGAGATCACTGTGGCTGCTGGCAGTATATGATAAATCAAAGGTGTCTCTTTTTTAGGAACATGTCCTTAATCTCTTCCAATGGCCACCTGGCCTGATTTGTGACCTTGAGGATGTGTGTCTGATGCTGGGAGGAGCCGTGGGGTGTTACCACCTATGCTTGCACGCTCACACATGCACACACACACACACACACACACACACACACTCCGATACGTTCAGCAGTGCTCATATGTCCTTGGGCTGTAAACACACATGCACACACGCAGACAAAGGAAGGACCTTGGGTGTCACCAAATAAAGATTGAAGGTGTTGAGGAGTAATTCTGTCACCAAGGTGGCACCTGATGTAAACAGCCAGAGACAGACAGTCGGACTCCTGGATGCAGCTGGTCAGCCAGTCTGCACACTGAGGTGAACACGTTACAATAAACATGTTTTATTTTTGCATTTAGCTGATGCTTTTATCCGCCAGCAGAGTATGATGAATACACAATGAGTTTAAATTCCAAGCTCAGCAGCATACAGATGAGTTGATATTAAAGCTCCCTGTCGACACCGGAAATAGCCCCTGTATTTTTCGGATGATTCAAGATAGAGAGGCCTTCAATCCTTTCCCCATGGGCACTGCGTTCTTTAGATTGTTATGTGTGCGGTAAATGTGCGTGAATGCAGTGATTCATGTCGTGTCAAGTTATTCAACATATTTTTGATTCCAGTTTATCCATGTTTATGTGTGATCCATTGCTTTTCGAAACTTATTGAGATGTGTTTAATATATGTGTCCTGCCCAAGTGTGTATGTCTCTCACCAGAGAAGGCAGCGTTAGTTTATCAGTGATTATGTAAGATGACCATAGATCCGTTGGCTTGTTCTCTGTGACTGTGTGCATTGGATGTAATTTAGTTAAAAATCACTAGATAATAGGTAAAAAGTGATATTTCTCTGTCTTCCCTTTAGTGGAGCATTGGCTCCACATTGAAATCATCCCAGGCACGATGGGGTCTTATTTCACGCGGGCAGCAGTCATCTTATGCCAAGTCATTTTTATCCGGATGATGTTTCCTTTCTCTTCACCTTTTAAGAGCAGTTGATTCTCTGAGTCGTATATTCAGACGCTCAGCACAGACTCCAGGGGCCATCCTTGATTGAAAAAAAGAACATAATCATCTGAGTGGCAGTAACAGAATGGAACCAGCTTCTGAATTGTCTCGGCTTGGTTCGTCACGGTGGTACGTGCTCTACTTTTAGAAGGAATTTCCTTCTCTTGGCCGCTGTCTGGTCGCACAGATGTGTTGACATGATTCTTTCCCCTTATCTTCCACTCAGTCGTTCATTGAAAGACATTGATTTGCTAAATTGGTCTGGCTGTCTTGACTACATCAGAGGTACAATGGAGTGACGATGAAAGCCAGCTGGCAGAGACGGCGAGAACTGGCGAGGACTCGATAGAAGGGGAGCATTCGTATTGTGTCCTGTCCTCGTAAATTCTCTCTTTAAATGTCTTCTGTCGTCCACCGCGCGTTTTCACTTGGATTGAACATGCCCACTAAGTGTTCACCCTTTCTCACTGTGTGTGTGCGGCACTGCCTAGACAAGAAAATAGGAGCTGCTAATGACTATCACACTTGCGATCTCCAATTAGCTAAAGAGAAGAGCTGGCTAATTACTTTTTATAATGTTCACCAGCACTTCAGGCTCTTAGCTACGTGATGTTGCACTGGGGGTGTGATTCTGTGAGAGTGCGGCTCCGGAACAGCTACTTTATTTCACATTATTTTCAGCATCTAAATATGTTAATGGCCCACAGATGAGATAGTATTCAAATTAACCTAATATAGGCATCCGTGCTATTATTAATCATAGATTAGTTGCACAATAACCAACCTGTGCTTTTTATTTTCCCCATGCCTGCCAATTAGCAGTTTGAAAGGCTCATCGTCTCTGTCTCAACTGTTGATGAGTCACACACATCAATACCTGTGTGTTACCAAGCGTATTAATTAGCCAACAGTGAGGGGAAGTAAACCGGCTCATTATCACTTTACTTGTTCCGGATGCCTCAACGTCCAGAGTCCTCTTGGACTGAGGTGTGTTGGGTGGCCACCTGTCCATAGTGTGGGAATCGTCTCCAGGAGGGTGAGTTGTCCCCAACCCCCCGTGTGGAGTGTCACACAGAGTGTCTTTGCCAATAACCTCACTCTCACACCTCACAGCTAACATTAGTCCTTAACCCAAAAATAGGGATTAACACATCCCCTAACGGATCTTAACACCGGCTGTGTTCATGTTTGTGTCAGAGAGACAATAAGAAATTGAAGGAAAGACTCAAGAAAAGTGCTGAAATGCTCATTGGAGACTGACGGATACTTTTTGATGACTTGTGTGTGTGTGTGTGTGTGTGAGGGAGAAAGTGGTGTGTCCCATCTCCAGTTTTTGACTCTGGCTCTGTCAGTGCTGACTGCTGACAGTGGAAAGCTGCTGAGGAATCCCACAGGGATCCTATTAGGGACACTTCATCTGGGTGCTGAGGCTGCACTGCAGACACTCGCACGCTAACGCTTAAAGTATGATCTCCTGGATTCTGAGTGGAGACATGCCATCACTTCTCTGCACATGCTGCACAGTATTGTAAGACTGAATCTCAACAACCTTTTCCCGTCTTACCAAGGCCTGTGTGGACCTCAGTAGTTTTCTGATATCCGTTCTCTGTACGCTAAAATATCTTGATCTGTCATGTATCCAAACAAACCGTCACATTTTTACCAAAACAAATCAAAACCTGCACCAGGCCTCAGGTATCGTAAATAATTGAAACCGTCCGCAGCCCAGTCACATTGCTACCTTCTCAGCTGCTGAACCGATGCCTTCGGTTTCAGTACAGTAACTAAGACGAAGAGGTGCAGGAGGTTGAGGCAGCGGCAGCGTACTATTGAACTGTCTAAAGGGCACACATTGATCTGGGCTGGAAGCCGTCAATAACTGACCCTCATGGTAATCAAAGGCTGATCAATATATGACCCTGTTGCCAGAATGCAGATCGATACACAACCTTGTTATTATCATGTAATGATTTAATCAACTGAAATACTCCATTTCTGAAGGCTGGAGGGAGTCTAAAGAGTGGAGGTCAGATATAACTGTTAGTAAATCCAATAGATTTTTAATTTTTTTTTCTTTAATACTACTTGTACTACTTTCCACTCGAGGCCATTATAGCAGTTGCTCATTTCGTCAACCAAAAATAAAGATGGAAGAAAATACCAATGAAATTAAATTCAGTTAGCAAACCCTCAGCAGTGGACACAACCAGTATCACAGTTCCAGTCCATCCTGCAGAGAGGACATGTACTCTTTGATGGTCTTTGGAAATACATGAAATGGAAGAGGGATTATAAAAGCGAATGGACTCATAGCACGAGCCCTTGTATCTGTAAATCCTCCCCCAAGGTCCTCTCTTACGTTCGTAGTGCGTTTGGGAAGGAGAGGGAGGAATATGAACTGTGTTGTCTGATTGAGGGGGTCCTTTTCTTTATTGGTGGATTTAGACTCTATAAGACTAATGTGTTGTTCATTTTCTTTCCTAATAGGCAAAGACAGGGGAACACACATACAGAAGGCTCTGTGATGCAAGTGACGACATTCACTGGTTAGCTTGGCGATTTACCTTTGCTGGAGATATTTTCACTGGTCTAACACCCACTTAACCTCAGATTTTTAGAATGGGAACGGATACAGTCTGCATTCAACCCCAGGTCAAATAGCTTGGCAGTAGACAGGTTTTTTGATTGGCGGTGATGGAAATATGAAGCTTTGTATCGTCAAAGATGAATCACCAGGGGCAATAATCAGGAAGGCAGTTGTTTAAAGTGAGGTCTCTCACAGGTTTACAAACAAACCACACAGGTGAATGCATCACAGTCAGATACACACATGCACATATGCATGCTGTGTCATTGGTCCACACAGCTGTGTACATACTGTAGCCGAAGCAGGGAAAACAGAGCAGTGCCCCACTGTTTGAATAGCTGAGGAGGACTAGCAGTGTGGGAGGACACCTCCTGAAGGTGAGCAAGGCAAAGGGATCCGGGGGGGGGGGTGAAAAACACAGGATTAAAATTAAGACAGAGGCAAGGAATAAAATTACAAAGCAGCTTGGCAAACGGTGAGACGTGCGGTGAGACGGACACAGCAGGGGAGGCAGTGGGAATTGCAGATTTATTTCTGCTGGATTCTCGCTCTGAATTCAAACTCCTTCCCTGTAAGAGGATTTCTGCATTTCTGATTTCTCCCCTCACCCTCTGACACGTGTCTCATTGGGAAAGCTGATGGAGAGATGCTGTCTTCCAGCCTTCAAAATGCACACGTTGATATATGTGGTGCCAGATTTAAAGGACACAGATAAATGTTTCGCTGTGAGATAATTTATTTTCCCTAGTCCCAGTTTGAAGAATAATACTTCAATATTAATCATTCTATATTATTATGTATGATTTTGGCCAATCCACCTTCACAATCGTTTTCTGACTGGCCGCTTGTCTTACTAACACTACTGTTCAAGTGTGGTGATTGACAAAGATGGTGATCCGTAGTGCAAACTCATGTTGTAGAGAAGGAGAGGGACACGTAGAGAGAGGAGGGTGAGGTGTTGTAGCAGGGGGTTGTTTGGGATGAAGCCTGACAATCATCGTAAAAAGTGATGAAACCACAGAGGACCAAAGAGGAGGTTGTCTTTTCCCCAGGTGTTCATTCACCACACAGAGGCTCATAAAACAAGCACCGTGTCTCTGGGAGTGATGTCGTGTCATCGTCACTGCCCAGAGCTTCATCGTGGAAGTTATCCAAGGATGTAATCATTGCTCCTGCTGGCCAGTGTCCACATCCTCGCTCAGAGAGCAGAGAGCCGGCAGCACAGTGTTCAGAGCTGTGTTAAAATAACTTACATATGTCCCTGATACGATCGAATCATTAACTCATTTAGAGAGTCTATTCAATGCCTTTCTAGCTTAGCTGGTATTTCTCAATTCATTTTGAATGGCGTGTGTCTCTCCACACAGGCCCAGGTACGCCACGCTCACCCTCACAGCCTAGGCCGATTGTTCCTCATTAGTTGTGTAGATCAGGATTGTCAAGGACTGTCTGACCTTCTCCTTCCAGCGCTCTACTTAAAACATCAGCATGGCAACGGTTGCAGGGTTCAGGCGCCCTTTTGATCGCCCGCCGCCCTCTCACACCTGCTTTGATGTGTCTTTGTGGGACGGAAGATATCGTGACTCAATTAAGCAACAGTGATTCACTGGTGAATAATTATCTTCACTCAAGTGTTTCTCTACTCTCATGTAAATGGCTTTGCATCTAAGTCAGCAGGTTTTAGGTGCAGCGACAGAAGGCGAGGAGCTGCAGCCACTGTCGGGTCCCGCAGTATTCGGACTGTTATTCTGAATTAAATATTAATTTGACATTGAAGTTGCTGACATTGTTGGGACGGAGAGGGGTTAGAGCTTTCATTGTCCACCCAGAAGGTCAGCAGTTTGATTTGTGTCCTTGGGCAAGATATAGACCCCAAATGCCCCTTTTCATAGATGCATAAATACAGACCATTTACCATTCATTCACTGATTATAACTTCTGTAGACCTATGGGCCTCCTTGTAAAAATCATGTGGTGGATCAGCAGCTCCTTAGTTTTTATTGAATAGGTCAAATAAATCAGCCATTAATTTATTTCAATTTTATTGGGTGAATTCATCACAAGGTTTGAAATGAAGTGATGGAGATTTCCTGTTGTACAGTTAAGATGGATTTTTATTTTATTTTTGCATTAAAAAAAGCACTTCATTGTCAATTGCTGTAACTGTATAGTATCAGGAAACAAAATAATTCTACAAATAAAAACAAAAGCTGAGCAGGAGTAAAATGGACCGAAATCAGGATGAAAAGAAACGAGTGTGTGTGTGTGTGTGTGTGTGTGTGTGTGGCTGTCCATGTCTGAGATGAACCTACTGTATTTGAGTATGTCTTGTTTATTTGATTTTGATGAAGAAGGTCAGAGAAGAATAATCTGATTCACATATGATGTAATCCAACTCCTGGAGCTGACAAAACAGAGGCAAGACGATGGGCTTCATGTGCCCACAGTGACTAATGTGCCTGCCAGCTCTGAGCTGTGGGGGGGGTCATGGGTTTGTAGACATGTGTCATACGAGGAAAAGACTCCAATCCCCCACAAACATCCACTGCTGGTCCTTCCTGTCACTTTCTTTATTGGGTTGACTGCTTCTTAAAGCGCTGATTTGAAAGGACGACGGCGCAGATTTATCGCGATTTACAATTTAAAACAGGTACAGCTGAGAATAAACAAACGTGTGAGTCAAGTTTATTTTCCCCTGCTATCGTGAAAGGGAGAGGATGAGGAGATGCAGAGTAGAGAGGAAGGAGAATTGATAGGGACTTTGGTCATGCCTTCAGGTCCAAGTGTGACTTCAGCTGGGCTTTGACGTTGGGTCTCTGTGACAGCCTCTGCTCCTGCTGCAAGACGCCCAGCCCTGACAGTTGTGTGTCCATGTGTGCTGGAAAAAAACACGTTCACATCACCCCAACACAATCATCAGACCAGTTGGGAGTGCGTGAAGCCACATACCTGGGACGCAGGAACGTCTGACACGTTCACGCCGGCAAAGAGACGAGGACTTAGTGAAATCAAACGTTTGTCCACCCTCTTTGCTTTGCCAGCGCGGCTTAATTACTCACTGCCTCGCTCTGGCAGATTTTAGGCTCTCTCCTGATTACTGTAACTCAGAGGAGCTTTTGATGTGTCGCTTCGTTTGGCTGCGCCGGTGCCTGCTTCACAAGTTTGGAGTTAGTGCTGCCCAGCTCCACGCACCTCATGGCGAGCAATGAAGAAACACAGGACTTTGTTCTTTTAACAAAAATAGTTTGTTGTTTTGTTGGTTCATTGAAGAGAAAGAAACCATCCCTGTCAATCAATCCGTTCCTTGTTTGTCGAGCGTTAAATAAATAACACCAAGACACTCAGCTAATGAGCTGCTCCTGCTTCCTCCATTTTTGGCTCCTCATACAAATGTTGGAACAAATCCACTAATCGCAGCAATTTTACTGGAATTGAAATGATTTTGCCACAAAGTGCGGCTTCAGTTGCACAGTAAAGATAAAACAATAAAGGGAAACAGTGATTCCAGCTCTTCGCCGTGCATATCGTGCCAGATTCTGCACAGGATGGATGATGGATGATTCCGTGGGCGGTTGGGCTGATCTGTTCGCTCTGCGATGGCGGCACGGTGGCTTGGAGATTTAGATCTGAGCGGGCGTCATCCTGTCTGTCTGTGTCTCTATCTGCTCTGATTAAGCCCTGGTCAAATATAATGACAGGTCATTTGGACTTCATCTGTAACAGGACTCTGATTGTTCGGCAGGTCTCTCTGAGGGGAGAGCGGGTGGGTTATATAGAAAGTGAGAGATGCATGTTGATGGTTCGAATGTGCGTATTACTTGGAACCTGAGCCACTGTCAGCCCAGATTCTCCAGAGAAATGAAATCCGTGGCTATAATCCATAGACCTATTAAATCGCTCACTGGAATTTGGCCATGCTCGCCCCAAACTTTTCTCATCATCACCACGGAGGAGCAGGTTACAGGTTCTGGCCCATGCTAGTGTCTGGGACAGTGTTTTATCAATTCATGCAGGCACTAACATTTATATATCCGGGCTTGGTGTCTTTTTACCCTTAAACTATGCGTCTGACTTTGTGCATTTATGGTGCCATTGTGCTTTTTGCCCTTTCGGCCCTCACCCTGCACACACACATATTCGCTAAAACTGCTTGTTGTGCATTCATGTAAAAGCTATTGATTCCCCTCCTCTTCATTTCTCTGAGGATCGATACCTGTCCAGTACAATGCATGTGAACACACAGCTGAAAATCATGGAACAAACCTTCTTTATGTCTTTTTTTCCTGGGTTTCACAAGAAAAAGACACTAATTGGTGGCTCCTGCTGAGAGCACTGTCCAGCGTCAGCTCCATTGTTTCCAATGGGAGACTAAACACCCCCCCCCACTATATTAGCACGGTTTGCTAACTAAGAGCTGGAGCAGCCCAGGTGTTTTGCATATAAATTGTGTTTCCCATAAAGTTTGTTGTTTCAGTCTTCATTGGCGTTTACTCTGCAGCTCAGGAATCTAATTACTAGACACATTTATGATAAGAACTGCATTATGTTTTAAATCCTTCAGCCGTGAGTGAGCGTTATGGCATTGTTGTCGCCGTCAATATTTATTTATTTACATTTTTTAATTACTCTCGCATTAAAAGGGGCCTTGTGCCGCAGCGCCCTGCGTGGTTTAATAATAGCACTTCTGCCCAGCGCGGCTGTTTAGCCCCACGCTGCTAATTTTACTTCTACACAATTTCATTACTGTGTTCCATTAAATATTCATGGAATCTGAATGAAAAGCAGTGGAGGGTAATTAGGTGTTTGTTAATGCACGGACCAATCCTTGGTGGGGCATAAAACACTGAGTGACAGCTGTCGGCTTAATATCTTGTTTACTATCATTCCCTATACGGTTGTGTGTCGCTGTGTATTTGCTGTATATTTACATGAAGCAGTGTGTCGAACAGATTTAGGGCCCTGTATGTTTTGTATGTTTTGCAATGCGTGACGCTGCAGATTAATCAGGCTTAGGTGTGTTTGTTCGTTTATCTGATGATATTAAACATGCTACATGTGGTCAGGCTGACATTCCATCTGCTCTGCCATTATGGAAAATGCCTGGGCCTGATTGGAAGCCATGATCCCATAAATCTTGCAGCTGTCTGGCCAGACTTAAATAACAGTACAGCTGCTGCTTGATAATTGCCATGACTTCAGTCGGATCATGTTTCAAGTTTGGTCTTCTCATCTTTATTTTTTTAATTAAAGTTTATTACTGATATTGTGGAGCTGGACCCATTTATTCACTGGCCAATAATATCGAAGACATATCGATATCAGCGTTTCTTGATATGAAAACTTTCATTTTACAGAATTAACAATGCAGAAAAGCCTGTAATAAAATTCATCTGGGCTCAATTATATCTGTTTGTCTGGATTCTAAATGTAAATGTAAATCCAGTCATTTCACATTTTTCTCTTTAAAACCTTCAGACTTTGAAGGATGAAAATATGTAATATAAATCCTTAAATCCTTCCAATCTCCTTTCACCTGTATTCACACATGATGGATGCTAATGGGGAGACTCGACATCTGTAGAGAAGCCAGTGAGGTGCGCGCAGCGGGGGATGGAAAATAATAAAAAGGCAGTATGGAGCCAGAAAAGGAGAAAGATGAAGGCAGAGACGGAGGGAACACAATGGTCTGACAGCACCTGCTGCAGTCTCAAAGACCGCTGTCACCACTCCGACTCAACACCACAGAGCCATGCTGCCACATGCAGGGGCAGGTGACACCTGATAATACTGCACGTATGCAAACGCACGCGCATTCACACCATGACTTCATTGGTGAGGGTCTGCTGGTGTCGTGTAGGTGCGAGGGCCTCCTGTCTTAAGACATTAACACGCACCTTGCACGTGACGAAGACCCAGACACGAATGCCCTTGAGGATCTGTCAGAGGGTTGGTACATGTCAGCTTTTTACATCTGTGACATCATATCAGTGGCATCCACCAAAAAGCAGACATCAGATAATAATATCTGCACATTCTGTTGGTGTGGAGGGTTGTTCTGGTCGACCAGCTCAGTGGCTTTATAGAGGAAGATGTAAGTCCACCACTTTGGTCCAGACCATCTTTACAGTCCCCGGGTGGATTGCTGTCACCGTGAGAAACAGTGAGGTCCTAAAGTCTGGGAAATTGGCCTCAGACTTTGTGATGCCTCATTAAATTTCCATGAATTTTGGCAGAGCAATCAGTGCGGACCTGCAGATGAATTATTAAGTCGTAATTTGCCCACTATTCTGTTTACCTGCAAAACCAGAGGGATTTCCCGTCACTCTTGGTTGTGCTTTTGGTAATATCAGGAGCAAATGTTGGTTACCGTATTCATTTCTTCATTTACATGGAAAATATTAGTTTTCACTTTATTTTCATTCCAGTAAACAAATGCAGAAGTCACTTCATGGTCATCTGCAACAAAGATACTTGCATCTATGATCTTTGCAAAAAAAAAAAAGAAATGTTAAAAACAAACCTAAAATACCTCAGCTGGACCAGTTATCATGTCAGCTCTGCTCGCACTCACACACACACACACACACACACGCCACGCTATGCAGTGCTGACAAGCTCAGCAGGACAGGGCCTCTTCTTCCTCTTCATCATTTATTCACCAACACAGCACACTGTGGCCAGCACATCCTATAGAGCAAGCATTTATTCTCAGCATTCTTCAATTTCCTACACAAAGCTCTTTTCGCGCCACACTCTGCCTTTTCACTTTCCACTGTGTCGGCCATGTTGGTTCCATAAGCCAATTTTAGTCGTGGCTACATTGTGATCTGGTCAGATAGTGCTGAAGGGAGATGTATTGGTGTAACTGAAGACATGCATGCATGGACAGTATTATATATATGTGTGTGTGTGTGTGTATGATTGGACAGGATGGAGTGTGTCCCCTGAAGGTCTTCATTTGTCAGCTAAAGACAAAGAGTACTGGACGGAGCTGGAGGCGGTTTAGAGAGATGATACCTTCTATTAGGTTCCACTTGAACCCTTGGATATTAAAAGAGAAATTGATTTTCTTTGTGCCTTTTTTAAAAATATTGACTTTGTGTGTTAGCTTCACAAGAAGCAAGTCCCATACTCAATTCTACGTTTGTCCTTAAACATCATAACGCTGATTATTGATTTCCTAGTGACTAATACAAGCAGTAAGATGGAAAGATGGAACAGCCAAGTGGCTAACTGGCTAGCATTTTGAAAATATTTTGGATGATGTAACTAGAGAAATAAAACAAAATATATAGAAATCATGTTATAACTTAAACTTTGCCTAATATATACATCCGTCTTTCCTTTTTTCGTCAAATTAGTATTTATTGGTCTTTTCTCGATGTTCTGTTAACAACATGAGACAACAAATGTGAAGCCCATTCAGCAAATACATGAGTGTTTTTTTTTTTTTCACATTGGGAAATTGAATTTGTAATAGCTTCTCATTTGCGTGGCTCGTTTTAAAAGAATCGCCCCTTGTGCCAGCGTGTCATGAGTCGCACCCTAATGGCATTCACGCTTGTGTTGCCTGCTAGATAGTTTTCGCGACACGACTGGAATTAAAGCAATGGCCACATCATTAGCATGCCACTGGAGTTAATAAGTGATGGTGGGGCATCTTCACGGGCCATTGGTGCCGCGGGTGCGCGGAAAAGAACGGAGGCGGCATCAAGGGTGATGATTTCCCTAACATGTCTTGGCCATGCATTTTTCATCTTCCTCATACATTGTAAAGCAGGACAAAAAATGTAAATTTGCCGAATGACTTAAATGAGCGGGCTCACCATGGCAACCGTGACAGAGGAGCGCAAACATAGTTTGAAGTCATACGTGTGGGTCAGAGGACAAATGCACAGGAGAACATGAATTATTAAACAAAAACATGTACGCGAGGAAATAAAGGGCCGTTGTGTGTTACTGCGTGGGCGTTATTTCCATGAACGTCACTTAGTGTGACTGAATGTTTTTTTTTCTTTCAACATTAGAGAATTAACAGACACCTGGGGACAGAGAAGAACAGACACTTCCCATTTATAGCTTCTTACTGCAGCAGCTTACGCCAACAGGCAAAGGCTGAATATTAGGAACTGTACAATATATATGTACTATACAATATTCAGTATAATTCAGCCATGACCACAGGCATGTTCATATAAGTCAGAAGATTAATGACCGCATGCACAGATTCCTATTGAACTATCAATACCAGTTTAGATGCGTCATAAATCAAAAGGGCGGATAACATAGTGGAAATACTGGAAATGCATGGCCAGCAGCAAGTACAGGAAATAAAACTGTGCCCCACATGACATACTTAAGTAAATGATAAACTTAAAGCTTCAAGTCGTTCGATTTTTATGTTCTGGGAAATTTGCAGGCTGCTCTTCACGCGTCCCGACAAACACATGTGGACCTCGTCTTCATTTCACAGACAACAGCCGTAAATAACTTTTACTGTACGACGCGGTGATGGCAGCGATCGTTCGAATAAAGCTCCTGTGAGAGCAAACAGACGACCAACTCTGTTCATGAAAGTCAAAGCCAGAGTCGCGCGGAAACGCCGTTCGCAGGAAACTAGGAGCCAGGTGTGACTCACAGATTGACAGTCACAGGAGACGTTCCGGAGCAACATGAGTCAGATTGTGAAATGTAGCGCCTTCATCCGCAGGGGTTTCATGAGCTCTGCGTCACTCACCCACCAAGTGCCTGTCCACCCCTGAGGGGGCGGAGCAGGAAGTTCGTTCCCCAGAGCTTGAATCTCGCTGCCTGGATACAGGGATGACAGCCTCGTCCCCCCCGAACTTGAATCCCAGTGCCCTCGCTGCTAACCTTTGACCTTGGGCGACCATGAAGTTCTACCAGAGAACAGAGAAGGGATGACGCTGCAGACTTTGGCTCAAAGCTCGACTGAAAACTTTTGAGGCCCCAAGTCGCAGTGTACGGGACAGACATGTTCTGGAAGATTAGTCATTTAAGTTACAGAAGAATACAACAGGCTCGAGGCGGCAGCAGCTCAGACGTTTATGAAAGAGAGGAGGAGGGAGGCTGGAAGAGGCGAAGGTCACTAGGCTGTACTTAACTTTTCCGCCACCTTCTGATTCAAACAGGTTTATGTTCTGTTCTGCTTTATTTATCTAGTGTTTGGGTTGTTCATTAGTTTGTTTGGTTCTGCAGCAGGACTGGGTGTGGCACCTTATACAGAAACACTTTAAGAATCCACTGTCTTACACACACACACAGCAAGCTCTCCTCTTGTGTTCGTGCATGCCGCTCACCGGCAGCAGCTTAGTTCCTGGTCGACCTTGAGGAATCGATGCAGAGGTGGTACAGCAGAGCTGAGTGGTCGTGTGGAAGCTCATAAATAAGAATGAAGGATGGCCCCAGGGGCCCAGTGTGAGGAGGATGCGGGGGCCATCACGAAAACACCCCAGCACAGAGAGGCACGACACAGACACTCGACTGCCCAGCACCCCCTCGCTGATCCGGAGATTAATTACGCCTGTTTCCACATTACCATCAAGCCCCCCCCTCTGGGGAACCTTGACTCCTTCAACCCCATACACACTCGTCTTCCTCCACCCATCAACCCGGCCCATCCACCCACAGGCTGCACAGTCCACATCAGGGAAACAGGCAGGGCACTGTAACTCAATCTTGTCTTTTACAGCTCCATAAAAGTGTGCAGGGCTGCAGATTGCAGCGTTTACGGCACTGATACTGTATCTCAGGGCCTGGGAATTTGTGCCCTTGTCATCAGCTATCATTTAACACAAGATCTTTTTTCCCACCTCTGTAATCATATGTGCAATGCAGGAGCAGGCGCTGGAACTGTTTTCTCATTAGCCGTCCCTGCGTGATGACAGCGCTGCCTTCATCACTCACTCCTCTGCCCTCAGAGCTTAGGCTGCCATTGGATATTGATAGGGCCCTTGAAAAATCGCCCTCATAGAAAACATTCTGCCAACAAGACCCATAAAGTGAGCTGTGGATCTATAGAGAGGGTTAATGGTGCTTAAAGCCTGCCACGCTGTACACCCTCGTACATCAACCACCAATTATGCAATGATTGGGGTTTTTCGAGACGATGTGAACTCGCTTAGAAACAAAACCTCAAATCTGACAGGAAAAAAAAAGAAAGTTATTTAAAAACGTTTCTCAAAAGACCCTTGTCCTTTAGTCGATTTGTATTATCTGTGATCATCAAGCGCAAGTCTTTTAAAATGAAGCCTTGTGTCTTGATTTATCAGGTGTAGCACTGACCTGTGACACCGCCCCTCTGATCCTAAGTGCATATAGATGAAATACGAAAGTCTAAATCCGGGGGAAGAGAGTAACGCAGCTATAAAACCGAATGCCACGGCAGCAAGAGCAGCTGACATTTCAACTAACCTTGTAATATATGATGAGACAAAAGTGCTGACAGGGTGTCTATAATTCTGTTTGCACCAGGGGAATTTGAGAATTGTGTATTCTGGCAGCGGTGCTATTCCTTCGACTGGGAAAGCATTTGGCAGCCTGACCTTTGAGGTGACCTGGTAAAAGGTTCTCATTGTTCCACTCCAAATCCTCACAGGCTCTTCTCCTGTCATGAGGATTACATATGAAGTGGCTCACCTCGGCTCAGTTTAAAGCTGACCTCCGTGTTATAAGGCCGTTTGAAGGTCACAAAGTTCCTCTGTGAGGATAGTGTTACATAATGGAGCACGGCACACAGAACTCACAGAAGAACTTAAGTTAGGACATCTTTATGCTTCTCTGTGTGATAAATTATACGCAATATTCCAACCGCTTTTTATGATAAGTTGCCCCAAATCACATTTGATTGGTTAAAGGAACAATGTGCACAACCCTGACTCCGACACCTCCACCAAGACTGCATGGCCACTTCATCTCCATATTGCATAAACTTGTATTGATTTAAATACACATGAAATGCAGGAAAAGTATCCATTCCCTAATGAAGATAGAATGAATATTTGCTACTGTACAGTACAACACTTAATTTGATTTATAAAATTTTTAAGTAAAACATTTTTGGTTCTGTAGTTTTCTTTTTAACAATAAGAACAGAAAGACACGCAGCTGTGAAATCATACCTTAATGGAGGTACACAAAATATATTGGCTATAACATACTCTACTGTATATTTGATATCTTCCCCTTTCATTTCCTTTGCTTAGTGTTCACTTGATAAATTATAGGAGGCTGCATATAATAATTAGCACTGACCGTTAAAAACGTCAATGTCAGTGAATAGAATTAATTAACAATGACTAATGCTGGAAAAATACAGTCAGTGGTATTGAAACTTCTAAACACATCACCATGAATCTTTGTACCTCTAACATCAATAATACTCTTTTATATTCTGTGCTGGCTACATCTCGTGCCCGTGGCCTAGTAGCCAGAGGCGGTCGTTAATTTCAGCCTAATTATGTGCTTGATAATTGTTAAACTCATTATGTGTGTATATCTCTTTAGCTGCATTATTAACTGGTCGGTAGGTTACAGGTGTTTCTCCCAAAGGAGCTAGAAGAGCTCCAAAAAAATAAAAAATAAAAATCTAATTAAACACAGGCTTCTCCTCCCAGGATAGGATGGAAAAACATAAAAACTGCTACAGATGGAAAACAGGCTCCCCAAGCCAGAGCCGGGGCACTTTGATTAAGCACGGGTGAAAACTTCTCTTCGACATGTGAATTAATGATAAGGCTTGATGGGAGAATCCAATCTGATCCTTTCTGTTTCCAGGGTTTTCAAACCCAGCAGAACAGACTTGACACCATCTCCACTTATCTCGTGCTGCTACCCATGCCTGAAGAGATTCTGCTGATTTAATTGCTGCTGCAACAAAAATTCTCAACTTTCCACTTGTGCTGAGGCTTGTACATTTATCCTCTATTTTTTTTTTTTTAACTCCCTCTGCTCATACCATTCGGTCTTTGCTGTGCTCCCATCTCTCCATGTTTCACCCTCTCACTTTTGACTCTCAGCCTCGGAGGACTCTGGGGACGAGAGCAGCCAGGCCCCTCGCTCTCGGGGAGAGTTTGACGGACATTTTCTTTTCTCCCCACCGTGTTTACATATATACTGGTGGTGTTTTTTTGTTTTTGAAAACGTGCTCGCTCTCACTCCGTCATCTTTTTATTTCTCCTTCAGGGAACTTGTTGCACTTTTATTTATTGTATCTCACAAAGTTTGAGGATATTTCCGTGCCTCTTACCTGTCACCTTCCCTCGCTGAGCTTGATCAGAGGTTGTGGCAAAGGAGGCGGGAATAAAGGCGACTCTGTTTAACAGTAAAGGGTCTATACCTGACTCGGCTCGCTCCATCTGCCCAAACCTGGAACCCTTTCTGCATGGGAGCGCGCTTTCAAACAGCATGTCCCAGAACATTGTGGAGTCTGCACACCTTTCATCCCCCTCTCTGCACTGCAGCAGGAGCGGGTCTATGCTCAGTGCTCATTGTTTGCTGCGGGCATGTATTGATCCAGCCGTAGGCATGCTGCTCTTGAAATAGCACAGACTGAGGAACAGAGAGCCGCTGGAGGGACAAATCCCTTCCAGGAGCAGAATGAGAAACAGCAGGATGTTGTGCGAGTCTGGAAACCACACGCCGCCTTTCCCCTCCCTCTCTGTGTGTGTTTGAGTCCCTCTCCATCCCCTGATCCAGAGCAAGATGACCCATCTGAGAGCAGACCTTGACCCCTGCACACTGGGGACTGGCGGTTTACTTTGGTTTACTCACCGCTGGTCTGACCCTGTGTTGTGGAACTCTGGATCCGCTTTTAAATACAGAGACGCTGCCATAAATCAAACACAGTTGTTCCTCTCTCCTCTTCTGTGAGGTTATTAATGATGTGTGCTGAGAGAGCTGAGGTGGACAAAGCTGGGAGCCTGCTGCTGCTGCTGCTGCTGCTGCTGCTGCTGGGATCTTCCCCCCTCGACTCCCATGTGAGCCTCGCGTCTAAAATCAGTGTGTTTGTTTACGGCCGTTTTCACACATAAACTCTGGAAAATGTGCCGACATCTGAGTCTGGATATTTTCCGTAGGTTGCCTTTAACATGTGAAGAACGGCGTAGGGACGTATAGATTCTGCTGCAGCACATTGACAGACTAGCCGCGGGAAAAATTCCAAATGGCTCGGA
The DNA here is from genome assembly GCA_016785235.1 of Pseudorhombus dupliciocellatus. Taxonomy (NCBI): domain Eukaryota; kingdom Metazoa; phylum Chordata; class Actinopteri; order Pleuronectiformes; family Paralichthyidae; genus Pseudorhombus; species Pseudorhombus dupliciocellatus. The sequence goes on from JAFBJW010007502.1 coordinate 1,398,364, forward strand.
CAGTTGTCACATTCGGCCCCTTTAGATAGTTTCAGGAGAGTTCACTGATTGTCTGAAAGCAGCTTATGTGGAGAGTGCACGTCTTGCTGGGAGTGTGCACATGCATGTGTTTTTGTTTTGAACAAAGCGATCACTTGTGTTCATCTGAAAACTCGGCTCATCTGCAAACAATGCAAATCTGATAATCCTCATGATTTTGACATGGTTCGATTTAAGCTGAGCGTTTAATTGAAGAAGAGAAGGTGCTGTGAAAAGCAAAGGCCACTTTATTAGAGCTTGCTTGGGCATTTATCACCAGAGATGGGCAGACGGCTGGATGATGGGCTCTCCAGGGTATAAAATAGGGTTAAACACGTCGACTTGAAGGGTCAGAGAAGCAGAAAATAAGTATGGCAGAAAGGACCAGTGACTGGGGGAATAGCTCATGGTGTCTGGGGCAAGTGAAATGCCATCTGCAGGCATTAAGCTGTCTGTCAACCTTTGTTTGTCACCCCGTCTAACCTTGTACCCTCCACCCTACTGATGCCGGCCGGACGCATCAAAAGAGAGGCCCAGTCAAGGGACACCAACATGTCAGAGCTTTTCTAATATTTATATATTTGTCACATTTATTAAGCCATATAAACAATCATGGCTTCTTGAGTGAGGTAAATTATTTAGGAGCAATTTCCTCCTGCTGGACATCTGTATTTAACAGAGGCACATCTTTGTGACCTCTGGAACAAAGTCAGCCGCATGTAAAAAGAGTGTGAAGATAGGAAACGCTATAAATGAGCCCAATAAAAAAGCTGTAATAACATATCTGCTTGTCCCTGCAGCCATCAATGGGCCAGGCCCCATTCTGAGCATCTTAATGGTCTCGGCTGTACTGGTTGGGTTGTCGGCCCTGGAGGTTTAATTAATGAGTGAATGTGCAATTACTTTGGAAACCTCAAAGCTTTAATGGCATTTCATGTGACTCGAAACACATGAGCGCTCACACATACAATACATACACAGTCAATATACACATGAAACCACCAAGAACGTTGACATGCTTTATCCTTTTCTTCCTGGAAATGACCGATGTATTGGTCAATAGATGTGAATGCTTCTTCAAACAAACAGAGATACACATATCCTTCTCATCTTGGCTGCGGTGCTAAAGTTTATAGTTAAATTGTACAACTCAAACCTCATTTCGATGTTTTTGTCAAAAGATACTAAGCGATAAAAAGCTAAAGAAGAGATTGGTGGTAATCCTTTACTTCCTGATTTATCTTTATAATTTTCCATCCCTTGACATTCCTCTATATATCCTCGCCCGTACGCTGTCCGGATATAAACAGTTACGTGTGCTCAGCGTGCTCGGACCTCTTCACCCTTTGGCGTGATTAGTCTCGGCAGTGGAACATCTGTAAAGTCCTTTTAAATCCACTGGAGCAAAGGTTCCGTCTCGGCAAGGTCACCACCCACTGTTGTTCATGGGGAACAAGCCTTACCGTCTGAAGACCATGACAACATACCTATTTAATTACTGGAGCCCATACGGATTATTGTAGCTAACAAGATGTTCTTGAAGGAGAGCTTGTTAGTTTGAAAGGTCATGAATGTCATTTAATTTTTTGATCCGCTGCCTTTTACTCGTGCAAATGAATCATTCTGACATTCAGTGGCCTTGAGGGAAATTTTAATAACACAGCTTATTGATGTTTGCGAATAAAAAACAAGAAAACAAGAGCTAGAGGCTGAGAAATAAACAGAACATGTTGCTGCACTTGCTGGTTTCATGCAAGAACCAAACAGAGCCAATAAACATAATCATATACGGAAAATGTATTTGTATCTGTATTTTCTGTATATTATTGTACATTTGTATTTTCCAATACAGGGAGCACAAGTTTCAGGCCTTATATTTATTTAACAGCACTAGAATATATGTCAGTCTGTTTTGGGCTGAGGAGAGAGTTACACCTCAGATTTATAAGAAGAGGGAAAAGGAAGGTGAAGAACCGAGTGTAGAGAAACCAGGTGACTCTGCATGACTACCCAATGAAAATGACTTTGCTGATGGCTGCTGTGTAAAAGGAGACGACATCTGCAGGTGTCAGCAGAATTTTTTTATGGAACCGTCCCCCCCCCCCCCCTCGACGGGGTGTCACGGTAGATATTTCATGTCCTCTCGACGGGGTGTCACGGTAGATATTTCATGTCATCGGGCGGATGCAGAGAGCCTCTCTGGTCCTGTCGTGCCCTAACCTCTAAAAAAGGCCGACATCAGCAGGGTAACCTGTCATCCCACATGGATAGACACTGACCTGACCTGTGCTTTCCAGGGCAGGACACAGTCAACAGACGCAACCGACCAGCAGAGATGTATCATCCCAGGAAAACAAATGTATAATTGATTAGCCTTAAAACTGTGTCACTGCCAGATGAGGGGTTGAGTGTGACCCCTCTGTTTGTCTGGGTTTGAACTCCCACGTTTTCATGGTTCTCAAAGGCTGAAATAGAAATATTATAGTGATGAGACTGGAGTATCCTGTCTGGACTACACTGTTGTCTCTTTATTATCAGATGGACTTTGGATGATCACTCATCATCCTTTGGTCCATCCTGTTCTTCACATTGAGCTGGTTTTTCCGAGGGTCTGTTCTGAACAGAATCTATAAATGTGAAGCCGTAAAGACCTCTTGATCGACTGGTCCTTTAAATGGAAGCACATCTTTGATGGCACTCAGTGGAGCCCATCCCCCCCTCGAATCAAACCAGGGTGCACCCCATTGCGCACACTCGTACTCCTCAGTCCTGTAAATAGATCCTGCGAAAAAAAACGAATCTCCAAAATTGAATGTTTTTTTTTTTTTTTTTTAGCAGCTAACGTTAACCAGCACTAACGTGCACTTCACTAACCACACTTCCTGTGAGACCACCACACCGAGATGTTTCACTTTGTCGACTTAATACTCACATTGATTCTGGTGTTTCAAGGTGGTCTCGCTAATTGCCACCTCTCTTCTCACTCATCTTTTTGCTACTCTGCACATCTGCCTGTGTGTGTGTGTGTGTGTGTGTGTGTGTGTGTGTGTGTGTGTGTGTGTGCGGGCGTGTTCGTGTGTGTGTGTCTGTGCATGTGTGAGCTTTGATCCTCGTCGAATAGCTCCTGCTGTGAGGGTGGGAGCTCATTAGCTGAGCCTGTCTGGTTAGACAACACTATCATTTTAGACACGATTCGGCCTTATGGAGCATCTTGAGACATATGTGAACACATGTGTTGCAGCAGCTCTAGTCACTCATAGCACAGTATATATGAAGTATATAAGAAGTATATCATAGCATCATCAGGGAGCAGCAGAAGACAAAGCACACAGCGAGGCCCCAGGCCAGAAACCTGCTGTAAAGACCTTTCAGTTTTCATTTTGAAGCTTCGGTTAGAGACGAGAACGTCTAAATGTGTGTATAAGATGAACCTGGGATGTTTGTGGGGCCTTTTTACCATAAAGTTTTACTAATATATCTGATAATAACAATGGTCTGCACTGCGGGGCGGTGGAGGACACTAGTAAAAAACAAAATGCTGTTAATTTATTCCTCTGCACCGTGCTGCACTATCGGTAAACTACAGGCTTGTTATGACTTTGCACTTTACTGTGGAAGCTACCGGGCCGCTCTATTGTTTGCATGGAGTGTGGAGCTCTGCAGAAACGAGAGGAAATGCGTCAGAAGGCTTTCCAGGGCGCTGGGATGTCATCCCGCTGTATTTATCACCTGCTCGTCCTTCCTCTGCACTCCTGCTGAGGTAGTTGAGTCACACACACACTCTGGCTCTCCGCTCTCCTTTGCTCTCGTTCTCTCATACCTCCGATACTCATATCAGTCTTTCTTTTTCATACTCTCTCCCCTTCCTCCCGTCCTTCCTCCATCTATCCCCATCTGTTTCCATCGTCTCCTTGGTCTCCTCCTTGGAATCCGGTCGGCCCCTGAAGGATGAGTTTAGTTTGAAAGCCACTCATTGGGATAAATGTGTGTGCTCTCAGAACTTTCTCCAGCCTCTTGGGAGGTGCAGAATCAGGCCTAAAAGAGAGAGAGGGAGAGAGAGTGGGAGGAAAAAATCGAGAGGATTCGGAAGTGGAAAGAGAGACAAACAGATAGGGGTAGACTGAGAGAGATAGTACATCAAGGGGCCCTTTGTACATTATTAGGTCGATATCTCAATCACAGCGTCTGCCATGTCGTGCTGCCGCGCTTTATCAGCCTCCACTTCTCCCTTTCCACCGAGAAAAGCCCCCAGAAAACCATTTACTCTTTTTCTTTGATGTGAAGAGCTTAATGTCGTTCGGAGGCTTTCTCTCCACATTAAAACAGAGATTCCTGAGCTCTCAGATGGATGTGATAGCAGCCGAATTGTTACTGAGAGCTGATGCAGAAATCGTCCCGCGGCTACTGAAGTGAACTGCGGTGCACTCTGATGAACTTTTCTTTTTGTTGCTTAGTGCACCAACAAAAGGTCAAATGAGGAGACCTACCTGAGAGAGATGCACTTTCTCCTTGAGGAAAGACAAAGGAGGAGAAAAGAAAGATTAACTTCACGAGCTGCATTTGTGACGATCTCCAAAAGACGCTAATTAATTACAGCCATAATGAGCAGAGCGAGAGAGAGAGCACAAACTTCCCCTGAAGCCATTGGTCACGTGTTGAGGGATTTGATCTGTCACTGTTTGTTTTAGCTGTAATTAATTTCCCACTCTGTGCAAATACAACTAACCGCAATCCCTGCGTAGACGTTTGTGGAAAATTTAAATGAACGTGTGCGTTTGAAATCATCAAAACTCCGAAATTCCTGCACTTACTGAAGTCTCTACATGCTCCAAAATCTAAATCCCTCTTTTGTTTGCTTTGGCAGTTTTTAATTTCACAACTGTGGATTTGAAAGTTATGGGTTTAAATCTGTGTAAACAAAAATATTCTGTATTTACATCAGGTAGAGAGGAAGAAACAGGTCACACCAGACTAGTTAAACATGGAGGATGTTTCAGAGTCATGGTGTCAGTGCTAGTTGTTGTCAGGTAAATGTAGTCCAGTATATTTCCATATTTGTTATCAGTATGTGCAACATCTGGTTCATCTGGCTGAACGGCCATCTTTGAATCACCATCTAGTTAAAGGAAGATGTCATAAGGATACAAAAATCAAAATATCATCTATTTATTTTGTTTACACTTTAAATCCATTAGACAAAAAGAATAAAATAAACTCAGTGTCAGTATATTTTCTTATTTCTGTTCCCCCAGGACCTGTGACACAGTTCTGTGGCAGAGGAGCGTGTGATTTCCAGCACAGGATTAGATTGTAGCGCGGTTATGAATCTTCAACCGCTCTGATTTAGTATCCACGACTCCTGCAGTCCTCTGACAGCTGTGATTTGTTTATTTCATCAATCTTCCCCCCGCGTAGACAAACAGGCAGATTTAAGCTGTTTTCATATTCAGCATCTCGCGCAGCACTCTCCACACACACCTCTCGATGCGTGTCGCCAGCACTCATATAAGCATTTTAATCATGTTCCTGGGAATAAAACAAATGTTCCTTGATTTTATATACTGTATCTATAATATAATTTAGCTTTTGGGTTCTGTGTTTGGTTTGAAACGTTAGTTAAATTTGCAGACTGTCCACCATAGTGGTAACAGTAACTAACGTGTCTGGCTGAATAGGTTCTAAGTGAGATGTAATAACCAGTGATTGGCCGTTAAAGACGCTTTACGAGCTGGTATTCAGTTGAAATCGGAGCGGGCCGGCCGGTGTTCAGCTGCGGTATTGATGGAGCGCCCAGATCCAGAGCTCCATCACACCAACAAGCTTGTCCCGGGCTCTCGTGCCGATAAATTCAGATCCTGACCGTCCTTTCAGTTCCCATTTGCTTATTGATCACAGATTTTCATCAGTCTTAAGTATTGAAGTATTGCGGAGAGGAGGGCCATGAGTCTTGTGCCGAAATAGCACCACAGGCCATCAGTTATTGAGCCCAAAAGAGGGGCCGGCCAGCCGGTGGAGGTCCAGCCTTAACCTGTCAGGGAGGGACCGGCACTGTAATTCCAGGCCAGCAGCCTGTGATGGATATGCAGGGGTTGGAGTGATGGCCTTAATACCAGCGGACTGACCACTGACCTGCCGGTTAATCACGATGTGCTGTTTAAGCAGCCGAGCACCAGCAAGGAGGCAGCCACAAACACACTGTGCTGCCCTTTGCTATGGTTACATGCATGAACACATAAATGGTGACGATATGTGAGTGCAATTAATGGCACCACGGCGCATCATGTCAGGCACACACTGGTCGTCATGCGTTCCCAGCAGAGGGGAGTGGGGGTGTGGTTCTCTGTCACACTGACCTTTATCATGCTGAATTAGCACGTCAGTCAGCAGACCCTCTCCTGGGGAAGTGCATGTTAAATAGGGATTCACCCATGGCGTTGTGTGTACTGCTGTACGCCCTGCAACGTTGCTGCAGGGGCGTGTCATTCATTTTGAACGTGTGAAATACAGTTTGATCCCCTTCAAACATACTATTCCGTAATGTCTTCCTAAAATGTGTCTAAAACTGAACTCCAGATAATCTCCCCAAGTTATACAGAGCAGCTTAATGTGGGAAGGCAGGTGTCTGAGTGTGTTGCTGCCGATGTTCTCCTGGGTTCTTGAGATGTTAGAGGATTCACAGCAAGTGAGCTGGTGATGTTTCAAACGCGTAACGGATCCAAGAGTGACGCCGACAAACATTTCATCTTGGAGTGAGAACAGGATGTGAGAGCTTCTGACGATAAGGGCCAGTTCCTGTGTCGATGTGCCGTATGCAAAAACATGTGAAATGCAGATATCCATGCATTTTCCGGACCCAATTGAGCGGAGTTCTTCTTTTTAAATGTTCTGCTTGTCCCTGACTACGTGAAACTCGCTGTCATGAACAGCTGTGAAAAGAAACTGTTATTCTTTTGGTTGAATAAGAATGATTTGCGGTCAGCCCCGTGAAGAAGTATCCATGCTGAACCGGATCTCTTAAGCTGAACTGACAGCACATCCCAAGCAAAGCCTCCATGTAAACAGTCCTTTGCTGCATTACCATTATCTGGGATGAATGTGCGGTGTGGACATGCATAAAACATGATAAAATGGGTGTTATTGTAATGCATGTTCCTCTCTGGCATCCCCCCCATCTCTGCATGTATCAGACACATACATGTACTGAAGGGGACACCGCAGCTCTGGAGGCCCATGGCTCTCGAAACTTAGAAGTCCCAGAGCTGCGACAAATTATTATCGTGCTCTCTCTCCTTCTCCCTCTGCTTTCCCTGCCTCTCTCATCCTCTCCTCTGTCAGTCAGCCTCCGGCCCTTTAGCAAGCGTCTTCCTCCCCGTCCCAGTGGGATCCCACCAGTCAGTGGATCCGCCCTGGGTGCTGGCACTAAGCGCTAATTACGCCGTCTATCTCACCACTGCGGCAGCCGTGGCCAAGCAGATCTCCCTTGTTTGCTAATCCAGAGCTGGGCAACACTTCAGTGAATACCCGCTGCCAGCCGACAAGCGTAAGTTGACATGTAGCGGCAGGAATGGCGCAACGAGACAACGCGTAAAAACAACAAGCATTCGTATTTGATTCTGCAGGACGCCGTGCTTTCTGCCGGCGATCTGACGCGTCGCGGGGTCCTGCCTTGTGTGAAGAATGTGAACGATGCAAGGCCGACGTCCAAGAAGCACGAAGGGGTCACGCCACCAATTCCCATGCACATGGCGGGTCCTCCATGTTGTGTAACACTGCTTAAAGAGCATCAAGCGACAGATGTCTGATGAGACACAAGATAGCTGCACAGCTGGGAAATAGGTCTTGAATCATTTACAATGTAATCCACTTTAGCATCCCTTCCTCCGATGGTAAACTCCCCAATCCCGTTACTTTAAGCCCTCTTTTCCAACCTGAGGCTGCCAAGCTCATTGTCTGCTAGACTCTCAGTCATGTGTCCTAGAAGGAACCGTACCTCGAGAGACTCGGCTGAGTGGTTGTGGTTACAACCGGGGATCACGTTGATCACGTGCTTGGTCATGCGATCTCACTCCTTTCCGTTATAAGGATAAAGGCTAAGTGGTAAACAAAGCAAAAAAAAAAACAAAAAACAAAATAAACAATGTTAGTTTGCGGCCGTGTTTTAAAAAGACAATTAGCCACAGCCCTTGTGCTTTATTCAGAGACTGGAGGGAGAAAAAATTAAACCCATTCCAACCCACACACCGTGAATACAGTGAGTGTGCCTTGGCCCATTTAATCAAAATAGGCATTTCTATTTACTGAAACAGTGTCACCAAAAGCTTTGATCAGAGGTTCATTATGCACTTGCACAAAATAGAGCAAAATATTCTTCATGGCCATTAACTCCAGTTCATCTTTGAAAAACACTGTTATTGTCCCATAAAGGATTTATTGTATTTCTTGGATCAACCATTTTTTTATTCTTGTCAAATACTGTAAATAAATAATAGCTGTAAATAATTTGGGATTTAAAAAAGAAAAGAACAATTCATAAAATGAAGATGAATCACACCAGTGAAAATGTAGTATTTAATTTAGTAATTTAGTATTTAATTTCTGCCAAAAATCCCTTTTCATACACAGTGAACCTTAAAGTCCTTGCGGGTTCGTCACTTCATCGTCACACATTTTGCACGGCCCCTTGGTTTCCGCAGACGAAGGTCAAGCAGCATTAATTAGCTCCTGGCACCGCACATATGTGCCATTGTGTCTGGGGAAGCAAAGAGGAGCTTAACCGCAATCTGCCCTGCAACAGGTTCTATGTCTGTCCACACTGAGGTCTCCCAGTGGACACAAGCATCTAAAATCTTTCCTAGTTTAGACGCGTGAGTGAAATTGTATAAAAGAAAGTTTCAATCTCTTGTGGTGTGTATTGTCTAGTTACAGCGCGGTGAAGACATAGGGTCAACCAGTCACCTCGCCATCTCTGTGACAAGTTGTGTAATCGCGCGTGTGTCTGTGTGTGAGAGAATGATACGTTCTGTATATCACTTCCCCTGGAGGGGAGCTTTTCAGGGAGATACAGCATCACGCTGACGGGAGTGCAGATCTGCAAACGGGGACAAGATAAATGCGCATGTCATTCACAACCGCATGGGATCGCATCTTCTTCACATGCCAGAGGACGGATAATAATAAAAACAGTCTGGCCGTGAAGGTGGACGGTGCAGGTTAAATGGCGGTGGGGATACTGGAAGCCGTTTCGCGCTCGAGCCCTTTAAAAACAGTTGCTGACCTGCACTGCATATCACAGTGCAACAACTGGGGAAAAGATCGCCCTGGGTCAGCTCCATCTCTTAAGTCAAGGTGATGTAAAAGAACCCGAGTCCTGTCTAAGTGAAGCCCTGCTGACTGCTGACCTTTGTGTCTTTTCCCATCTATCGTGCTGAGCTGTGTGTGTGTGCGTGCGTGCGTGCGTGCGCGCGCTGGTAGTGAGGGATGCTTGTTCGCGTGCCAGTTGGTGCATTCGGATGTGCGCATCCAAGTGAGGGACTTTGAAGGATCTGTCTTTGTCGTCGTGTTGCCTGAATGAGCAATCTGTCCTGCTCATATTCAGCCAAGCATATCCCGCCCTGGCCCCAGCCCTGCCTGTGGTGACAGGAAAGCTGTGGCGGTTTAAAACTGTTGACATTGTTCTGGCAGTGCAAAGTGCTTATGCCGAGAACGTATCCGTTTGGTTTCTGCCACGTGCAGCAGGAAGAGCTGCAGCGTCTCTGATGGACGCTCAATTGGGTTTTAGAGGGTGAGACGAGCGGACACATACCCAACAACTATTTATTAGTCAGAATCATTTTTCCTCCTGCTTTCAGGATTTGATAAATTATGAATCTGTTTGTTAAAACTGACCCAGCTCATTAAGGCATCATCCTTTTTGTCTTCCCTGAGATTTTGCCCCCCCTCCTCAGATCTGTGTGCTTGAGTATGAAGCTGCTCTCTAGATAACAGCTCCACCGCCTCTGTCCCGATGCGCGGTGACGGGAAATAATAATAGCAGGAATCAGCATTGCAACATCTGGGGAATGTTTAGGTGTAAGTGTCACCTCAGGCGGAGATTAGCGGTGTTCCCGTCTCCCGCAGGGGTAACAGTGGTGTATACAGCACCTTGCAGCAGATAACAGGGCTCAGACAGACAGTCGGATGTGTTTATCAGTACCGGAGGCGTTCCCCAAGGCTCCATATTAATGCCAGCCTTACTCTGCATCTTTACATGGTGTGTTTTGGAGACTGGCCAACCCATCTCTCCTCCTCCTTTCTTTCTTTACCCCCCCTTCCCTCTGCTGTTTACCCTATCTCCTCCCTCCCTCACTCCTCCTCATTTCTGGTGCGTGCCCTGGTCTACCAGTCACCCTCTTTGTGCGTGTGTGTCTGTGTCAGACCTATCACTCTGGGCTGATTTACAACACCGTGGGGGACACAAAGGTGCAGGAAATGGAGGTCAGGACTCATCGTTAGTGGCCAATGAATTCTTAATTAGGGCAACAAATGGTGCAGTGCCTCCAGTGTGGCTGGAGCGCTCCCAAAGCACCGGAGTTTGGAGGCCAGTCACCTGCACTCCCTCGTGTTAGTTGATTATGTGCTGGACTGCGGCAAACATGGATAATCATTGTCTGCTGTTTACACATGTGGGGATGAGTCTAATGTGACAGGCGGTGGGGGAGTTTAAGCAGATTTCAGGTTTAAAACCTTCTTGTTTTCATGTACAATGTGATTGGTTCAGTATTTTTTTTTCCAGCATGGAAGGATCCCAGAATAAATGAGGGAACTGTGGAGGGTCCATTATAAGGAGATGCTCAGCAGGGTCTGGATGTTCCATGTGTCGTGTGTGATAAAGGGGGATACGGCTGTTGGAGTCCCACTATTTGTGTACGTTTAATGAGGCCACCAAGAATGCAGGCATTTGTAGCGTCCAAAAAAAAAAAGACCATTATATTCCTCTCACTCTGTCATCTAATTGAAACACCAGCACGCTTTTCTGAAAAGGGCTCGAGACAAGAGCAGCGAAGGGAAGAGGCTTTGCTCCTTTTCCAAAAATTATTTCCAAATGTGGGTCGTGTTTAGTGTGACTTTGATGCAGTTTTGCTACATAGCAGCAGCTAATTGCAGTTTCCTCAGTCGCTCTCATGGTACATTTTAAATGGAAATAATTCTTTCATTTTAGTGGAATAGGACATTCCTCCTGCACCCAGTGGGATCTGTGTAATGTGCTTTTTCGTCATCACAGTCTGGCTCGGAAGATGACCTTATTAAAATTTCCTATTTCCCCATCCTCTTCAGTTTGTGACATTGTCAGCACTTAATTGGAAAATCTTTTCCTTTTCCGCCTCCCTACTCCAAAGGTTATGCAGTAGAAGTTGATCCAAGTCAATACTTGTCTAATTAGCACCCCCCCCCCGACTCGAGTAATGTATTAATCCATTTTTCTGAAAATCCGCCAATGTTTAACCTAAAATATGTCACATGTCAAATACAACGTCTTTGAAGCGTGAAGGGAACAGTAAACCCTGTAAGGTCGGTTCCCACTCTCGCCCTCCATCGGTGCATGTGTTATTTTCACCTGTTCTTTCCTCCATTTTCATTCCCATCCGTCGCTTCCCTCTGCTCCAGTCCAACCTCTCATCCTCATGTGGGGACATCAGACGTCCTCAGCCTGGCTCTGTGCTGACAGGCAGCCCACTGACAGGCTCCCGGGCCATTCTGAGGGGAGCTGAGCTTCCCTTCACGAGGCCCTCGAAGAGACAGTGTCACAGCGAATCCATTCTGGAGGCTGGCCAGCGCAGACTGCCCCTCTCAGAGCGCACACAGGAAACCAACCAGAGGAGTTCTACTGTGCGCATCTGTGTAAACAGACAAGACAGATGACTGCTATGACAGCAGACGCATTGTACGCCAGAGAACAAGACGGAGGAATACTGTGAACTTTGAAGGTCCACGATTACAACCAGCAGTGTTTTGATATTAGTGGGTGGATTGCACCTTGTGTTGGAAACGCTCAGTTGAGATTCTGCCCCATGGTGACTTTGTTGCGTCACGTAATTTCAGCTAATTCGTCCGACCTTTCAAATGGTGAATCCCAAATTGCTCCTGATGATTGCCCCATTAGTGAGTGTGGAATCTGTGAGATGGTGAATGGAAAACAGTGTAATAGTAATGTCGGCTAGGAAGCCAACAGGTCAAATTGTTACTACTTTTGTCTTGAATCAAATCTGTGTCTTTTTTATATTATTACTGCGGGCGTTTATTAGCTCACTTGGTGGTGCAGAGGCACAGAGGCTCAACCTAGAATATCATCAGTCCCCAGGAGAGAAGAAACTGAGAGGGTGGTTCCATTCCCTTTATCCTGTTCTACTCTGAACAGCTGGCTCCAGTGCATGTGTGGATTTGTGTGTGTGTGTGTGTATGTGTGTGCGCGTGCATGTCTGTGTCGCAGTCACATGACTCCTCTCCCAATTTATTATTGAGCTCTCTGCCACACTCTGACAAAGTCACAGCTAATTAATAAGTAAAGACAAGAGCCCAGAGGTTCTGACAATCCCCGAGCAAACGACAAAGGAATAAATTCATTACAAACAGAATTAAGGCTTTCTCAAGGAAAACTTTTCCCTTTCATCAGCTCTTTCATTCGTCTCATTCGTGGCCATGTGCGTCATTTGTAGTACTTCTCGCCTACGCTGCCACACTTTATTGAGAGCAGCTCTGAAATCATCTTAACTAATCAATCTCACTTTACTTTCCTCGGGAACTTCTCTCTGGGTATGGGGAGAGGTGTGTGTGTGTGTCTGTGTGTGTCTGTGTATTAGTGTGTAACATTGAGATGGAGCAACAAGCTTCTACAAAAATAAAATAGTACTGTCCAACTATATCATGCACACGCACACCTCTGGAAGAAATGCACACTTGCTTACACGTGAGCACATTCAATACACACACCCAGGCACACACAGTGTCATCGTCAAAGGCACCTAGGGGCAGCACAGCTAACGTGACAACAGCCCTAATGAGCTCGCCTGAGTGGGTGACCCTGGCCCCTGGCGAGAGGAGTGGTGTCACCATGGCGATGCGGAGGCGAAGCGTCTGAGTCACTGCGTCGTGCAGGTGCTTTTCGGATGGGGGGGGCGTATTGAACCCTTTCGTTCTCTCATATTAATCCTACATGAACTCATTTGCTCCTGTTGCATTGTCAGTTCTTAACGTGACGGATCGCCTCTCCAGAGAACCTGCGGTCGCACTTTAACAACGATTTTAACCAAATTAGATCAATATATTTCTTGCATGTGCCCATTCCTCGCACTCTCCATATTCCTGTACCACAGAATGGCTCTCGCAGCCTGAGTGAGTGGCCATTATTCTGCCCGACAGGCCAAACCATGACACATTTAGGGGTTTGAGGTGCATAATGATGACTGTGGGCTCCCCAATCTTTCATCATCTTCAGCAACTGAAGGGGGAATGAGCGAGAAACAGCGAGAGTGAGAGGGCGTAAAAGCGAGAGACGGAGGCGGAAGCGAGGGTGGAATGCGGAGAGCTCCGGGGTCCTCGGCGTGCTTGGTGATGATATGAGGGGTAATGAACTTCCAGACTTTATGCATCAGAAGCGTGACACTCCGCATCGCCTTGACTGTCAGCGATTTCTGCCACGTTTATGGTGAGATGAGGCCCTACGCATAATCTCCTTCCCTCCACTCCACACCAGCTTTTGAGGCGCGCTCTGCTGACTTAAAGCCTGCATTTCATTTGTCAGCCTAATGGTGAAATTTGTAAGGAGTTTAAATTCATGCCTCTCCGGGGATGTCATGTGGAGTTGTCTGCCGTGTCACTGGGGAGAAGAAGCAAGTTTTGCTGCTCGGTGTGAACAGTAATCACTTTAAACACGGACCAGTCAGAGCGGTTGAATGGCGGTGTAACCGTCAGTGAGGCTCTCTATGATGCAGCGGGCTGTATATTTAGGCTGCACATAATTCCGATCAAATGCAGTGAAATGCATTTGTTAAATATTCTCATCTCTCCGCAGCATTTCTGTGAAATGAAACAGGTTATTTTTAGCTGGAAGTGAAGCCACCTGAGGTGTCGCTGTAATTCCTTGTTGCTCTGGAAACCTGTGGATGTTAACAACTCGAGTGACACTCAGCGGAGCGCATTCCTTTGGCGAGGCCAACTAAAGAGAGGAACTATTTTTGGCTCTTAACTAGAGCTTAAGGGATTAAAGACAGCATTTGGCATTATGTGTAATGTTATTAGACTAATTAGCAATACTCTACACCCTGGATTATATGTGAAGATGGCCGACATGACCGCTCCCATAAACTAGAGCCAGTTATCATTGCTGAGTAGATCTTAAATCCTGTCCCCTCACTGTTTGTGGATCCTATCATGCTGGTCATGACTGACAGCTGAATCTGACCCACACTTGGTTTAGAAGGTGTGTGTATGGGTAGAACCTCAGACAGGGAGAAACTCCCACGTTAGCCTCCTCCATGTCGCTGCCTGCAGGCCTGTGTTAGCCAGAGTAGCTGGGCTGTGTGAAAATGGAGCCACAGCACTAAAACACAACTGTTTGGCCAAAGACGGCAAAAAGGTGTCTGCTATAGGGCCAGACGCCTTGTGTGAGTGTTTCTTCCCCCTCTAAATAGTGATTCACTGACCTGGAGGTTTGTTTTAAACCTGTATGATTAACCTCCTCTGATCCGTCGGACTTGTTTTTAGCAATGGTTCCACTCCACTGAGCCCAGTGATTAACTTAGTGACGACTTTATTAATTATGGAGAACAACCCACTGCCAAAGCTAAGACACCTGTTATGAAAAAATTAGATGGGAGCTTTAAATAAAAACAGACCAACTGACACAGAAATATAAAGCAAGTACACACACACACACACTTACAGTAGAAGCACTTTTTTCTTGGCTTGCAGTAGAGAGGAGCCGGAGCCTCTCATCACACATGAATAATTAAAACCGAAAGAACGCCTTTGCTTTTTTTTTGCAGGGTCAGCGCACAATCAGTAGGAAAGGTCGAGATCGGGGACACTGTGGCGAAGGGGGCAGGGAATGAAAACAAGCTGGTGCCGCGGTGCACGGACGAGAGAGAGGTGTGGTGTTGAGATTGGGTGACATGGAGGGGGGTGGGGGTGGGGGGGCGCCAGACAGGAGCTGAGAGTGAGATGAAATGGATTTAGAGAGGGCGGATGGGTCTTTCGAGTTATTCCCAAAAAAAAAAGATTGATCCATCAGTTTGTTCGACTGGACTGAGGAGTCTCTGTGGCCTCAGCTCCTCGTCTGTCTTTGCTGTTCGCAGGAGAAGATTGGCTGAGTGTAAACTGTTGGATTACAGACTCTGAGAGACGTTTCTCCACTCGGATGCATTCATGTTTACATGCGGGGAACTGTAAAGCTGACGATAGTGGGGAGGGGAATTTCTGTAGCCGAGCACTTTGTTCATGCATGCAGATGAAGATATGGTAATGAGACTGACTGAAGCTCCGCGCAGGCACGCGCACGTATAATTGCCTGTTTTACTCATGTGACGTTGGGTACCGAGCAGCCACTGACTGATTTGTTGTAGCAGATTAAACTCAGGAGATGATGAAACATGGGATTCACTCAGTGCTTTGACTGCACATGTGCTATGTGTACCCAGTGTAAGCACAGAGATAATAATAATAATAATGCTCTTTAATTAAACATTAACATTTGTTCTTATAGCCCTAAATATATCTAAAAGAGAGGAGTACATTCTCATTAATTATGTCTTTAAATAAACTTGGGACTTATGACAAGTGAATAGGGTTTTAAAAATATAACTTACATATATTTAGGCCATGAATGTTCCCTCCTGATTACTAACTGTGAGACACTTTTGTTCTTTTCTTACATGTTTTCTTAGGTTGTTATCTAAACTATGGCAGTAGGGCATTTTGTCATTCAATATTCATCACACTGCATACATCATTAGTCATTTTCTGTCTCTGTAAATCACAGTATACCTACATTCTCCTTCTTGGTGCTCACAGATGGGTTAGTGCTACTCAGCAGGTGGACAGACTTCAGGCTTATTCTTTTCTGTTTCGTGTCATTCAGATTTCACAAGGGTGCTGACTCTTCAGACACAGAGAATCCCCATGATTGGACAATTAACTCTGCAGCGAGTGAGGTGTAATATTTAATTAGGCAACCAAAAAAAATGAAATGATGTCTGAAAGAACATTAAATATGGTTTTTCAGTTTCCCCATCCTGTTTTATTATTTCCTGCTGCAACAATCATCTCACAGCTCCTTGAGGGTTAGGAAACACTTGTTTCACCCACGTCATAATAGTCATCAACAGACCCCCACGTTTTTCAATAAGATTATATGAGAAGCCTTTGACTACATACAGTGGCAGTGTGTGCTGTGCTGATTAACTCCCGGCCTCTGAGCGAAACGTGAACTTTTAACCTAAGTTGCGATTATTGAAATCTAACTCCCCAGCAGACACACAGAGACTTTCACATGACCTCGGATTGGTACCAGTCCATGTGTCCATTCTGCCCACTCTAATCATCAATCTGCAGCCCGGTTCACCAGCCGCTGGCACCTGTCAGGATGAAAGACATGGATTAGAGACAGAGAGAGAGAGAACGTGAAAAGGTTGGGCACACAATGCTAGCATCACGTGTCCCGTTGCTAGGGAGCATGTGTGTGTGTGTGTGTGTGATGTGAAGGCCAACATTACTGTCAGGCCTAGCTGCAGGCACAATAGGATGATATCCAGATTTGTGTGTGTGTGTGTGTGTGTGTGTGTTTTCCTGCAGGACTCGTGTGGCTTATATGATTGTGTGTGAAGTGTAAGAAAGCTTGTGCCTCTTCTGCTGCGTTGTTTTGGAAAAGACTATCACTACACATCATGCTCACCCATAGAGTTCAACAGCCACACACACGCACACACACACTAATGCTTATCCCCTCCCTATTTCATGTCTAAAAATAGATCTTTTTCTCAATGATCTCTCGGCTTCTCAGAGCAGCAGGCTGTAAGACAGGCATATGCATGGGGTTAACTACAGCCCATCCTCTGAAGAGCTCTCTCTCTCTCCCTCTCTTACCACCCCCCCAACTTCATATACACTTACACACACACACACCCACACACACCCTCCATGCAGCCCATTCAGGGTGCAGATGGCAGCCAATGTGTGTGAGACAAGAGACCCTGTGCGCTCAGTTGGTTTACAGGGAATCAGGCTCATTGACATGCAGGCAGTGCTTCTCCTCCAGTCCAGGAGAGCCAGCCTCACTGTGGAGCAGCCTCGGAGACAGTAACTATGATGTCCGTATGTTCATTACACCCTGACTTCCCATCGCCCCTCTCTGCCCTTGGACAGGATGATATTTAGCTCCTGATTAACATCTCCCAATCTCATCTAACAGACCCTTGCAGGAGCAGTTGAGTGCCGATATTGGATGAAGATTAAAAAGGCCCACAGGTGCTGGATGTTCCTTTGTGTATATTTATCGCTAGATTCTTTCACACTACACATTAATGTAACAGTTTGCCTTTTGGACATTTATGAAATAGTATGAGGTTATTAAATCAAAGATCAAGGGTCACATCAGGAAACTCTAATTATCTCTTATGTCTTTTCTCCTCTTAGGTTTTAACAATTGATAGGTTTGATATTTTATATAGATTTTTTATTTTATTTTAAAATACACCTGGATAGAACTTTGTGTCCCATCCCTGGTTGCAATTATACGAGTATAGATAATGTCCTCTGCAGAAGCGACAGCTTAACAGGAGCCAAGTCACCGCCCCAGGTGGAGAGAAGGTCACTGCGTTGTGATTGCAGTCTGTTTGAGTTTAACATGGAGACAGGATCATCCAGCAGGATTAGCAGCTACAGCCCAGCAATCTCTTAAACATGTGCGGCGAGCGGTGCAGGGGAACAAACTGATTGAAGGTCCCCCTCATGGTGTGGATGGGCCGCGTCGGAGGCTCTCTCCTGTAAATATCTCCGACCGGCGTCAGAGCACTTTAGCCTTTACACGTAAATTCTCATCACCTTGTTGTCACTTGTCTTTGTGCTGTGACTTATGAGTGTCAAAACAAAGCACACACAATAAAACATAAACCCTCCCTCACACTCACAGCCCAATTAGTCAGGCAGTTCATGTTCACATCTTTTTTTTATTGCCTTACATCGCCAAGTTAATTAATAAAATTGTCATCGCTCGTAAATTAGGATCATTTCAGTGTGTGTGTGTGTGTGTGTGTGTGTGTGCGTGCACAGGCGCCTAATCGGTGCCTCTCCAACAGCAGCAGCAGGAGCAGTACTGTATGTGTGTCAGCAATAGCCGGGCACTAACAAAGTACCATCTATCACTCTGCTCAACCAGGCTTCAATAATAATTGGGTTGGAATAAATGGGCCATGATTTTTGGAGCAGAGCAGAGAGGGGAAAAAAAAAAAAAAATAGAGGCAGAGATTGTCGGCCAAAACAAAGCCACAGACAATTGAATAACCAGGCCCCACCCCAGAGAGGCAAGGAGCGGGGCAGCGAGGCACAGGCTGCAGACACAAAGCGGATTGATGTCCTGCCCCCGTGCACCGCCACTTCTGAATAACGATATATCTGTTACCGAGGCGGGGAGGAGGCTGCAGCCCCGAGGCAGTGAGACAGTGTGACGCAGCAAAACTCAGCAGCACTTTATCAGATGATGAAACAGATACATTGAATTAAACGCAGATAACATTTTGTCACGGGGATGCCGACGGGATAATAAAGATGAGAATAACACATCCGTGGGAAAAGTTCTTGAAATTTCCAGGGGGAGAGTTGGTAATGAAACGCAGACATTATGACGCTCACACCCCTTATTGTTCCATGTGTCAAGAGTTTATGTCATTTTAATGAGGCAGATTTATTAACAGGCAAAAGCCACAATCAATTTACAGATGTGAAAATACACACAAGAAAAACAGGCGTGTTCCCACAGCAGGGAAATGTCCAGAACGTTTAGGTGATGGATGGGGACTGGGTAGGGCTCGCTGCTCGGTATCTGCTCTACGTGTTATCTTAGTTTTGTTCCATTTGGCAGAAAAGTCTGAAAGCAGCGATTCTACAGGAGAAAGTGATTTTTCACAGCAAAATCCTCAGTTTCATGTTGGAGGGCCGAGTGATGGGAGCAGAGCAAAGAGGAGGAGAGTGAGAAGTGTCACAAAGGCCTGACAGGACAAACATACAGGGGCTTACTGTGTCCAAGGAACCATTAGTCCTCCCGTGTGTCCCATATGACACACACACACCCCGACATGCATTCACACTCCTGCGACAATAAGCTTTACCCACTCATCCCCCGACATTGTGTGAATGACAAGGAGGCAGTAAGTCGCTGTGCGAATCCTTTGGCAGATTTCACTTCGACACGTTCACGTTTGCACACATGAACGCACGCGTGACTCACTTACCGGGGCCGTTCAGTGTGTGCAGAGATGGAGACAGATACGGATGCAGGGAGTGTGTTAATACTGCAGATCACTCCCCAAAACAAAACAGGCAGATCCACCTTCCTCCAGTGGGTTTGCATGGGGAAGGAGATTAACACTCCTCTTCCTTTTCAGAATCTTTTATTGCACGGAACAGAGCGGTGGCTTCGGATGCAGCCGCAGCAATGTGTTGCATCGCCTAAAGTGGGGGTTTTGAAGTCACAGATAATCTGCTTTTGAAACAATGAGATAGTGTTGCTTTTCATTCGGCTCAGTTAAGCCACGCGCCAAATGAGGAGAGGCAGATAGTGTGGATCAAACGTTTTTTTTTTTTTTTTTTTTGGGGGGGGGGGGGGGGGGTTGGGGGGGGGGTTGTGTTGAATCCCACATTTTTACAGCTCTTTAAAGTCTCAGCAGCTGCAACATTTTCTGTCTATTGTACCGACTGCTTTTGGAGATGATGGAATTTGGCACTTTAGTACAAAAATAAACTTAGGAAGAACTGATCTCAGACATCTATGGCAACAGAAGCCAGGCTGTTTTTTTCCCCCAGCTGCACGAAGTTCTGTATTTTAGCTTAATCTGCACATTGGTGTAGTCTCTGGGAAGAAAATGCAGAAGACTCCCAGATATAAAGAGCAAAAGATAAGTCTGCGGCAGCTGGATGGAGAAATCACAGCCTCTGTGCAGGCAGAGTCAAAACTACACGAGCCATTGTTATGACAGTAATTCAAGTCATGAGGAAAAGAAATTGATTAAAAGACGTTTAGATACTGATCGATGTTCTGAAACGTGTTGAATTGTACAATTGGGGTTAAACACACAACTGTATTCCTACAGTTTAAAGAGACAGGTCTTCTCGTTTCCGCTTCTAGACTGACCAATCACAGCCGAGTAGCCTGCAGGTAAACAGTCTGTGTGGAGAGCTAAACAGTGTTTGGAATGCCTTACATGAGTGTAAAATATTTAAATGAATATGAATTAGGAGAATATACAGTCTGAATAGTGTTTGTATTGAGGTTTCATCCTCTAATAAAATCCTGAGCTGTACTCTTGAACCAGGAATGTAAACATAGCCTGAAAGAATAATATAGTCCGTGCGGCAGTGCAGTATATATATTTAATTTCCTCTCTGAACGTGCTCACAAATGAAAGAGAATTATTTATTGGCTCAATTTAGCTCAATCCATATCTTCCATATTGGTAATGGACAGCTTTTTATTACTGTTATTATTGTCATTACCAGAGTTGTGATGCATGAAGCTCACTCGCGCTCTTATTTCGATTCACACGGGGCATAAATCCAGATCCTTTTGTTCTCCCGTCTGTATTTGTATGGTAATGTTTGAGAAGAGCCGTGAAGCTGAATGACATTTCTGTATTTCAGGGAATATACGACGCGCCGTGTGGAATACCAAACGCTGCATTAGGGGGGTGAGGGCACTAAAGGACGAGGCAGGACGGTGCACAATGTCTCATAACAGAGACCAAAATGAATCAAAATTCATTCAAAAACCAACCAACCAACACTGATAGAGATTTGTGGGTGTTCACGAGCGTGCGTTGCTCAGCGGTTGGTCCACAGAGAGCCTCGGAGCGGTCGGGGTTAAAGCGGAGAGAAGAACGCAAAGAGGCAGAGAACGGAGTCCTGAGCACACACGGCCATGTTTGCTGATGGAAACAGGCTGCGTCTCGGCCCTGGCGCATTCAAAAGGGCTGCGGCGCGTCAACCGCGCTTTAATCTTCAGCAGGTGCACAAACAGAGGCTAGACACGAGGAAGGCAAAAACAAAGATTAAGTGCAAATAGCTCCTCTCGAAATGGGAGCCATAGCAACTTGCTGCAGGTGTAAAGTGACTGCCCATTACGTAATACAGCTAAACCGGCAACCAATCAATCACACAGAGCCCTGTTAATGAGCAGCAGTTTAATTTTATCAGTGTAATCCCACACAGCCACTTATAATAACTCTGTCATTAGTCATTCTGGATTTTCTTTTCTCCGTCCCCCGTGAGTCAGTGTGGGCCTTTTCACCCATGCAGTGTCACTGTCATTTAGACAAGCATCTGATTAATCACCGTGTCCAACTGAGCCTGTCCACCTCTGGACTTTACCAGTCTCATTTGTTGTCGAGGTAAAAATGGGAAGACTTGACATTTGTCGTCTGAAAGACTCGCGAAAAGTGTGAAACGCCTTTGAGCTAAATGACTAAATGACATAGTGGATTTTTATGAAAGCGCCCTCAACATCCTTGAACAGTAAAGGAGATTCAAAGCATTAAAAAAAACAAATCTTGTGTTATTTAGATCAATGATCGTGGATCAAAAACATGATTGCAAACAATGCCTTGCCCTCCCCTGTATGTGCATGGTTATAAATCCACTCTGCGCCACCTGCTCAGCACAAAACAGCACAAGTTGGAGATTAGCTGTTGAATGTAGTCGAGCATTCAGCAGCTTCCGAGCCACATCTTTTCTCCTGGAGGTTGTTAACACCAAAACAGAGAAAGAATATTGGACTCTGAACGGACCGAAACATGAGCACTAATGATGCTGGCACTCTTTGCTCACTGCATCAAAGTAAAAGGCTGTAAAAAGTTTGAGTGAGGTGTTTAAAACTTCTTTTCACTTGAGAGAAAAAAACAATCTAATTGAAACTATAGAACCTAAATGAAAGCTTTAACCTGCCGAGGGAGTTCACACAGGAATCTGAACACCGTTCTAAAAGTGATTTAACCATTGACCAACTCTGGTGGTTGCTACGACTGTCGTGCTAATTGATTTAGCATTTGGCTCCTATTTACAGAAGCGGACTGTTCACTGTATCTCAGCCCTGAGTGCCCATAGCCATACTGGAATGTGTGTGTGTTAGAATCCTTGCATCGCTTGTTTGTGTCTGCAGTCTGAATGGCCTCTGGCACAGCTCAGATCCAGAGTGAGGGGCCGGGAGATGAGGACGGTACATTGGCCACAGCTGAGCTCTGCCACTGATGAGCACACGAGTAATCAAACGGACACGAAGAAGAGGAGACTTTTGATAGTAAGGAACTAACGAAGGACGGAAGGAGGGTAATCTGTGGCGTCTGGTCGGTTGCGAGGTCGTATGATGGCGGCCGACAGGCCCGATGTCTCGCCGGACAGCTGTGAGGAGCGTGAGAGCGCGTCCAGCGGGCTGAGCTGGTGCCGCTCGGGGTCCATCATGGAAGCGTGAGAAACGCTTAATGTTGCAGTAGGTGTTAAAAGCGTTTGCAATGAGCCAAGGAGCAGCCACAGGTTGTGCGTTTCAGGCTGTCGGGTGAAAAATCCCGGTGACATTTCACCGGACTGCGTGTTTCACCTCTGCGATGGGAACAGGCATAAAAATAGAGCAGTAAAGGTGCTGCGTATTTACAGTGGCTGTGCCATGAGATATTGCAGCAGAGGAAGAAATTCATTCTTTCTTTCATTATAACGCTTCGGAAATGAAGTAAAAAACCTTTCCAGGTGAATATACGGAACAGAAGATAGATAGGTAAGTCGTTGGTTTAAATCTTCTTAGTGGCTTTTGAGCCAAACACTTCTAAATCTCGTCGTCCAGCCAGGCTGAAGTCAAGCCTCACCCCTCAGGTGGAGGACATTTAAATAAAATAAACATGTCCTGGAAATACAGTAATTCTTAGAAAAATACTGTTGTTCTAAAAGTTACTGTTCCTGAGGCTCCACTATATAACAACAAAAAGGCAACGAAGAGAAAGTATGTCACAAGCTGAGTGTTGGTGCAGACTCAGGTGAGCAGAGCGACGTCTCCCAGGAGCCTCTTATTGAAGACATCCATGAATCATCATTTATGGGACTGAGAATTTGTGTGTGTGTGTGTGTGTGTGTGTGTGTGTGTGTGTGTGTGTGTGTGTGTG
>JAFBJW010007502.1:1421833-1587935 GCA_016785235.1 Pseudorhombus dupliciocellatus
GTGTGTGTGTGTGTGTGTGTGTGTGTGTGTGTGTGTGTGTGTGTGTGTGTGTGTGTGTACTTTTGTTGTATATAACTATCATTCAGTCCCTCCTGAGTCCAGCTCTCTGGAGATGGACATCAAGGCATCAGACGTCACCAGCTGTCCATCAGCATCACCAGACTACTTCAGATTTTTTCACAAATTGTCTCTCCCCTCACTGGAGAGGCCGAAGTGGGACATGAGCACTGGGACGTCGGGGCAGGAGAGAGAGAGGGAGGAAATTGGTTGGCTTATTGGAGACGTCAGTCCTGAGGGACGCTCTCGGGCCTCCCGACTGAAAATATGACTGACAGTGAGTGTTTGCCTGGCTGGCAGACATGGGCACCCAGAGCTGGGTGAGTGGTGAGGGGGCCAGGACGGCGAAAGATGTGCCAGAATGAGGACGACAAACAAGGTCACGCAAACTGTGTCACAATCAAAACTATAAACGGGCAAAGGGGCTTTTGAGGTGATATGTGGTTTTGAGAGTATGACTCATGGAATGTATGGAAGTGAAACATTTGTGCGCAAAGAAATGAGACAGCTGATGCTCAACCAGCGGTAGAAGGTCAGGGCAAGAAACGTGAGCTACGAGAGGATGGGGGAAGAGCTTCCAGGCCAACGCCAGCCCATCTACCCTAACTCTGTAGTTTTTGCCTTAACCCCCATAAATGTGAACATATACTTCATATATGTTATTTTCAGAGCTCTTACAAACAGTGTAAGAACAGCCCGGGGACTGCACCGCTGTAAACGATGACACAGCTCAGCTCAGAACGTGCGCCGATAGATTTTTCTCTTGCCACACGTCTTCCCGCCGGAGCGCGGTTGCACCTCGGCTCTGATGAATAATGCAGCTCTGGATCATCCCAAACGTTTTGGGGGAATTTAGGTTTCTCCTCCGCGCCCTGTGTAGTAGTAAACACTGCATGATTTATCAAAGGCTGGAGACAGCTTGTATGACTGCTGCACGTTCCCGCGGAGGGGGGGGGGGGGGGGGGGGGGGCGGGCGACCTGCATGGAGGCGTTCCACTGCTTCTGTCTAATGCTGGATGGCACATAGCTCTGTCTGCATGTGTGAGGTCATATCTTGCGAAACGAGGAGGCTGCGGTGAAGTCACGTCTGGGTAGCTGCAGGAGACGGCCGTCGAAGAGACACACGCATGTAGGCCACACGCATCCACTTACCATTTCCCCCTTTTCTTCATCCCTCCGTCTCTTCTTTCTTTCAGTTTTTGTCTCCGTCTTGCACTCAAGGTTTTATTCCCCGTTTCCCCTGCTCTCTCTGCGCGTTCCCTTTGTTCGAGCCTCGTGCTGATTCACAGCCCCAATGGAGGGGTCGGAGAAGTGATGTAATGCAGGTCTGCACTCATGAATGTTTGAGTTGAAATTTCACACTCTATTTCAGTCATGTGAGCTGCCAGTGCGAGGCAGGGATTGACTGAGCATTTTCATAAAGTAGATGTGTGGTTGTCCCTCTCGTCTCGTGCCTCCATCCCCAGTGTAAGAAACTATACTACGAAAAGTTGCAGACCTGAAATACGGTGGTAAAGATTTGACGCCCCCCCCCCCTTTCTCTCCAGTCAGTGTTTCTGGTAATATTGTAAAAACAGAACTAGCAGAGTGTCATTCCATTAAATTATGATTGTAATGTTCCACATTCAGCTGTTGATGATGATAAACAATAGTTATGAAAATAAGGTGAGAACAAAGTTCATGTACATCGTATTTTTTTGTGTTGAGTTGTGTGTAGTCTGTGCGTTTTACTGCACAGAAGCTCCAGTAACCCAGAGAGATGATAATGGCCCGGCCTTCGCCAGATGTGTGACACCTCCCAAGGGGCGAGGCTGGTGCACTGTGCCTCAGGATTAATGGTTTGAATAAAAGAAAACATAATTAAAACCTTCCCTCATGCCCAGGTAATCAAACAGAGTGAGAGGGGAGGGGGGCAAGGGGGCTGCAGCATTGACTGATAACCAGTCCCAGAGACCCCCATCCCATACACACACAAACACACACACACGCGCCCTGTGCTGTGATGACATGCTGTACGTAAGGACACACAATTGATGGCTCCTGTCTCTCGACTGCAGACAGCACAATTTTTTTTTTTTTTTCTTCCTCGGATTCATTACAGCGTCCGAGCAGCTGAACCCTTTGATTGGCACATGAATCAGCTGTTTAGAGGGATTGAGACGGAGCCGAGGGAGATGAGCTCGTATCCGAGACACGTCCACTGTCAGAGGTTCTGACGGCAGATGGACTCCCACCAGTGCAGACGGAGTGTGTGGTGCAATCGTGGAACACTGGCCAGTTCAGATATGTTGCGTTGTTGAGATCCTGTCAGCGTGCACGGGGTTAAACAGGTTTTATAAGCTTGGGAGCAAGGGAGAAATAAGGGCAGTTGGTCCACAGCAATTTTGGGAGAACACTCTTCAATGTGGTCACAGTTCCTCACACTACTGTAGTTTGTTTTTTTTTTGCCAAAGATCGAAACGTGCTCTGTATATTCACGAGGCGATTCTACATCCTGTGTGTGTGTGAGAGAGATTTAGAAGGAGAGAGTAATTCTGGCCACTGCTTTGTTGGAAGCGTGGCTTAAATATGAGCAGAGCTTCTCGCACAGAGGCCATTCCCGCTCTGCAGCGTGCGCTGCTGCGGGGGAGGACTGTGGGGGACAGCTGCTCGCTCAGGTCAAGTGAACCCAAATCTCTGTTTAGAGGGAGACCAGCTTGTCTCCAGTTGTGCCTCCTCAGGCCATGGGAGAGCTCCCAGACCAGAGCTGGAGCAGCTCTCACTGAAGAGCTCCTCTCCCCATCCCGGGGAATGGGAAACACTGACATGCTCTGCTGCCCGAACGCTGGTATTAAACAGAAAATATAAAAATTGCGGTTTCACTTCTTGTTAGGCTGACGTGCAGTCAAATATATAAATAAATCAACTAGTAAGTCGGGTATGCAAATGCGTGACTCATGCATTGCTCACCATGATTCAATATGTGGTCTACAGTACACTAAGTTACCGTTTTATTAGGCAGTCGACTTTGCTCGCTTCATGAAGGTTATAATGATCGGTTTCCTTGGATACTCAAAGAATGCAGAATCTATTTCCTCAGCCTTAGGTGGAGATGTAAAATCATGGCCGTGGTAGGGCTCTAGCCTCTCCAGCAGTTTGAGCCAGATGTGGCAGATGTCATTTTTTTAGTGTATTACTTTATAAAAACACACATGAGAGTTCACTGATCAATAATCAATGATGTTTGGATTAGGTCATGTTATTACCGAGCGTTTACTGGATCACCGTGTCATGGCTGAATCACAGTTGTGTCTCACAGCGACAACATCACTAAGAGGATTCATCAAATATAAAGCAGTTGTCAAACCGGTGCACTTAGTCAGCATCAACAAAAAGAGTTTGCAGCTAAAGTGAATATGTCTGCTGGGCTTCGGTCGTTCACATGCAGGCTGTATTTACAGCGACTGTGTGAGGATGACAACAGACTGCCTGAGTGGGGAGAGGTTGATGTCAGAGCTGGGAGCGCAGCAAACCACAGATGTTGGAACCAGTCGGCGACCTTGTCCATTAGATTACAATGGTACGATGAATAATCAGGCATTTTAAATGCTTGGACTTATATTTTACATTTGTATCTTCGTCCTTGTCCCATCTACTAACATGGAGCAGGTGTGATGTATCACCCATGCTGCCCCCAACGACCAGAGGGAGATGGAGGCGCTCTGTCTTAGCGTTTGGAGAGCAGTTATGTCATCATTTTTTTTTTATGCTGACACTATTTCTCCTTGATGGCTGAATCCGTACTGGACAAACATTAACTCAGCTCACCCTGACTGAATCTGGTTTGAGACTACAGGACTCGTAAAAGACAAGGCATTTCTTTTAATTTTGCAGCACGCAGCTGAAGTGAGGAGAATCTGATGTTCAGCAGGTAGAGCCCATCTGTTTGCTGCTGGTGTATTGATCCCAGAACACCATTAAGCCATTTCTTTAAGGATTCCACTGCATCAGCACCCTGGAGCTACAGCAGCTCCCCCCAGTTGGCTCAGCCAGCCCTGTAGTGGTTTAATTGGTCTTGTTTCATTGAAATTCTTATTGTTAAATGAGCGTTTTTAATCATAATCTGTCGCTTAACAGTGTTGTTTATTGGTCTCTGCTAACGCGCGCTGTGTATTTATAACCTGATATTTGTGTCTTCTTTTTAATTTAGAATGTCGTCCGCATGGTCTGTCTCGCGCTCATCGTTTCCATATATGCACATTGTTAATTATGGTATGGAACACGAGAGGAGCCGTTACCTTTGGCTGCAACGACACGCTGGCACGATGAAGCGGAGAATCATTAGCACAATCAACACTTGCGGCTCGCCAACGCCAGGCAGCTCTGATCCAACTCACAAACTTACACCGGCTCCTTCAGAGGAAATAATGACACTCAGATTACAATTGACCTCCCTTCTGATCAACTGGAATTTCATGCACACATCTCAAGTGGCTTACTGCTAAGACGTCTTCTGGCACGCAGCGTTGGCTTTCTGGTGCGTGGGGGAGGTGTGAGTGTAACTGGACGGCTTGGAAGGAGGGCCTGAGACAAGATTTCTCAGCCTAATTAACGCCTCAGCAACAACAACAACAACAAAGTTCCCAGCAGCCTCTGTTTTCATTTGAAATGCTGAGAAAGGCGCAGCTCAGCATGTGCACTCGAGGGCTTATGGGAAAGCATATGTGTGTGTGTGTGTGTGTGTGGCTTTTCTAGGGTCATACCGGGCAAACGTGCATTGTGACACATTACTGGGAGCATTTGTGGTTCACTGTGGACGTGTGCATCATATCAACATGGAGGCAAGAAGATGAGAGGTTTGAGGCGGACGTGGGCCACTGGTAAACGCCGATGAGTCGTGACAAAGAATACATTTTCACCATAAGCTTTAGATTTTTTTCACCATTTTTCCAAAGAATCCAGAAAGAAAGAGAGAGCAGTGAAAACAATAGTTATAGTTTTAATTTTTTCACTCTTTTTTTGCTCTGTATCGTTACTGAAAAGTCAGAGGCCTTCAGATAATCCACTGCATTACGCAACAAAAATGCCGCATCTCTTCTCTACGTTGTTTCCACGCCCTTTCGACAACATCGTTTTTTGCACTTAAGCGCTAACGTCCTCTGGCTGAGCACAGAGAGGCAAGAATAAAGCACGTAACTGCGGAGCAGACAATAAAAAACAAACAACTATAAACTGCAGTCAGGCCAGTACACGACAGTCCTGTGTACCTGTTTGAAGCCGAGGTTAGGTGACAGGTTCAGTGCTGACAAAAGTGTTGATTCCACTGCTCTCGGGCCTTGAGGGGGTTTCTGCCGTGTTTCTCAGCTGTTTCACGTCTCTGTACATGAAGACTGTGAAAGCGCGCTGCAGAGTATCCGCCCCCGCCCAAGACGCGAATGATAATACATTCTGAAAGCGTCTGTACAAAAAAACAGAGCAGCTAAGAAGCATGTTTTGATATCAAATAGAATCTACTGTTTGGTTGTGGAGGATTAATATGACATGTAGCTGTTTGCTTTTGCGTTTCTGTTTTGATTTTGGAGGAACCTGACCAATACCACCACAGTGACAGACTGAAGGCGGCAGTAAAGGGAGACGTCTTACTGTGGAGCTCGATGAAAAAAATGAAAACCACGTGATTCACATCAAACCGGAAAGATTAACAGATTCCTCCACTCAGAGGAAGAAGACGACAATGTGTGCGGTTCATCCAGAGTCTAAAGGTAAACCACAGTGAACCGAGCAGCAGCAGCAGCAGCCCACGCCAGTTAATCTTCCCCTGGGATTTAAACACTCACCCTCCGTGTGGTGATATTTGTGTAATTTCATTGTTTGCATTTCAATGAGGTTTTTCTTGTTTTAATATAGCACGGTCTCCGTTGGAAGGTGGTCATTTTCTTCTGTAGCCGCAAATCCTATGAGACGGGAATTATCTTCAACCCCTTTGAGCCTCCAAGATACACAGCAGTGATTCATATTCCTGTGTGTGTGTGTGTGTGATTGAGTTTCACTGTGGGTTGTTTTAAATTAATATCTCTCCACCTCAGCGTCTGTCTCCTCCATCTTCCTGCGAGCGCCCTGTTATTCCGTGCCTCCTACAGTCCACCGGCACAACTTCACTCGGCTGGCGAGCGCCTCCGTGTCCGATTCAAAAACTTGCCAGCCCCTGATTTTTATTGGCTGTGCAATGGTGCAGAACCTAAACATCCATCAGGGTCAATGTGCCGAGTGTAGAACAAGCTATTAGGGAATGCAGAGGAGGCGAGCGGGGCACGGAAAGTTAGAACAAGCAGTAAGTGTCAGAATGAGCTGTCACCTGGAGGGAAATTAGAGACGTCGCAGACAGGAAATTGTTTAGGGTTTGTTAGAGGTTTTTTTTTTTTTTTTTTTCTGCATCGTAGCCTGGCCTGGTGCCGGCTGCTTTGCATTAATGACAAACTACTTTACCAGGGGGAGGTTGGTGCAGTGTGGTACAGAGCTTTAGTGTCCTATAGCTGCAGCTGTTAAATGCTGGATACTCAAAGAAAAGAGTTGTGAGAATTTTAGAGAAGTCTAAAACTAAACTTTGTTCTCTTTTCAAATTTGGTGTGAGACTCTTCATGCGTGGCATTTCTAGGAATAATTTACTGTAACAGACACCACACAAAGCATCACAGCAACAGCTGGAACATTGTGCTTTTACTCTGTGGACAACTTGATGAGGAGGAAGTTATTCTATAAATATTAACGTTATAGCGACAGAGATCAGCACCGTGAACGTCTGAGTCAGTCTGATACGGCGCGAAAATACAAAAGAAAATGATATGGTGGCAATTTTCACCAGAGGTTTGAACCAGTTACTGGTTATAACTGGGTCAATCTGGTAATTTGCAGCTGCCGTGCCTTGGTACCGTGTTTGTAACATTTTTCATCAATATTGATCACACGCTGAAATCACACTTCCCCAGCCAACGTACAATACATGTGCCAAGTGCGCAGCTGATCTGGAGATATGTGAGCCACATCCAGACAGACGTTGTGGAATAATTTATAAAATGGCAAGTTATCTGGTCTGCTTCAGCTCCACCTCTCCTCTATCCAGGTCTGACCTGTCTGGCTGTGGAGAGGAGGACTCCGATGTGTTTTGGGTTTGGGTGCATTGTGTCCTTACACAGGTGCTGGCTGTCCCACTCTGACCCTCTGCTTGACAAATCTGTGTATAATCCACTAATGTTCTTAATCCTGAGGTCACATTAAAAAATGGATGAGAAATTAATCTGCTGTCAGGTCTGTCAGGTATTTTTTTTTTATTTCCAGTGCTTAGTTTCAACCAAAGCCACGTGCCAATATGGCCCCGCCACCGCCACCAACCAAAACCAGCCCGACTAATCCCTCTGTTCCAACGGCATCAAATGTTCTCCGTCCTTTTGTCCTTGTTTTGTGAAGATTTCATTAAAGGGAAGAAGTTTGAAATGCAAACACCCAGAGGACGAATCATAGGAGGAAAGTTTGGTGTTTCTTTGAACAGCCAGAGAGCCGAGTGGTGCGGAGGGAGCGCAGCTGCAGTGGCTGGAGACAGAGAAAGCTACTTTACAGCCAGAACAGAGCAGATGCCTTCGCTCCCCTGGCAGACAGAAAGTTGGGAACTTTGTCACACCGTGCAAATGTGTTACTGCCTCTTCCCTCGCACGGATGCAAACATCCGGCGTGTTTTGTTTCAGTGTCTGTCATATCTGCCCGTGCCATGCCATGCCGTGCATGTGTGCTGCAGTAACCAGGCTAATTTGATTGCTTCTGGCTGAGTGGATCAAAAAGACCTGCATTCACTGGGTTTCTTCGGTTTGCCCCCCCCCTTTCATGCAGTAATCTGCGCAAAAGGCATAATTAAAGCATCGCTCCCCCGGAGCCAGCATTCTCTTTTTGGATTGGTGAAAGAGGAGAGAAAGATGGAGGATGCGCTCGATTATTTTGGGGACACAGAGGTTGAAGGATTTGCAGACGGAGGTGAAAGTTCTGGTTTAATCCGTCACATTTTCTCCGAGGCCTCACAGAGCAGATTAAAACCAGGGGAGTACTGGTGGTTTTCCTCTTCGGTTTACCTTAATAGGCTTTTTTTTTATTATGCCGCCAGTTTAATCTGGTTTATAATTTTTTGATTAAATATAAAATAGTAGAAGACAATGGAGCTTTTTCTACCTCAAGGACAATAACATATGCACAGACAAACACCAAATGTGACGTTACACTTGCTTCAGTCCCATTATGGCTGATTTCATTTCAGCTGTCCTCGTCTCCTCGCCCTGCTGAAGTTGTCAGGTGGCTGCTACGATTATTAATAACGATATCAGCGCTGCAGCTCAATCACACTGCCAGTCTGCCCTTATCGCTAAAATGCTAAAAACACTCTCTGGTCACATTATGTATCACAACTTTAATTCTAAAAGCAGAACCGAGGACTGGGTCGATCTGTCTCAATTAAATCAGCTGCCTTCCGCAAAATGTTTGCAGATTGTGGCTTAACATGAAGACTCGTGTGAGGTAATACTACGACCTAAAAAAATATATAGAGCGGACTATTAAAATCCCTCAGTTTTAGCCACATTCACACTGCCCCAGTCATTATTCATATTCCTCAGATGACAGTGGTGGCTTTAACATTTTATACACGAGTTGATTCTGTCTTTGTGGAAGTGGAGGATATATTTATTCACATTTTCTACATGTGTATTATTTGGAACGACGTCTACCACAAGCCCCCTGTGTGTAGTCTGTGTGTGGGAGTGCTCTCCTCTCACACACCGCATGCCCAGAGAGAAGCCTCTCGTTTTGTATGAGGGTCTCCCTCCCTCGCTTTCTCCCTCTCTGCCTGTTTCCCTACATTAGAGAGTTGGATGTATTGCTCTAAAGGTGCCTGCCTTCTCCCTGAGCACCTGCAATCACTTGAAATCTAAGGTGTTCCTGCAGTGTTTTACCTCGCGGGCTTAAAATAGCTTGTATGCAGCCTTGGCGGTGCGTTGCAGTTACCAGGAGGCCGGCAGATGAACGCACAGGTCCTTGAGACGACTTGATCTCTGTCGTCTCCGTTCCTCCAACGTGTAAATCTGAACGATGTGATTTGCCGTGTGCGTGTGTTCAGTCTGGCAGTGAAATGCTCTGTAACCCGGCTGCCATGACTACAAACGATGCAGCAGACACAGGTACAGTGTAATCTCTGCTGAGCCCTGCAACACTCACATGATGTAAATGCACGACAGCATGCATAATTGCATTGGGACATACCCCAATAATTTTTTGCCATTTTGCCGAAGTTTGAGACCAGGTTGAACACAGACACCTCAGATGGTTTGTTGTGTCCAGTTATTTCTTTCCTCTCATAGGTTTGTACTTAGCATGTGAGCCCTGTGAGACACAGATGAGCAAGAGGGGGAAAACGGAGAAGGAGACAAAGACGCTCACAGGCGTACGCTGCGCTGCATCAGAGCGGAGCTGACAAATGGTTCTTCTTTCTTCTTCTGTTTTTCTTTTTGTTCATGACTTAGAGAGGAATCTCAGGTCCCTGCTGGGTTGGAGATGGATGTGCCTGTGCCGCTGCTCTTCGATTTCACACGGCTTTGCAGAGTCATCCCGGCCCACATCACCTGCAGTGGTCAACTCTAAATATCTCATTTCCATCCCTCTGAATTTTTATTCCTCTCTCTCTCTGTCTGTCTGTGGACACACGAGCGTGTTCCTTCTCTCTTTGTTTACCCTCGCCGTCTTTTGTTTTTCTCCCTGACCTTCAAAATGAGTGCACAGCCATCAACACAAGCTGCTCCTCTCGAACCTGTGAAAAGTAGCCCCCCAGAATCACCTCTTTTATCATTTTGCTGCATAACAAAGAAAGTCACAAACTCCATAGTGAATCCCTGTGAATGTAAAGCTGTGAATGTCAGAGCTGTAGATCGTGTCTCATTTGATGCATGGACAAATAGAGTAAGTGTTCCCTCCGGCCACTCTGTTATCAGGCATAAGTATTGATGTAGCTTGTGAAAGCATTAGCAGTACTGCAACACATGGCAGAGTGATGAGATCCTGTGCAAGGTGTGTCCTGCAGTAGTTTTTTTTTTTTAATGCAGAGTGGGTGTGGCTAACATCCTCACTGCACCAAGGCAGAACTTCCCCTTGATAGATATTTGGATATATATATATATATATATATATATATATATATATATATTTATATAGGATATCAGTGTGATGGGTCAGTCAACACAAGCCAGAGCAGCAGACACACAAGTACTGCACCTCACACGTTTCTGGTGTACATGAATCCCACTTTTATTTTCCACAGAAACAAAATGATGTTCGTGGTTTTTTTTTCTTTTTCTGGTTGGTTTCGGTTACATTTAAAACCATTCTATGAAAAAACTGTAGCACCAGAGCAGATTTTTATTGCCCATTCTTTGATAAAAATGTCAATTTGTGCTATTTTTCCAGTTTTTAACAGCTTTGATTGGGAGAAGAGACGTTTTTCATTCTTGTATATATAAAAAAAAGACTAGCACTTTATCTCTTTTTTCCAGTCCTTTGCAAAACAAAACAGAGAAAACTGTATAGCATTTTTTCCTTATTTAAATCACAACAAATACATTGAAAGCAAATTTTTTTTAAAAAAAAGAAAGAAATTGGGCGGCATTTAGCATAATCCAAGCAAGGGAATCAGCTTTCATGATGATTATTATATATCTATATATTTATATGTATACATATATTATGTTTATATACAAGTATGGCACTTGATTACACAAAAGCAAGAAAACACTTCACAAATAAAAGCAGTGGGCGCTTTGGTGTGTCATAAATTAAGGAAGTCACAGACGTTAGCATTTGCAGCAAATTTACCAAGATACTGTTTTGCAAGTCAGCTATAAAGCAATGGAATGGTTACATATGTTAAGGTCAGTGGTGCAACACAGGCAACAGAAAAGAAAACATGAATTACGCTGGTCGAACCAAGGATTTATATATGTGTGCACATATAAATCTGGATGGTGGAGTTTGTCCTTAACCTCTGTGTATGGTGCCATTTAATTAGGTTGGTGCCAAAAACAGGTGGAAAAGTAAATGTCTTACAAACACCGTCAGGTCAGTAGAGCACATTTTTGGATAAGGTTCAGGCTCTCCAGTGTTCACCCCCAACTTTTTAGTGCAATTTTTGCATTTACTCTCTTCAAGTAGCCCACACAAGCAGAACAGCCCATAAGGAAGTAAATACGTGTACACGTTTAACATGGATGATCTCCAATTTCGCATCTTACACAGAGTATAAACGTTACTAAAAAGTTGCATCAGTGCAATAATAAATAAGGGAACAGGCGCGTCATCCACGCCTGCCATGGAGTCCTTGAAAAGACCAAAAGAAAGAAAACCAACCATCTGCACACTCTTTGAAAAGTCATGACACGAATTAGGCGTGCGGAGCTGTCCTTCATATGTCCATCATATGTTTGTTTGTACATGTTATCCCACCCTCCTCATCCTCACCCTCCTCACCCTCACACATACGCAGAGTCACTGGACTGAGTGCGGCCGAAATTGGGCACACTCATCCTGGGCAAGTCCTTGTTTCGGATCTCATAGATGGACTTCCTCCGCGCCTGCACGCCGCGCACGGCCGTTTTGATTTTCCTCCAGCCCAGGTGATTGAGCTCGGCCAGGTTGAGCACCACGCAAAAGCCGCTGACCGCGAACATGAACACCAGGAACACGGTCTTCTCCGTGGGCCTGGACACGTAGCACTCGACGTCTTTGATGCAGGGGTAGCGGTCGCACTCGTACACCGAGGGCACGTTGAATCCGTACAAGAAATACTGGCCCACCAAAAAGCCAATCTCCAGCGCGTTCCTGAACACCACCTGGATGATGTAAAACCGGGAGATGCCCTCCTGACGCCGCAGTTTAGACTTTGTAGTTCTCATGGCCGAATTAGGGATCTCCTTGACCTCCAAGCAGTCCGGCTCGGCTTCTTTGGTGGAGTTCTCCGTGTTCTGGAGTACTCCGTTAACAATGGTGTTCTTTATCTTTTTGCTCTCGTCGCGCTTCAGCGAGTCTTGATCCTTGTCCAGCGTCAGGTAGACCGTGGAGTAGCGCCGCTCCTTCTGCTTGGCCGACTGGTGCACCGAGTATGTGATAAAGCAGAGGCTCGGCGTGCACACCATGATGATCTGAAAGACCCAATATCTGATGTGTGAAATGGGGAACGCCTTGTCGTAGCATGCCTGGTTGCAGCCCGGTTGCAAGGTGTTACAAACAAACATGGTCTGCTCGTCATCATAGACGGTCTCTCCAACTATTGCTACGATTAGAATCCGGAAGATGACCACCACTGTTAGTAGGATCCTATGAAGAAGAAGGAAACAAAGCAGGGACACAAACAAACAACGTGAAAATACGTGTAAATATATGCGTAAAGCGGCGGTGGAGGTGGTCGAGCTGTGCGCTGCCTCGGTGGATCAAGCGCAGTCCGGTTCTTTTGTGCGGGTTTTTTTTTTCTTTCAGGGAGCTGTCCAGTGCTGAAACTGGTCGCTCCTCGTGGATGCGATGTGCGCGCGGTTCTTCTTTATTGTGTGGTTTGGATGTGTTGCGTGATTAAATGGCTGAAATGACACGCAAGCAGTCGGCGTTGCTTTTCTAGTCTTCTTCTGTAGAAAATATACCTGTGTGAGCTTCGCCAATGGAAAGATGTGAAAACGCCGACTCCCGCTCGGTCTCCTCCTGCCACCCCCTGAGCGCACAACCACCACTCCAACTCACCAACACACATCAGATGGATAAAAGTGGATGAATGGAAACATGAAATGACACATGGGTTTCAGTGTGGGTGTTTCTCTTTGCACTTTGCAGCACTATCCCAGTTATCAACTGGTTTACTCGCTGTTTCGTTTTAGGAGGACAAAGACGAAGGAGTCTTTCGCACGAGACAGGGAAAAAAAAATCCACAACACAGACACGGAGGACTTGGCACCATGCTACAGGAGATCCTTGAGGTACAGGACAGAGACGGGGAATGGGGACCATGCTAAAGACGATCCTGGAGGCTGCTGCGCTTCTTCGGGTTTTCTTGTTTTTTTTTTTTTTTTTTTTGTTGACCATCTTACCTTCCTATCATAGTAGAGTGCTGCTGGACAGCAGCCTCCAGGAGCCTCTCTAGTATAGTCCATTCCCCCATTTCTGAGCATCCGGAGAAGACGAGAGCACAGCGGCACTCTGTTCAAATCCCTCCAAAAAAAGAAAGCGCGTTATTTCCCGTCCAGCTTCTCTCTGCCTCTTGCTGTTGTCAGCCTCCTGAGCGTCCGAATGAGGCTAAAAAATGCATCCGTCACGGGATGCTGCCACCGTCCCCGTCTCTCTCCGTCTCTCTGCGCGCTATCTGGTTGGTTCTGTGCAGAGCGCGCAGCGCCAGTGAGCGTCCTGCTGTGTGTGCCGAGCGCCCTCACGACGCTGCCTCACTTTTCCTTGTCATGGGAGTCTGAAGGGCTGATTACTGTAAGCCCTCCTATTTTCGATCTTCAGATCAGGTTGATGGGCTGCGCGCTGCTTGTGGATGGAGGGAGGTTGGATTTAATGTCTTTCCAGCGATAATCCGCCTTTAAGTAGTCTCCCCCCACCCTCCGCCTCCTCCCATGCGTCACGTACGCGCAGACAGGTCGGTGGAGCGCAGCCAGGAGCGCCAGGGCTTCTGATATTTGGTATTTCACTGTGCGTATTGCGTGCGCCATTCGGTGGACACTGTTCTGGGCACCTGTGTTCTTAGAGCTATAATCTCTTCAGTTTCAGTGTTTCATCTTGAGCACCAGAGCCCTGGCTCTGATACAGTCAACTCACTGAGCCTCACAACTACATGTGCTCCACACACCCAGCCCTCCTGCAGGGTTCATGGATGTACACTGGTGTCCCTGGTGCGAGGGTCAAGGTGAAGTCCCTGTGTTTTTCAGTCACCAGTAATTGAGGGATTTAAATAGCTTACAACAACCAATTGTTGTGTACATCTATAACTAAGGCCTAGGGATATTGGTATATGGGACTTCTAATAGGAGCTGGTCTCCATGTCTTAGGCGCGCATGCCCGGGGGTTTCCATCCATGTCGCAGGCAGCTGGGCCGGCTGGTAGAGCTGTTGTTTCCACAGTGACAGAGTGAAAGTACCATCCTAGTTGTTAATCGCTTTACAAGGCAGCCTGCTCTCTCTCTCTCTCTCTCTCTCTCTCTCTCTCTCTCTCTCCCCCTCTCTCTCTCTCTCTCTTGCTCTCTGATGCTGTCTCTCTCTCCTATTTGTGTGTGTGCGTGGAGGTTTAAAAATAGAATCAAAATTTGTGACCCCGCCCCGCATGTTGCTCAGAGATTTGATCAACCTTTGGTGTTGCTTTGCACGTGCACTGACATTAGGCCTTTGTCCTAGACTGTAGTTGATAATGTGATTGTCCTTCTAATCCACAGCTTCATTACGACCAATCATGAAGCCAAACATATTATTTTTAGAGAGCGTTTTCTACAATCCTCAAATACAACCGTGATATTTCACAAGAAAGAAAGGAAACTACAAACATGCACAGACAGACACAAGGAAGAAAGACACAACAAACAACAAAGACTGAATGACAGAAAGACAGAAAAGTGTGACAAGTCCAGATTCTCTTTTTATTTATAAAGCTATACAAATCCACATAGAAATTGCACGTAAGTGTAAACAAATGTTTTTATGACAACATTCTTGCTTTGGGGCTTTTGGCACAGGGAGACAGAGGGGGAGGAAGGGGCAAGAAGGTGGTTGTTCTGGTGTTTAGAAACACTTCCTGTGGACAATGGAGGGTCCGGCCTCGTCGTACTCCTGCTTGCTGATCCACATCTGCTGGAAGGTGGACAGGGAGGCGAGGATGGAGCCGCCGATCCACACGGAGTACTTCCTCTCAGGGGGAGCGATGATCTAAGAACACAGAGCACACATGTTGATCTGCAGGGGGGCTGTCCCTCCTGTAGAGGTTTGGCAATAAACCAGCAGCCAGTCAATACCTTGATCTTCATGGTGCTGGGGGCCAGGGCGGTGATCTCCTTCTGCATGCGGTCAGCGATACCTGGGTACATGGTGGTGCCACCAGACATGACGTTGTTGGCGTACAGGTCCTTGCGGATGTCGATGTCGCACTTCATGATGCTGTTGTACGTGGTTTCATGGATGCCGGCAGATTCCATGCCTGTGCAGACACAAAGCAGCCAAGTCAGTGGGTTTAAGCCCCAGCACACACACACACACACACACACACACCCTGCAGCAGAGGGCACATCTGACACCACCCTCAGCTGCCTGCGCCTCCAACAGGTGCTGAATTGGACAGCTCCGGCAGCAGCTGCTTCGCTCGGCGGCGCGGTGAGAACAATGAGCCCCTTGCTTCAGATGACTCGTGTCTATTTATCGGCCACGAAGCGTTAAATCTCAGGTGGATAAACTGCGACCTCCGCCAGTTGGTGATCCACACTTGGCAGCCAGTGACTAATGTGAGCAATAAACGCGTCTATCTTCAGGAAACCATCTATTCTAAAGTTAACTGCCATGGGAAGCTCCCGAGCAGTGGTGGGAGAAGTATTCAGGCATTTATTCTGGTGAAGTAAAAGAAATCTGAGGGGGGGATGTGCACCCTCGCCTTTACGCACCGATGAACGAGGGCTGGAAGAGGGTCTCCGGGCAGCGGAAACGCTCGTTGCCGATGGTGATGACCTGGCCGTCGGGCAGCTCATAGCTCTTCTCCAGGGAGGAGGAGGAGGCGGCGGTGGCCATCTCGTTCTCGAAGTCCAGAGCGACGTAGCACAGCTTCTCCTTGATGTCGCGCACAATCTCACGCTCAGCTGGAAGGGGCAGATTTGAATGAAGTTTTTCCTCTCGAACTTCAAGTATTCCCTGTTTTTATTATTGGATGATACTGATGATGATACTCTTTGGTTTGTGTCTGCGTTAGAAAACAACTCTACCGTACTCAGTTTCTGTAGAAACACACGGAACTCCGTGGTCAGTAGCGTTCACTCACCGGTTGTGACAAAAGAGTATCCGCGCTCTGTCAGGATCTTCATGAGGTAATCTGTGAGGTCGCGACCGGCCAGATCCAGACGCATGATGGCGTGTGGAAGGGCGTAACCCTCATAGATGGGCACGTTGTGAGTTACACCGTCACCGGAGTCCAGGACGATACCTGGCGATGGCCACGTACAGATTATATTCACACACCTGCATCGACTCACAGGATCCAGTTCAAACCTATGGTGAATGCGTCATACCTGTGGTACGTCCGGAAGCGTACAGGGACAGCACGGCCTGGATGGCCACGTACATGGCGGGGACGTTGAAAGTCTCGAACATGATCTGGGTCATCTTCTCTCTGTTGGCCTTTGGGTTGAGGGGGGCCTCCGTCAGCAGGGTGGGGTGCTCCTCTGGAGCCACACGCAGCTCGTTGTAGAACGTGTGGTGCCAGATCTTCTCCATGTCGTCCCAGTTGGTGATGATGCCGTGTTCGATCGGGTATTTCAGGGTCAGGATGCCTCTTTTGCTCTGGGCCTCGTCGCCCACGTAGGAGTCCTTCTGGCCCATGCCGACCATGACGCCCTGCAGACGGCAAGGATCAGGAATTATGTCGTGCTTCACCAACGTTCAGTTTACCATAGAAACATAGATGACAGACATTTTGATGCACAATTACGCTTGGGTACTATGCCCCTCATCAAACGCTGTTTATCGTTTTTTCACTCTCGTCCTTTCTATACTCTTTTGTGGAGGTTATGAATAGTTAATTACCTGGTGACGGGGGCGACCCACGATGGAAGGAAACACAGCGCGAGGTGCGTCATCGCCGGCGAAGCCAGCCTTCACCAGGCCGGAGCCGTTGTCGC
This sequence comes from Pseudorhombus dupliciocellatus, assembly GCA_016785235.1. NCBI lineage: Eukaryota > Metazoa > Chordata > Actinopteri > Pleuronectiformes > Paralichthyidae > Pseudorhombus > Pseudorhombus dupliciocellatus. The sequence continues at coordinate 1,438,800 of JAFBJW010007502.1, forward strand.
ACACCAGGGCGGTTGTTTCTTCGTCGTCGCACATGGTGTCAGCTCTGCAACACACACACACACACACACACACACACACCGTGGCCCTTTTAGATCTTTGGATTGCTACATCGATACAATGCCTTTTTTATTTGAATTGGTTTATTGAAAATATTGTTTTCTCTTCGTAGATGACGTGGGTTTGGAAACGTGCAGTAACGTGAATAGTGCTGGTTTACAGTGATTTATCCCAATTCATTATTAATAATAGTTTGTAATCCTGAAAATGTATGTCTACTGTACTTTTTTAACAAAGCATGCTTACACAAGTTAAAAAAAATGAGAAAGCAAACTAGCAGACATAAAATACACCTTATAAATCTTAAAAAACACGTTATATAGTGGTGTTAGTACTTCACATTGTCTTTGCTGGTTCGTTGGGGATGTGAAAGTTAATATCCATCACAGAAGCAGTAATCGCTGATGGACCACAGGCTGGTGAGGGGAGACGATGCGTCTCAGTTAGATGATGATAGGTGGTTAGTCAAAGATGGAGGCCTCTGTCAGTCGTGTTAAAATCCTTCATCCATTCCCCTCGTGATAAATCCACTGCTCTGCCTTTTCCACTCCTCCCCCCGTTGCTCTGTGCACAGCTGATACTCACCAGATCAGCACCAGGCACCGGATCTTGAGTGTGTAAACCAGGGGTGCCGAAATGTCACGACGAGCCAATTTATACCCGGACTAGTGGCGGGGAGATGGGGCCGGGCCGTGCGACCCATTCTCCATATTTGGTAGCCCATCGCCCCAATGACAACAGCCACTCCATGAATGGCATGACAGGCAGAGGGAACTCCCGTGTGGACATCTGTTCCTGCAGCCCATGTACGGAGCACAGAGGGCACAATAACAGGCTTTCCTTTGATCGTGAGCCTGACAGTAAATCACAAGAATACGACTGGAGACCGCTGCTGTCGCTGCAGAGGGCCAAACCACTGTGAATGATCCAGAGAAGAACGTTTTTTTTAAAAGGCAAACAGGGGAATCATCGAAGGACACGGCCAGTGGTGTCAATGGATTAGAAACAGAGAGAGACGCATTTATTTCATGCGTCATTAAAACAAACCACAACCAGAAACACCTTCAGACTCGGATGACTCCGTTTATCTGTTCAGTGTCGCTGTGTGTCTCCTGGAGTATCCTTCATCACATCACCAAATGGACAAACCACTTGTGTTACGCTGCTTGTGTCGGCAGCTGTTTTACTCCAAACCACAAATTTCAGATTGGTCTCAGCGCAGAGAGGCTGGAGCCGCTGCCACAGACCCAACATTCCCATTTTTTCATCTGTCGATTTCAGGCCAAATCCTGCACATACGGTCACAAACGACTGCATGTTGCCGGACTCACCGCACGGCAAACGAGAACATATGTTTGCCGATGCAGTCACATGTTTGATTTACATACAATCTATAGGTTTTCATTATTTTAATGAGCTTCTTTGAAGTTATTGATGCGGTGGCCATGCAACATGCTGCGTGTGCAAGTGAAAATATTTCAGATTCATTGAGATTCATACTCCCACGGTTCTTCATTTGCATATTTTACTTTCTTATTGACCAGAAATATTTATACAAAACAGATATACGGTTTAAAAAAAACACCATTTTCTGTGCCTTCAGAGGAAACTTGAATATTTTGACTGAAGTATTTTATCAAGGTTATCAATGTAGTAAAATAATTCTTCTTGGCATAGTTCACTTCCTTCAGTCCAAAATATCAATGATTACATAATACAAGTCTAGGTAATATATTCCTTCGTGTAAGAAACCTTTGCAGAAACATCAGAAGCAACGCTGATGTAATTTGTTGTTCCCGACAAACGAACAATGACGAAAAAGGAACATCTCTTGTTGTGACATGTGCCATATTCTGTCTTTACTCCTGCGCTGAGGGAGGACGTCGACATGGGGAATGACATTGCCCATTTGCTGGAGACGGAGAGCGAGGTCTGAAGGCTGTAAAATAACATTGGCTAAGAGCAGTGGATGGTCCCACCACAAGGAGGACAAGACAAAAGGGCACGGCGAGCCATGAATCATATGCTGCTGTCACCCGACCCCGAGCCATAACCCTTCACTGTGTGACTCTTTGTTTTGGTCTTATGTAATGAATGGGCGGCTGGGGTCTGCTTTTAACATCCGTTTGCCCCAGTATTCGAATCATGCCATCGTTCGCTGACCAGAGCTCAGTGAAGTCTGTCAGCGCAGAGCAGAAATAACAAGATCAATGCGCGCCGACGTGTAAAATTCCTAATTTCAGCGTGGATCCATTTTTCCAGAACCGTCAGTGTTAGACTGAAAAGCTCAGGATGTACACGACGATATTGTTTCACCGTAAAATAGAGGTTTCGCTGACCCCCCCCAGAGCTCGTGCCAGAGCCGGGATTAGACACAGAGACACTTGGAGACTGCTCAAAGTCCTGCAGTGTGACTTTCACTGTAGCTGTTGCTGCTGAGATGAAATCGTTGTGGCACGATCATTCTCCTCCTGCCCGCGATCCCTCAGGAGCTCGGCCTCATTACTCAGCAGCCGAGATGAGATAATAAGGACAAAACTGTCCAGAACAAAAAACATATTGATTTTCTATGGGAATTCCACATCATAAACGGAGTAGAAACCCTTTAAAGAACCCTGAGGGGAAGTCATTTGCCTGATGCAGGCAAGGTTTTGTGCCTAAATCAATAACGTGCACATATACAGGAATGTCCCTCTGCCGTATCGGAGCATTTGAGCTGTTCATCAAAAGCTTGCTCAATACAAATGGTCTGAAAGCTTTGTTCTTTCCAACATGGCGCATTCATCAGTGGTGAGCGTCTGGGGCCATTTAAAGGTCACAGCAGAGAGAAGACATGGAACATATTGCTCAGTGACAACTGAGTGTCCCCTTTCTGGCCCCTGCTCTGAATACTGAGTGAGTGACAAGCTGTTGGCTAATGTTTAAGTCTTCTACTTTTACCTCAGAGGAGCACGGCGCTGGGGTCGTCATCTCTCTGGCTGCAGTTACTCTACGAACACATGCTCATTCATTATTACCACCACGCTGCAACTCTCACTTCCCCACACTTTGAATGTGTGTGTGTGGGAAACAAGTTCTGACTCTGACGGGGAAGGAGCGTTACAGATTCATGAAGCTGTGCAGGTCAAAAAGTAAAACTTTGTGTTTCTCGTCCTAATGCAACATGATGAAATTAATCAAAACAAACTGCAACAGCATTAATATTTGAAACACAGCAAATGATCAAAGGAAAGGAAATGTATCCGATACATTATGAATTCGTAGCAGAGTGTTTATCAAAAGGAGAAGTTAACATTTAATGAGGGAATCCATAATTTTATCAGTTTAGTGGTCTGGAAATATTTTCAAATGGTAAAAAAAAAAAAAAAATCCGGCCATTATAACTAAGCCAATGCCCTTTTTATTTGTGTAGAGTCAATTTGCATAGTTTGAATTCAAATGTATTGAATGATAACTCTCATTTGAATATAATTAACTGATTATTCATTTGAGTAACGGATCAATTAACAGGCATCTTGTTTTTTTTGGTCATTTTGACTCAAAAATGTCAAATAGAAGAATGAAGAATATTATGTTATAGAAATGTTCTTTAGGTGTAAAGGATAAACTGATGATATCTGAGGCTGGGTTAATCTTTTTCAGGCACTTTGCAATATAAATCACACTTCTCACAATATGTTATTGGTTTTATTCTGAATGGGCAGTTCCAAATCTCCAAACACGGTATCACATAGGCCCAAATACCATCGCATGAGTCTGAAGAAACTGGAAATCAGCTTGTAAAAAGTTTTATTCCTTGAATTAATCTTCCTACCACTTTGCTAAAACGCTGAGGACATGACCTCACCGTCCTCGAAACTCAACATTTGCCTTTATCGAACAGTAACTGAAACCAGTCTGTCCAACTTCCAAACTACTGAATGTCAATGAAAACAAGCTTCCTCATTAAAAGTCCTCATTAGGAAAGTGGACGCCTGGAAAAGCTCTTCCTCGTATGGACTGGAGAAGTGTTTCACTCTGACGCCTGGAAGAGGGAGATTTCCTCACAAAGCCATTTACCAGCGTTTCCACTTCCCCTGGTGTGTGTGTGTGGGTGTGTGTGTGTGTGTGTGTGTGTGTGTGTGTGTGTGTGCGTGTGTGCATGTGCGTGTGAGGGTGAAATTACAGAGCGGTATGTGGTTAATTGAGTGGGGAGGCCTAATCTTTTCCCCCCTCTGTTTCCCTCTCTCTGAACCTCCCAGGTTTGCTTGCAGGCTTCCAGAACAAGTTTCTGACCCTGCTGAAAAAAATTCACCAGCTTTTCCTCTCTCTTTTCTTTCTGTAAGTGCCTCAACTCTGTCAGCTTCAAGGCCCACAGCCTGCTGAGGGAAAAACTCTCAGATAGTTGAATTAAAATCAGGGGATTTTGTTTTCTCCCCCCCAGATGTTTGGGAGCAGACGAGTGAGAAACATCGAACCCTGTCTCGTATGATCAGAAAGGTTGAATTTCACATTTGGGCTCTGTCCGCCTGATTCCCTCCAAAAAGGGAATTTGTGTGAGATTAATATCTGCATTAAAAAGAGGAAGTGAGGTTTCCGTGGGTGCGTGCATCCGTCAGTAGTGAGGGATTGAGAATGAAATATTCATGAATCAAATCTGAATAAGCTAGAAAATAGACAGCTCCCCAGATTTCTAGGTAGGCTGCTCAGCATAAGTATTCTGTTAAGTCTTCGCAGGGCTCCCTAAGTCCTCAATCCTGAGCTATTTTGGTGGTTGCTGAAAATGCACAGTGTCACTCAGCGCTGATAGGAAAGCTCCCGAGCAGCTCGTGCTGCCGAACTGCGGCTACAGGCTTTTGCTTTCTGCATATATTCAAATTAATTAATGGAATATCTGTGGCAATAACACATCAGTAATTCCAATATGTTCACTAAAGGGTTGCTGGTAAGTCTGACTCTAAAGAGAATTTTCCCTCAGGGATCAATAAAGTATTTGTACTTTTTGGCCCCATTACGTAGTTTTCACTGGTAAACCGTCTTGACAGTTGTTGGTGTATTGCGTCTCCCTGTGACCTACTTTAACCCCCCTGGGATTTATTTTTGGTTTCATCGTTTACAGTTTCTGTGGCTTCACTTTTCAGCCAAAGCTGTGAACTTTCTGTGAAATTTGTTTTAAAACCAGGCCCAGCCGCTGACTTTTTTAAATGTTCAAAAAACGAAACTCTGAAACGCCACAAACTTATTTCTTCTTCTTAAAGTTTTGCCAATAGACAAACATTTTGCTAAAAAATACTATTACTGGCAACACATACATGTCCCTGTGATTGTGTTTTATATATTGCCATCAGATGGATGGACACATTCAAATTTTAAGTTATTTGTAGATTGTTGAAAACAATCTTGTATTTCCTAAAATTACTATTTTTTTTTTCTGGTGAATTTCATTGAAAATAAGCTTTTTTAAATTGTATTAACTGTGAAAAAAACAACACATTTTTACAGTACAATAATTATTAAACTGATTATTTATATCCAGTTATTTGCTGTTTCCTGGAAATCGACTCCCTCCTTCTCTGTTGAGTAGATTTATTAGGAGGCGGAGATGTAAACCCACATTTCAGAGCATTTCCAAGTACACAGTGTAATTTATTTGAGTTAGTTCATCTTGTGCGTGGATGGAGGGCTTTTAGCATCCGTACGACCGTCCACTGTGCAATGAACTCTTGACTTTGTGCATTTACAACAGCGTTAATGTAAAAGTGGTTCTTAAAATCCCCCTAAAAGCACAAAAGGCACATTATCCAAAACCCCACATGTCCCAGGTGAATTCTCTTCAGTAGCCCTCACAGCCGGTTCCCCTTCTCCAAAGCTGTTTCTTTCACCCTTTCCTCTGGGTGTTGTCTTTTCAAAATTCAATAACCTACTCAGGCATGAACCCATAACGTCAAAACCTCAGGGCAACCATCCACTGCTTTGAACCACTGGCTCAAACTTCTTCAGAGCTGTTGTTTTTTTTTTTTTGCACAAAACTTTTCAAACTCTACATAAGATGTTTGATTTCAAAGCATCCAGTCCATCTGGGTGGAAAAGAGCTCTCAGCCTTGAACCTTAAAACAGAAGTTTCACGACAAGTTGACTTTTTCAGCCTGTGGCCGGTTGTCGACTTCACAGATGCTCATCATGAGAAACAATGAGTGGAAAACAAGTGTCTCTGAGTCCCTGGGTCAGACACTTCAGACAAGTTCAAGAATTTACACTTCTTGCAAGAGATGCTGACAATGTTTGCAATCTCCCTGCTGGAGTTGGCAACGCTCAGACTTTCTGTAACTCTCGTTTTCTGTGAGTTGTCAAATCTTTTGCTGACTGCTAGTAATGCCACTTTTCTGTGTGTCTATCCCACTTTGGTCGGTTTAGTTCTGAGCCTGTTGTCTGGACATCTCTGGGTATTTTAAGTAAAATGATGCTTTATGATCTTTTAATACTTGAAACAAAAGTTCCCCCTAAAATAACCCTTCATTTTCTTAAAATAATTTTAGAAAAAAAATTGTAAATTTAAAAACAAAAAAGTCATTTTAAAAAACACAATTAATTTAAAAAATGTTTAAAAAAATAATTATTTGAAAAATTGTTATTTAAAAAATGAAAAATTTTAATCAAAAAAAATTCATCATCATCATAAAATGCGTCATTATAAAAAATATTATTTTAAAATAAAAACAATTGTGACAAACCTACAGAGTAATAGACAACGTTACTTTGCCACTAACAACTTAGTTTTATTTTGAAACCATCTGCCTGCCTCCATCTGACTCATGTTGGGATAAGCTCCAACTGCCTGTGACCTGGAATAAAAAATGAGCAAAACAACATGATCAAACAAAACTTCAATTCCTTCAATTTCTATATCTCTCTGAAATTCCCAGCCTGGATACAATAAATCAGTCAACAAACACAGAGGGCAAGTTCAAAGCAGTTTTAATCGCATTATAAGTTTCCATGCAGTTCATTTACAAGTCTAAGCGTTCCCATTGTTGAATTGCGTTCTTCATTCTTATCGTCTCCGTGCAGGGTCAACGTGAATGTAGCAGCAAACACAGATGGTGAACACAAACCGTCGTTCCTTCCTGACGAACCCATACAAAATGTGAAATCCATGGTTAATTACATGTTAACTGAACAAGGGGAATCCATCTTTCACACCTTGGTGTCACATAAATGCCTTTTTTAATTTCTCACTGTACAAAGTGCACACGTCTCTGCACTAACACGTTAACAGCTCTCCCCTGAAGTCAAGGAATCTCTGAAGAAAAGCACCATTCTCCTCCTCGTCCCCCGCGGCGTCTCTGTGCAAGGTGTCTCAGGGCGGGTCTCAACACAAAGGCTTGCTGTGCCTCATGTTATTTGCACAGGTCCGGCCCAGGTTGGCGCCCTCCAGGAGCAGGTCGGAGAGGCGGTCCAGGCCGAGGCAGGTGGTGAGCGGGCTGATGAGGCCGTACAGGCCGCCCAGGGTGATGCTGAGGGGCCAGGCGATGCACAGCAGAACCACGAGCCAGACGATGCACCAGAAACAGGACCCACAAGTGGCCATCCTAGACTGGGAGAGAACAGGAAGTGAACAGTTAAGTCATGGTGACAAAGCCTTTTCTCTTGAAAGTTAAATTAAGTTTAGGGCTATATTTGCCATATTTTGTTGACACTGACTGACACTGACATTGTTTTTATCTTGATCTTGAGTTTTGTCCAGCTCTAACTCTGAAAGCTCAAGAGGGGAAATCTGGCAAAGGAACACGCTGGGTCGCGGACGACCGTGCGTCAGTGGCTACAACTGCACGGGTGAGTTCCTGCGAGCGGCCTCCTCAGCGACGATGAGAGATTATCAGATTGAAATGTGCCCTGTTGATGATCTGCATGCACTTGTCAGGATTATAGGCAGTGGCCTTGACAAAGCACGATAAGCTGGCATCCTCAAGCAATAGCCACCGGGCCGCCCACTTACACGGCGCCGAAGACCGGCGGTGGCACCTGAGTCAGCCGCTAATAGCAGATCAGTAGAGATCACGCATAGTAATGAGCATTACTTCATCGGTGGACGCTGGGAGGATGACGTGCAGCTATTTTGAGCAGTTAAATAATAATAATAAAAAAAAAGCCTGTTGTGTTATCCGACAGGAAAAGCTGCTAATTGGAATCTATGCAATGTGTGAATCCTCACTACCTGATGATTTATGCAAAGCATAGTGGCAGACAACATGGGGAGACTTCTGCTGCAGGGGAAACTCTAGATTTCCTCGAAATGCAATATTAAGTTAGTTAAAATCCTGCAGAAGCGCCGGCCCTGAGGCTAAGGAACAAGTTTGAGCAGCTGATGGTTTTTAGGAGTGCGAACGTGTTGTGCGCTGTCACACAGATTTCGCCGAGCCCGTTGAGACACAACGGTCACATCCTTTGCTGCCCTGTCGTGACTCTGCGTAGTTTAATTTCCTGTTGTGACACAACAGCCACGTAGGATTGGGCAATAAATTACACATCCACCACGAGCGTGCACCACCCTGGATCCCGTGGTTTTGGGAAACGCCTTTAAAGAAACAACATGGCAGGCACTGAACCACAGCAACAGAACAACATTAGACAAGCATAAAGCCTGGACTCTTGACTTCTGCTTTTTCTCTACACACGCAACATTCTTCTTGTCCGTCCTTTTAAAGACGGACAAATAGAATTTAGCTTGAGAAACAGCGGCTTGAAATTCATTAAGAAAACTCTACAAGTTATTTTTACCTGGTAATTATTCAGCACAGAGAAAAAAAACTATCTTTGCTCAGGTTCTTTCCAGTTAGTTAGCCTGCACGCTGTTAGTCCCAGTGAGGCATCCGCAAATTAGAAGTGAGCGCTTTGCCAAGTAGCTATTAATCTAATGAATACCTGTCGTGTGAGTATAAAAGACATGTTCACCTTCAGCGGAGAGAAACGGATCTGGACTGAGACGGCTCCTGGTCTCCTTCTTGTCGGTGGCTTTTCTACGGACGCTGTGTGTGTCAGAGTACTGGCCACTTCCCACCAGTTAGCTCTAATTTGCCTCAACAAGGTCCAACTGGCAGCTGAAATCCCAGCAGAGGAAGAAAAAGTCAAAGTGAGTGACTGGGAGGTTTTTACACAGAGAGGAGGATATTACACAATACAAACCTTCATGTGACTCGAGGAACAGTCTGCCCAGTGTCATGGGTTTTAGAGACAAACATATGGCTGGAAAAACATGTGGTAGTGTTACTACTGCATTTATATGTTTACTGTGGGAGAATACAATCCAAAAACTACATGTGTAAGCATCAGGTGCTGTGTACTTTTATGAGGAATTTATACGTGCAGCCTCAGCTGACGGAGATTATCTCCCCTTATCTAACCTCTCTCATTGTAATCCTTTCCTCAGCCAACAGAAACAGAGCCTACTACTCCAAAACACTCGCGTGAGCCGTGCTCTCAGAAGATAAGAGGGAAAAAAAAAAGAAGTGATTACAAGACTCCATACTCGACTGAAGGCAGAAAATGTGTCTCTGTGTATCCATCAACACATGCTTCTCCATCAGGTCTGGGCGAGAGCAGCTGTGCAGCTGACCTGTTCGCTCAGCTCGCCTGAGGAATGATGTAACAATCAACCCCTGGTGCATGATAATGAATGAATTTCCAGTCTGTGTTTTTCGCTGCAGGGCTGCGGACTGTTTTAACCTCTCCATTTTTCAGGGGTGGATTTGTATTTTAAATAACTTCATCCCGTCCTGGTTGGAACTTTGGCTTCGGAAACGGTTTATTTTCTCGAGTCTGATCCGGTTGATTCTGTGCTGAGCGTTTTGCTGCCACCGCTCAATGCAAAGTTATGAATGACAGAGGATTTGAGGCTCGCTGGTTGAGTGACTGTGTACATCCAGAGGCCAGAGCGAAATCCCCCAGCATGCACACTAGCCCCCGGGTGAAGCCACTGACCTACAATTGCAGCTTAGTCGCAGCTTGTGTAGCTGGTATAGGCCGAGACAATCAGCTTTGAGTCGTGCTTAAAGCAGAGCATGGAAACAGATGAATGGATAGAAGTATCATGATGGAGATTTTGACACTGTCTGCCAAGCATGTGCGTGTGGGAGTGATCTATAGATAAGAGTCTCTTTAAGAGCATTATATGCTCTGGTGGGTGCACAGAGATTAAACATGTCAGACAATGAAGAGGTTTTTTTTTGTTTTTTAATACAAAGTACTTATAGTAACAAAATCAAATGTTGTAGAAAAGGAAACATCATCTGGATCTAAACATTCAGAAACACTGACTCCACACTTATCTTTTCTTTAGGGACAGTCCCTGGTCCCCTAAATAAGTGAAAGTGTCCCCTCTGAAGACTCTCTACTGCTCCTCCCCGCTGTCCTCTCCCTCGCTGTCGCTGTCTCTTCCAGGATGCTCTGGCATCTTTGCATGGCTCTCTGTATCTTCAATCTTTTCCTTCTTGCTTATGTCCTCAGTTTTTGGCTCTGAGTTGTCTTTTCCTTCTGGGGGTTCCTGCTCCATGGGGGTTTCTTCCTGCGGCTCTGTGGGGGTTTCTTCCTTGGGCTCCACGGTGCTTACTTCTGCAGCTTCCTTGACCACCTCTTCTGTCTTGGTTTGTTCTGGAGGCAGAGCCATCGTCTGCTGCTGCTGCTGCTGCTGCTGCTGCTGCTGCTGGAGTCAAGGAAAAACATTCAATATGTTCAAAAATATTTATTATATGGTAGAACAAAATATCAAATCCACTTGTGCACTGCTGGGATGAGGTGTATCAAAAATATCCTGGTATTGATGATAATAATAACAAAACTTAATTATTGATATTGTTTCAATAATGCAATCAATTGAGCGCCTCTTGTTTTTTCCATATGTATTTGTTGCGAGTTCAGAGGTACATTTATAATCATGACTTCTATGTGCTGAGCATTTCTCTCCTGTCTCTGTGAGAACGGTGACTGTGCTGGAGAAGCAGAGCCAACCGTAAACTAAAATACAAGCTGACGAAGGAAGTGATGTGTTCTGCCTTCCTCGATCTCCTCTTCCCCGTTTCTGTATCAGCGGGGCCCTGACACAAAGTCAGAGTGGGGTGTGTGTGTGTGTTGGGTGATGAATCTTGCATGCAGGCGATGCTGATGTGAAACTTTAGCATGAAAAGATAAAATTACATGTTACTTCTTCATTCCTCTCCTAGCTGCCTACAGGTACAGGTAGTTAGTCTTTATCTGAAATTGGATTAAATGTTAAGACGAACCTGAGTGAATTAATATTGTAATAATATTGTTATGGTTAATTCTTTTGGCACCGACAATCAATAAGTGCAAACATGCTTTCGTGTCAGCGTCACGGGGATATGAGGTTAATGCACCTCAGATGCCATCAAAGCCAAATGGCTGCCTCCCTTGATGGTCTTTTTATTTTGCCTCCCTCCCTCTATCATGCTGTAATCCTCTTTAAGTGAACACAAAATACAATAATGTGACACCATACATACAGTTTAAAGACAATGAAGCTACACACTGATACACGCCTGTTTTACTCTGCTGATGGTCTGATAATTGTCCAACTGTTCTCCCACAGCTGACCCATTTTCTCTGCTGCATTAGTGTTATGCTTGAAAAAGACGGGCGACCGGGGAGAAGAGCAAGCGGCTGTAAAGGTACTTTTAATCTTAATGCGATGAGTAGAGGAGGTTAAATACTATGTTAGTGTGGTGATTTAGCCTCAGGTGTCATCAAGGTTTATTAAAGAATCGACTGTCTTCATTATTATAAGCGTGAATTTCATTTACCTGTCTGTTTTTCTGCGAGGTCTGGATCATGTGCATGTACGTGTTATACACCAGGTTGGCCATCTCTGGCATGTTCTTGACAATTTGGTCCGGCTGCCCAGAAGCATCTCTCTGAGGGGAAGACAGAAAAACAAGATCACTGACCAAATGATTCTGCTGGAGCCAAGATGTTTGGGGAAAACAACGACAGTGAAGAATAGCAGGCGCATCGTTAGCAGTTGTTCCTAATTGATAGGAATTGCACCACCTGGTAAACTACTGGTCTGAGGCTAAATGTTGGAATGTACTCACTCACTGCAACCTGCTTGTTATCGGAAAACAAATGTCTCACTCGCTGCCTCCAGCTATCTCTGCTCACACACACTATCAGGAGGATTTGAGGAGGCAGTTTGTAATTTGATCATATCAGTATGCAGACGGAGTCCTGCAGCCTAAACTGGGGAGGTAAGTGAGCAGAATCTTCAATCGACTTGGCCATTACCTCCTAGATTCAGGAGCTCACAGAGGCCCTGTGGGCATCGTGTCAATTTGAATGCGCTGATGGCTCCAGAACTGTAAAAGTTAACTGTGTGTGATTTTATTGCCGTGAAACCGTCAGTGAAGACATCAACGCCTGAATGTAGCTCCTCGGTGATTGAGTGTGATTAAGCATCACGTTTTACAGTCTGTCCTGTTCCCTCTAATGGCGCTGTAAACACGCACATATCCATATGGAGCATTAAGCAGCAGCCTTGTCTTTTATTTGTACAAGTGCCTCTGAATCAGCATGGCTAAGTAGCCAGTGACAGTCTTGGTCGTGTGTTACTAGACAAAATCTGACTTTTGATTTGCATCTGCGTGTTGAGCAGCGGGGGTTTACTGACTCCAGATAGATGGGGGTAAGCAGGGGCCACATGTGTGTGCCCAAAACAGCTGTCCCCCCAGGGAATGAACACTCCAGAGTCAGAGGAAGTGTCACAGGCTGTGGGGTATTTTAGACGCCCCTGTTGCCACACACGCCAGTCAGCGAGACACAGTGACCAGACAACAGTCGTCTTATAGTGGCCCTGGCGGGATTTGGGAGAGTGGTTTTGCTTTCTGACCTTTGGGGTTTAATTATAGCAGGGCCTGTGTTTCCCATGCCTGCAGATGGCCCGTGCAGAATGCTGTTAACGGACCAGGGCCTATGGGTAAAGCTAGAGTAAGACTTGGGACCAGAGAGGACTAAGAGGAATGAAGATGCCATTCAGAATATAGCGGCAGGATTAGATGGTGTCATAGTGAGATGGTGCAGAGGGCAACAGTTTTATAGAAATGGCCACTGGTGGAGAAGTAAACTTGGTTCTTATCTACAAACTCATTTAAGAAGATTATTTTCCTTCAACAAAACTGGCGCGTGCATGCGTGTGTGTTCACGTACAGGCTGTTCCTGGTTGTAGTACTCGTGCGGTCTGATGTGCAGCTGCAGAGGTCTGGCAGTGAGCTGGTTGAAGGCAGGAGTCAGCTCGAAGCAGTTTTGGAACAGGGACACACGTGCAAAGATGTACAGACCCAGTCTGGCTCTTGACATGGCAACCACCAGACGCCTCACATCCCTGTGGGAAAAAAAAAAAAGTTGAACATTGGTTTGACAGGAGGAGGGGGGAAACTTCAAAGAGAAGTGGGGGAAGGAACATGTGACATTGTAAGAGGAGAGGAAATGGGTAGGAGGAAGAAAACAAAAACTGAATTTTAAAGTGGAGGAATCAACTGAAGACTGTTAAGAAAAGGAAAAGGCACGGGAGTGTAGGAGGAGAGAGGTTTAGTGCAGGATAAGCAGCGAGGTGAGGGGGACTAATACAGACGTTAAGAGAGACATAAAGAAATGGGAGGCAAAGGGCAGGAATCAACAACAGACAAAGAGAGGGAGAGGTGGAAGGGAGCAGGAGAGGGGCAGATAGGTGAGCCTTTATGCCAACTAGTAGAATTAAGAGATTAGAGACGGAGGAGTCGACCTCCTTGACTCGCCGTAAAAGCCAAAGTGGTTGTTTATCTGCCGCACTGTAGAGGAATGCCACTGCACTTCTATAAATTCAAGTTCAACAACAAATCTAACATTGAGCATAAATGAGCGTTGAAAGGAGCAAACCACAGACACAAGAGAAGAGAGACCAACAGCATTGGGCTGCTTCTAAAGACCTCAGCAGTGTTTCAATAAGAGAACCGACGACAAAGACGGCACCTGTCGATGTTTAAGTACGTTATAAATCTTCATATTGTGTGTTTTAGGTGTTGGTGTGGCCCACCTAATGGAGCTGTGCGAAACACGGCCGCTGAGTTTGCCTATAAATCTCCAAACACAGGGCCACAGAGCATTGAAAACAGCAGAGCACTGAGGGGGAGTGAGTGTTTGGTTTACTCCAGCAGTTCTGGTGATGCTGACAAACAGTCGTAGGTTTGATGTGGAAGAATTCGACACACGCTTATGGAGGTTGCAAACATTAACACATACAGTGCACACACTGACATGCAGCCAAAAAAAAGTCCACCCTGGCACTTCATGAGATTAAGGGGATTAATTCCTGCACTGTGGATGATGACTTCCATGAATATGTATCAGAGGGGGGGGGGGCTTATGGAAAGCGTTGCATTAATGTGTACAACCTACAGATTTGTGTGCGAACTGCTGCAGATTTGGAGCGACAGACACTGCATGGTGGAAAAGGCAAACTTCAAAGCACAACATTTCCACAGAGACAAACTACAACAGCCTAGAACCAATGAGCACGCAGCTCTAGAGGAAGGGAACCAATCGCGAAGCATGATAGCCTGTGGACATGGCACAAGTGAGAAACGCCCACCTGGGCTGTGCTGTGACATGGTAGGGCAAAGTGGACAAGTACCATTTGTGTGTGTGTGTGTGTGTTCCTATGTGCGAGAGTGTGTACATGTCAGAGCGTGTCTGGATCTGCGCTTCCTTGTCACAGTGTGTGCTCCTACATGTGAGTGTGCCTGTGTATATCAGCAGGAATTCCTCTCCTGTCAAAGCGAGGGGTCAGCTCATCATATGGTCAGCTGTGTCCCTTGTGGTTGTCACGGCAACAGATCGCCATGAGGGGAGATGCAGGAGAAGGAGGTAAAAGTCATCCCAGAAGGTGAAAAATGCAATGGAAGGCACAAGAATTTCCCATGAATCATCTTGCTCTGAACCACTCAACTGTCCATTCAGAGGATTCAAGGACACCCAGACATGAATGAGTATTACGTGAAAGAAGAAATATGAAAAACTAGATTAAAAGACATTAAAGTATTTCAGCCTCTCTGTTTTCTGAGGTATATAAAGGTCAATGTCTGACCTGTTTTTGTTTGAAAGGCAGGAGCATTAATTTTAACAAACACTTCAGTGTCACTGGAGGCTCATGTGGTTGAAAATTGGGGACAAAAGTCTGGGGGTGTATTAAACATGCATACAGAGACAGAACGTGTTGGACGAGAGCCGCAAAATTGCGCTGTTTTACAAAGTGAACCATTAAAAAGTGGCCTGTGTGAGGTGTGAACATAGAGCTGTGTGACTAAACACTTTTATTTTTAACAATTTTTGAATTTTTAACAAATTCAAGTTTTAAAAAAAATCATTTTTCTTTCTTCCCACGCCCAATGTTTGGTGCATTCACACACACTTTTGTATCCTTGACTTTTTAATGTGTGCTACAAAATGTACAATATTTATATTCTGCTATTTTTACAGCGTGTACAAAGACAAGATGATGGAGCTTTCAAAAAGAAAACGTTTTCTGGAAGAAGAGAGCATCTTTTAAACAATTTCTGCCTCTTGTAACCATGACAATTCTAACCTATAAGTGTGTGTTCATATTGGAGCCTGCGCCTGTTCTGGGTAAATAGAAACGTAAGTTCTGTACTACCCCCCTTCATTGAAAAACTGCATTGGTAGAAGGTCTTGCAATGGGCAAAAGGCAGGGTTTAATATCCAGCATAAGACAAGCTCAAGTGAAGGATGCCGAGAAGAGAGCAGGCGCTGCTGGAAAGATAAATGACCGCTTTCGGGGCCCACTGCACTTCTCGTTCCCAGCGAACACCAAGTTATTGCTTCATCTGGTTTTTAAATGTTTTTCTCTGCCAGCAAAAACAGACCATGTTCACAGGTCGTGTGTGTGAGGGAGAGGATCTAGCTACAAAAGGAATGAGTTATGATTCACAGTGGGGTTCCAATTTGCAGACTGTCCAGCGTGAGGACAAATGAAGGCGCTGGCAGTACAGCTGTGAGCTACTGCAGCTACTGTACATCACAGCCAGAGGCCAGCGAGGCGAGCTTCAAGAGTAGTTCGGCCTCGATTGTCTGGTGTTTTAATACATGCAGCGATGTACGTGTGAGGGGCTCATTGGGATCTCATAGCAGCTGAGAAGAGAAAATGCCATTTTGACGACAAATCAATTCAGAGAAATGAGGAAGGAGGAGAGGAGACGAGGGAGCGGAGAGATAAGGAAAGCGAGTTGAAGACTGGGAGGAGGGACCAGCGGGGGAGTGCAGTTAAGCAAAGAGCTATGGGGTGTGGAGAGAAAGACATAAAAAAATATTCTGCTGCAGTTTGGTTAACAGTCCTGTATCTTAATCGCTGTTATATGGTTTGCCTCGCTTCAGAACGGAGCTCTTTGTTTGATATTCTCAACCCAATCATCAGAGCACAATGGCTTCTCTTACCCAGGACAAAAGGTGGAGTTAGTTCCACAGACATGATCCTGTCCTGAGGCCCCATTTAGCGTTCCTGCCTCAAATTTAGCACACGCATAGTTTAAGACAGGGGAGACTGTTATTGTTTCTAGTCTTTCAGCAAACTGCATTCTGTAGTTACACATCACAAAAGAGAGAATGTCTCCTGAGATCAGCCGTCTCAGGAGAGCTCCGTGTCTGCATTTCAAAACATGATTCCTGGAGGATGTGTATCTTAGGTGAATATCTCAGTATACAAGTATGTTTGCAAAAGAGTATCTGCTGACGGGCTCTATTTTTGGTTGCATTTTTATGCTTGGCATGCATCGAAGTAATTACCTCAGGTGTCCCACGGCTTTGGTGCGGACCAGTGAGAGGATGATGTAGTCATTCTGCTGACCCTGGAACCTGTCCACCGTTGTCACCTGCACGGACAGAAACATATCATCAGATGTGCGACCTAAGCTATAGCAGTGTGTACAGTTTGAAAAATGGATGAGGGGTTTAGGTTTAAGGTAGGTGAAAGGATTTCGCTGAAATGTTGACTGATTTCCGTTTCTTTTCTATTTATATTTTGAGTTGAGCATCAGTGCCTGTGTTTTCTTGATGCTGCTGTTATCGCTTCGGGCCACACGGGGAGCCGGCAGGGTTAATACGGCTTAGAGGGCATTTGCTGCCACTAGCCTCTTACCTGGGCCCCGGAGACCAAGGGCCACGGTACTGGGACCGATGCTGCATGACTGGATCAGAGCTTATTTCAGAGCGAGAGAGAGGGAGAATGGAGCTCTCTGTGGGATTTTTTTCATTCAAAGCAAGAGGAAATTTGTGTCAGCCAATTTGCCTTTAAGCCCTGGTAATCCTGTCTTGTTCAGAAGTGTACTTATAGCCATACATGAAGAACAGAGATGTGTTTTGACTGGCAGTGCTGTCACACCTTACATAATAAAGACTCAATGCTGCTTTTGCACTTGAAACTTGGTGTGTGTCCTGTAAAACGGGAGGAACAGTGAAACTGAATATGCTCACTCATGCACGACAATAAACCATTAGTAACAGGCCTTCTTGTCCATTTTTAATTGAGTTGCCTACTTGGATGAGCTACTTTGGATTCCACAGGATCCAGGAGTGAAAGCCCAGTTTGTTTTTCCCACCGATGTTATGTGATGTGAATCACGTGACTTTTGAGCATTTTTAAAACTTGGATTGGTATAAAACTTACTCAGTCAGATGATCAGAACAAATGCTGGGTGATAAAATATATGTTACCAAAGGTCCATGGGTGCATTTTAACACAAAGCATACATCTGTAGGTTTTTAGGGAAGTCTTGGGACTTTCATGCATAATGGTCGAAAGAAATTAAGAATAAAACATATTAAAATTAATGATCCATCACTGTAATGAGCCAATAGCTTTGTGTGGGGGAAGTCCTGTGTTTCAATATTGAAAACCAAGACAAACATGAAACAGAAAAACCTGAGTATGTCCTATTCATTTTAAAAACAAGTAGCTGGAGGGTTTTCTTACACTGCAGAAGAAAAGACAACAATACTAGTATCAGGTTATATAGGCAATGGGCAGAGAATTCCAAAGCCATGCAGGAAGAGGTTGCCTTTCCTCCGAAGATCTATATGCTGGAGTGGATCAATGGGATGTCAGCAACCATCGAGAAGCCACACAATCCCAAGAGAACAGCAGCTGACCTGTGAACCACCCAGAGCTAAATAAAACATGCAGTGGTCACAGTCACAGCCCTTTAACATTCAATCATCCTGGAACTCCCTTTGCCGAATTAAGCCACTTCCCAGAAACCCCTTTTGGGTAAAATGAAGGCAAGGTGGGAGTCTGTGAATGTGTGAAATGGAATGCAATGGGGATCATGAGGTAACACGCCAACATTTATTTAGGTCTCTCTGTTGCTATGCAGAACAGGTGCAGCACCAGAGGCAACAATATGTTGGTTTTACAATGGCATGAGGTATCGAGGGCTGTATGTAGATGTCTAGGGACAAACGTTGAAGTTAAACAGCCGTGATACACATGCATGCACATGTCCACACAATTGTGGCACATGCAGATTTAGTTGAAGGACACTACTGCTACGGGCTTACAACTACAACTGCATGGTTTAAACTTAGATGGTTCAGATTGTTTTGCAGAGAACCGAAGGGGGGTCTATTGTTAGCCCACAGTGGCGGTGAAGGCCGGATAGAGATTCTCCCCAAGGTGTAGCATTTTGCATGGTGTTTAGTTATTTATGAGCAATCTTCCAGAGAGGGAATTACAGAGGTCATGTCATTGTCTGTGAGTACCAGGAAGCACACAAACACACACATGCATGTCCACATTTCAGAAGTGGAAGTTGAGAATCAATTTATGACACTTTCCTCTCAGTTGATGTTGATTTCTGTACCCCCCCCCTCACTCTTGTTCTGTTACTCTATCTTGCATAGCACAGTGGTTTATATACACAGGTCCCACTGCAATACTATCAGGGACGGCATGTCTCAGGATTTCATGTCTGTCAAAAAAAGATATACTGGGAGACCTCAAGGAGGCATGTGTCCCATCTATGTCAACATTTAATTCTAACACGTTCAGGCCACTCAGCAGAACAACTCCATTGCTTGTGTTTCATCACTTGCTTCCTCTGGACAACCACACGTGACACAACTCAGAAACCATTTTGTCTTTACGTGATTAAGTGTACTTGGACCAAAATCCTCAAAACATGGATGCAAATAGATCGGTGCATATCTGCATGCATGTGAGTGCCAAACGCTGTATTTGAGATTCAGCTAGTGCCTTCGTTTGAGCTTGAGGCCTGACTGGTGCTAACTGGCCCTCCTTAATTAAAGTCATGACAGCAAAGGGTGCTGGCTGTTGACATTTTCTTGGTTTTAGCCACTGTGACACATTGTCAGACACAACGGACCCAATGCTCAGCGTGATGACCTTTCAGCTGCTCAGCATTTTCCCACAAGAGTCCCTTTCTCTTTGTCATCTCTCCCCTTCTTTGGCTATCTTTCTTCTCAGCAAATCTAACGGCCTGTCACCCCTGTCACTATATTGCTGAGCATGCATGACTCAGGCCACGAGCACACGGAATAATGCTTTATGTCTTAACGTTGCAGGACATCCAACATGACCAAGCATAGTTTTGTGGCGAGCTGTCAGGACGTGGAATACACTTGATGACAAAGGAACAAGGTGGGGTTGCACATAACAAAACACAAACAAAACCATGGGAAGGATCATTAAATACTTAATTAACTCAAAACAGAAATCCAGTAACACAAATCACTGAAAAGCAACTTGTTGATGTTTTTTGTACCTTAACATTAAAAAACTGATTTTGATTTTTCCTCTGTTCATTCCATTTGTTGCCGTTACACCATGGTGGTGAGAAAAAACAACTTGCATTGTCAGTCACACTTCAGAAAAATATGCAAAATCTCTGTCACTGATGCACAGTTACACAAAAAAAAAACAATGGTAGTGCCATTTACACTCAAATCTCACAACTTTCTCTGGAAACCACAGATAGTCTGAGACATTGTTCAGTCTGTGAAAGAACCAGGAGCAGAAGAAAGGTGAGCATGTGGGTAGAGAAAAAGAACGAAGATAGGGGAAAGAAAAAAACGAGGCCAGCGGGTAAAATTTGGCAGTACAAACAGAACAGTGAGGGGGAACTGTGCCAGCGTTTTGCTGACTTAACACCGTGTAAAGGAAAGAAAGCAAGTTCAGGGGAATAATGTGGGCTGGATGGAGACAACACTCAACAGGGATCCTACAGGGATGAACGCAGCAGAGAGTTTACACCCACTCTCTAAGCATCCAGGCTCTTTGAAATCATTCCCTCAAACACACACACACAAATCCGCACAGCTACACTTGTTAGGACATGGCAGTGACTTCCATTCCAAAGCCCCATCCCTAACTTTAACCATGATCGATTAATGCATGACCCTAACCTCAGCACAATTCACATCATAGCCCAAATCTTAACGAGGATCTCAGGCATGACATTTAGCCTCATTAGGACTGGGCTTTGTTTCCCGTGAGGTCTACTGGCCCTGACAAGGTCACTGTTTCAACAAGAAAAACATCCTTAAGAGGCTAGAACAAATGAGCGCACACACTCTTCACAGAGGTATGCAGTTGACTGGTATGTAATCTGTTGCAAAGAAGAGAGAGCACAGCAGTGTCCTGCTCTATTTGGGTCTTGTGACCTGCAGCACTCTTAACGGTCTCATGATTTGATGAAGCTGGACAATGAATGCCATGGGGAAATAATTTTGCTTTACATAAAACCCGTGTAAGCAAATCAAGAATTTTCATAAGCAATGTATTAATCTTCGATGAGACATTATCCAGAAACAGCAGGAGTCCTGTGAGGATTGATAGCTGTGGATTTCCCTCTCTCAGTATCAGAGAATAACATGCTGGTGAACTGACAGCAGCTGACATCCAGAGAGACGTGTGAAGAAACTGTGCTCATGTGCGTGTCATGTGTATTAGTTGCTTTCCCACTTAACTGACTTCCACACACATACAATGTATAGAGTGAAAACACGTCTGGTGGGACTGTGGATTCCTTCTTGACAGAAGAGGAAAAAAAAAAAAAACACGTCACACTCATGTGACTAGGAGCAGACATGTACAGTACATGTGGAATCAGGTGTGTCTGTGAGCTACACCACTTGAATTTAATTCCTTGGATAAGAGTATTAATCCTTGAAAGACTTCTAAGCACGGTGCTTTAAATGTGAAATGATGCTGCTGAAGAAAGCTGTGTGCCGATTTAGCCTTTTTACAAAACACTACATGAAACAATTACCACCTACAGTGTGTATGTCACAGGATTCTGCATACTAGCATTTTTTTACTGACATTCATGTTTGCCATAAAAGACTCCTTTAGCATTTTATAATGATACCTTTGATGGAATAAACTTCGTCGTACTTCATGCATGAATTGAGTAGTGCGTGTATTGTACCTTGTTAGGCTGTCTGAAGAAGGGATTGGTACCACAGCGCTGGTTGATGACGTCTCTGATCAGGTGTTTCTGCCCATTGTAGGTGGTAAGGATGCTGATGCGGTCGGCAGGGTAACCCAGTAGACGCATGTACATGTACAGAGCCACAGCATACTCAGCCTCCCCCAGATTCTTCATAGGAGAGATTAAGGGAGAGGATAAAAACATAATTATATTTTCACAATACAATAATGAAATCAAGTGCTGACATGACACAAGTGATGAGTGGGAGATTGACTTAAAAAGAGTTTTTTCATCTGTATGATTTCTGAGTGAAAAATCGATGCAGGATCCTCTCTCCCTATCAGCAGATCCAGGGCTGTCCACATGTGTTCCCCACCTCACTCTTCACATTCTCTCATAACCTCTTGCTCTGGCCCTTTCCCGCCTGTCAAGTGTTTAAATTTCCAGCCAGAAAAAAGACCGCTCATTCATGCATGAGTAGCAATCTGATCTGGGTTGGAATTAATTGCCTCAGACAGAGCTCAACACCACCACTCGCCAGGCTGGGACAAAATGTCCCATTTCAGGATCCCCTACATAAGAGGGAGAGAGGATGATAGGCCAATTTTCAAATGCGGTTTCAGTAAGTGGGAAATGGATAAATGTAATTTCAGATGTGCGTCAAAAGGCTGCATCATCAAACTTTTTTCTTCTTACACTGGCATAATGCTTCAAACTAATATTACTGCATTCCAAATAAATTCGCATAGGACAGATATTCCAAATACCTCATGCAGGTTGTTTACACACACTACATGAAAGTGCATTTTAAAATATAAATGTGTATGCAAATACAGGCCTAGGAAATAAAAACACTGTCCTAAATATGTAAATAAGCAAACATGCATGTGCTTTACAATCAACAAATTCCTCAGTGTGTGCACATGCATCGTAGCTCCAAGGCTGTACTCTGCCCTTCAAATGTGACCAAAAAAAAGAGGGCAACAGTTTGCATTATTCATGTGGTTTCAATTAAGCCTGGACTGCAGCCTCACGCCTCACATCTCTGATAATAATTTATTCAGCCTCATCAACTGTACTGCCGCACTGGAGTCAACACATCAAAAACAGTGACAGCCTTTGTTGCTCCTCATCCGTTACCGGTCTCCAAATGGCACAAATTCATGTTTCACTTCTTCAATCAAGTCTGGCAGCTCACACCAGGTATGAGCTGCTGTTGTTTTAAAGTGAATATGTAAAAAAAATAATAATAATTTTAAAATTTATTCATTTAAATATCATATGCATATCTGTGACAAGATGATTGATTGTGTATTTCTAAGTCCTGTTCAAGATTCATGCTCCATCAACAACTGCAGTAAAACATTCTTGTACAGTAACCACTCTATTAAAGCTCTGTAAACATGCATTTAAGTTAAGAATGTAACTACATTAAAAATGCAAATAAGGCTGAATTACAGTTTGGTTGCAGAGGGGGGAAAAAGATCATGAGCACCATATACATATGCATGAGTCTCTCTCTCTCACTCACACACACACAAGCATGGATAATATCTAAGTAGACATCTGGCTGGCATTTTCAGTTTTCCCTACTTCCTGTGCATGTTTAACATACATGTGATCTAATGCCCTAACACCCCAGACATCTGGGTAACCATAACAACAAGGTCAGACCCAACGCAGAAAGGAAAGATGAAGACTGGAGGATGAAATGATGAAACAACACATAAGAGGTAAATAAATTCATATCAATCTTGACTACCTGTGACTAAAGCATGTAATGCCATTTGCTCTTAAGCAACTTAAGATGTGGCGAAGCAATGAACGCTACACTACAGACATGAATTTAGATAAGCATCTACCCTGTAAGAGCTATCAGACAACTGTGGAAGTGCCAATGGGCTGAGACTACACAAGGAAAGTGCTTCAGCAAATGAGCCGGAGAAGCATGAACAAACCTTTTGCAGTATGGATTGTCCGTGTGCATGTCTGTGTGTGCGTTTGTCCGTGCGTGTGATGGGTGTACAGTTCTTGTGGAAGTGTAAAATGGGGATTTGTGCAGTGTTTGTTCAGCTGTGACAGGCATTGAGCGTGCTGTGGATACAATTGCTTCTCTAGTGTCCAATTTATCCCCCTAGTTCCTTGCAAAGTGTGTGTGAGTTCATGTCTGCGCACACTTCATCTTTGTGAGGACCACTCTGAGTTGCACGGTGAATGGAGTGAGGTCATTTCTGAAATCTGAGAACAGTTTGGTCTTACTAGCAAAGCTTCGATGGGGTTTAAAGGTTAAGACTGGTTTAAGGTTGGGCATTTAGCTGTTATGGTAACATGTATAGTACATATCTATTATTCTAAGGGGTGTGTGTGTGTGTGTGTGTGTGTGTGTGTGTGACAGACTGTGTGATACTGGCAATTCCATTGAGGCGCCAGAAAATGACAGCAGGCAAATAGAGTTGAGGCTCATGTGACTTCATGTCTCGGGAAGTGCACATGATTTGGATTTAAAAAACAATAAGTGAACCAGGCATGAGCATGCACAACGTCCAACACTGCACCAACATGGAGCACTGTGAAACATTCATTAACTACCTATCTAACAAACAAACTAGAATTAATTAATTACTATTCATTTATCAACCAATTAACTGTAAAAAAATAAATATATATTGTGAGAGATGTATCATATATATATATATACGATACATCTCTCACAATTAATCTAGTTTATTTGACCTTCCTTTAAAAACAACATTTGGGTTCCTGTGTTGGTGAAGGGTGTAAAACAAAAAATGTTTTACACCCTTCCCCCGCCAGCATGGTCTTGAATGTCTCAGCAATGTCAGGATGAAACAAAATCTAGTTCCTTGTGTGAAAGACAAACCCACTGGTCTGTGAGGGGCAGCCAGTGTTAGCTGCAGACCAAACAGGGTTATGAATATATCATATGGACCGGGAGCCAAACCATTAGATTTTAAAAATGAATGAGCTGCTGTGTAGCAGCCAATTCTGAGGATATGGAGGCGGGGAAGGGATATGGTTCTCTGGTCTGATGGAACTAAGTGTACGTGAGTGTGTATCTGCGTAAAGGAGTGAATAAATTGTGTTTGGAAATTGCCACACATTCTGTAACAGGAGCGATTTCCACTCTGTGAGAGAGATAGACTGAATACTGGCTGTTAAGAGTTATCAAAACCAATACAATACACAAAGAGAAGACATTGGCACAGACAAGGGTTGGATTCAGGATTGAAGTTCCATAACACAAACAATGGTGTACTACTAACCTGATAGAAGTAAGGATTGGGCTCGGATTCACCAACACCATTGAAGTCCTCCACATTGATAAGCTGGAAGTCAAAGGTTAGGCCAGGGTTGGGCACCTGGAACTCAGGCAGTTGCTGGACATGAGGTAGGTTCCCAAGGTGTTTGTAGCGCCAGTTGTACAGATTACACAGGCTGTGAGGACAGGGAGACAAAAGGAAAGAAGAAATAGTGTTTTTACCGTGTGCTCTTTATCTGAGGGGACACAGCCCCAGATGTTAGGTAAAAAACGTTATCGTTTTGCTTTCACGCTGCCCCACCTCGCTCGTGCACGGCCCTGTGCATCCAGGTCTATGGTGGGCACTCCCAGCCGCACGAATCTGGTAAAGAGAGACTGCTCCATGTTGGAGTACTTCTGGAACGCCATGTTCTTGATAACAGGGGGCAACTGGTGGTGGTCTCCAATCATGATCCAGCGCTTCAGTCTGCTGTAGCCATCCTCTGGGTTCTGTAGAGAGAGAGGAAACCCACCTGTTATAGACGGTACTATCGTGAAATGAGTATAAAGGCGCTAAACACAATTCATGATAGTCATACTATTAATTTTATATTAATTAATTGACCCAAATCTTAAGACACTGGCAGTGATGTAACAGCATCAACAGTATAGCCTATTTTACTCATATCTACATTATGTAGCCAAATGCTAATTAAACATGGTTTGGCTCTTGACCTCAATCAAATCTGATTTGTTACAAGAGCTGATTTAATCACTGAAGTCAGTGATGAGATATGACTGACTAATGACAAGGGAAGTGGAGGGAGAGGTATAACTAGTTTAACTGTGACGCACACCTGGCAGAAGGCTCCATCTATAGCTCACCAGAGAAGGGAGATAAAGAGAGGAGCTCTGGCGAAGTTGTTGGATGGGCCGATGTGCTTAACGACCTCATCGGTAAACAGACGTCAGCACCATCTCGGCCAATTAGGCACAACTACCAAAGGCAAGCACCATTAATGTGTTTGGAGTCCATCAGTCAGATCTTAACAGTGCAAGTCAGGTAGAAGAACACTGCGTCACAAGCTAACGATTAAACTACCCCTAACGGTACCCTCGGTCTGACAGTGAATTTTCAACCAGGGCATTGGCGTAGATCTCAGCCTTATCCATTAATAAGGCACATATTAACTCAACATTTCATGACTTATTCATGAGAGGCTTACCTGTAACAATAGAGGGATGAAGGTCTCGATCTCCAGAATCTGAGCGGCTTCTTCCATCAGGATGTTGTCGTACTAATAAAGAGAGTCAGAGATGTAACTTACTATAGTGAAATTAGTGACAGTAATACAAGTCACAGTCAAGTCTTTGTGTCAGTGAGGAGTCTACCTTGAACCCCAGCTCCACCAGGTCGTGGCGTTTGAGCGCAGCATGTGTGCAGGTCATAGCGATGATTTTAGCTTCCTTCACTAGCAGGTACTTGGAGCGGTCCAGACCACTCCGCAGCAGCTCAAAGGCCCGAAACTCCTTTAAAGGTAGAGAAGAGTAAACGAGAAGATAACATGTAAATCACTACAATGGAGACCATCAGAAAAGAGATGCCCAGCAACCGGCCTTTTAATAAAACATGTTAATGTAATGCCTCTGCATTCAATTGAAAGGACATCAATTCACACTTGTCATTAGAACGAGTCTCCACTTTTGGCCAGATCTCACTTCTCCGCTCTAAAAGCATATTACACTCATTGTTGTTCACCTCGACCAACTGCTGTTTTTAGGATGGAGAGAAAGAGAGAAATTATATGTTGGGGGTCAGTGATGTTCAGTGTAGCCCTTTCTGAGTCTGGTCTAAGTGACTGGATCTCAAATGTCCTCAATGCATCCTGTATTTAGCTGTGTACTCGTAATTTGATCCCCTGAGATGGATGTTAAATTCTGGTCTGAGCAGGGCCACATTCTCATGATGCAGAAACTGAGACAACAACACAGAGCTGCTCTGCAGAGAGAGTTCGCTGTTCAATAACTGCACCTTAAGGAGAAGCACAGCTCATATCTTCTTACATGCCTTATACTGGAGTGGAAAATCAAAGACCGTTTTTCTACCAAAATAGGAATCAGTTCACCTCAGAAAGTCAATCATCGTGACAGTGTGAAAACCACGCGGGGGATGTGGGTAGTACTATCTTCTCATTGCTACACTAGCTGTACACAGGCAGCAAAGAAAGAGACAGGGAGGGAGGATGGGAGAAACAGACTCGGACAGCACTGAGACGTAAATATTTGATGAGTTACTATTTTAGCACTATATTAAACCAATCAAAAGATGAAATATTGATGCCGTCTATTTTTAACCCTCATGGCTCCAGAGCGGTTGAAGGGTGAAATCAAGATGGTAGATATTGAGCGACACGGAGAGGAGAGAGAGAAGGAAAAAAATTAAGTAACAGTAAAGGTGTGGTGGGACTGCAGAGGAGGAGACAGGAGATGTTTATAGAGGGGAATCTCAGGAGGCACACTGTGTCACTGTCTGTCGCGCCATACATTCGTGGGATATTCCTACGACAGCTTATTCCAGACTGCTTTTACTTTTTGAAAGGCAGACAGATAAGCAAATTCAGCAGGATGTTGCTTCCCCCTGCCCTGCACCACTGACAGCAATACCTCTTAATGGGCGTACAGATTTCACTGCAGCATGGGTGAGGCTCAGGGAGGAGGGAGAGGTGCTGTGATGCAGTGATACAGAGGCCAGCCAGATAAATCAAGGTCACCACATGTGTTGGGATATTACCCCCAGCCAATAACTTCTTTATTGCTTTTCAGAAACCTCCTTGGTGTTCCCATAAATCGGAAATGTTACTGTTATCCCTATAGAAAATAGGAATGATAATGTGCTTCAGTGTAAAAAAGTATTCACACCCTTCCCCATTTTTGAGTTGATCATCTTTTTCCCAAAGGGTCATCAAACATTATACGTATAATATAATACTGTTCCATTGCTTGGTCTGCAGAGAATGTTCAATATCTGTGTGTGTTTGAATCAAAAATAGAGTTTTGATATCATGTGTGCTGCTGTGAATTTCAGTGTAAAGCAGTTTGAATTTAACTGTATTGACATTGGCTCTA
This sequence comes from Pseudorhombus dupliciocellatus, assembly GCA_016785235.1. Taxonomy (NCBI): domain Eukaryota; kingdom Metazoa; phylum Chordata; class Actinopteri; order Pleuronectiformes; family Paralichthyidae; genus Pseudorhombus; species Pseudorhombus dupliciocellatus. The sequence continues at coordinate 1,466,722 of JAFBJW010007502.1, forward strand.
TAGCTAAAATTGCCTTCGCTTATTGCAGTAAGGTAACTTCTTTACGTACTGCTGAGTGTCGCTCAGTGAGGGAGTGTGTATTCTTACTTCCAGTTGGGTAAAGATTTTCTTGATGTGGCGGTAGCAGCCCTCTGCAATGTCCATGTCCTCTTCATACGACCGGCCCTTGAACACAGGCTGTGGGGCGTTGGAGAAGTACTTGTGGAAAGGGAAGAAGGAAGCCACAGCCTCCACCTCCACTGTCTTGCCCTGTTTAGGTTTGACTTTGCTCATATAATGTTCCCATCGCGAAATGACCTGTAGTGGGCAAAGAGAGCAGACGTTTGATGATTTCACATGGGCTCTGTGGACACCGCCCGTTTTCAAATGCAGGACACAAGCAGTGATCGTCTGGATGGAAATAATCTTGCAAGGGAATTTTTTTAAAACATCACTGTGAGGTTTTATGTGCTTTCAAGGTCAATATCGATATTGGGAATTAAAATGAGCAGTACACGCAATGCAGCCAAAAGAAAGATCTAATTAATTCGTAAGATGTTATTATAAAACATTTATGACAATGCAATACAATTTAAACTTTGCTTTCCTAAGATTTGTTTTACCATTTAATAATACAATTAAAAAAATAAAAACAAATGAGAAAATAAAAATGTAACTAGATACACAGAACTTGAGTTTAAAAAAATTAAACTGCATCGTATATTTTGTGAGATAACCGCATAGCATCTGTGAAAGGCTGATAATGACTAATTATATTAAAAAAAGTAAAAGTACAATGGTACCTCAGTTTGGTTTGAGTTTAGAAAATCACTGAAGGTTTAACAAAAAGCTGTTTGAGCACACATGGGGCTGTGTGTGGTGATATATTTTCTTTAAACCTATGTGACCTTATCTAAAAGCACATTACTCAAAAATTAACAAACGAGAAGAGATAGCCTCACTGTTTCAGAGGGGCCCCTGCTGAGCTCCTAATAAACCAGCTTCAACTAAACAGCGGGGTAGCCTACTATAAATACCCTTATTGAGAGAAAAAATACTTTAAGGATAACATTGAAGAATCTGCAGGAGGACTCGGCTTAATTTTAAGTATCTGTCTATAAGAAATATTATGACCCCTTGACATACATGGTTTCAGTACTTAATACATACTTAAAATTGCTTGATGAAGTCACATCAAGGTCACAGATTCACTCCACTAACAAAACACCCCCCACACACTAATGTACTGTATTCCCTTCCTTCTTACCCGAACCTTAAAAAACCCAGTGAAAAAAAGATTCATGTTAAAACCATCTATAATGTCTATTTTAAAACCCTCCCAGTGAAGCATGAGAATGTAAGTTAGTAACTGATTTTCAGTGATAATTAGGTGACAGGAATAAACAGTCAGGACTGAGCCTTTGAAGCTATTTGCAGTCCACGCAAGAGCAGCAAGTTGTGAAATGCAAACTACAATTTTGTAAGGATTGGTTTCCCATGAATATGTCTGACAATACAAAAATCTATAGTAATTGATTCAGCAAAATATCCTCCGCATCCTGATCCAACATTCTCTCTCATTCATATAGCAATAGTAATATCTATTGTGACAAAGATGTTTAATGGTAGAAATACTAAGAGAAGAATATGACAAAATAATCATGTTTTTTTAAAAAGGTCGATACGATTTTTCCATATTTTCTTGCTGTCATATAAATAAAGGCAAATTCACATGGTTATAGTCGTACCTGGTAGAGGTAGAAGTGTCCAGCTGTCTCACAGGTGTAGGAAACATCACCTGGGACATCCAAGCTCTCCTGTAACCTCCCCACCTCCCGGAGAAGCTCCAGCCTTCTGGCTAGGACGTAGTTTACACGTCCATATCTGGAGATTGATAGCACAGCATTGTTAGTCAACATTTCTATATGAGAATAAACAGAGTCAGAACCATCTGGATCCATCCAGAAACAGTGACTGGTGTGTAAAGGATGAATACATGCTGGTGTACACAGCAGATAAACTACTGAATGCAACAAACTGGATCTCTTTCCACCATGGCACCATATTATTTATGTTGCTTGGTTTATAGTCAATTTGATTGTAGTTGCCTTTATTGTGTTTCTGCCCTTGAATCAGAGCATGAGGCTGCTTGAATTCTGGTCACCTGAGGACATACAGTGTTCCCCAGAGAACCATATATTGAAAATAGGGCGCTTGATTGCAGGTTGAAGATGACACTTAACATTCAGGTTCTATCATGCCTCCCTGCCTGTATGCAGCTAAACAATGGGGCTTGAGAGCAATTAGGAGGTGGTGATGAAACGAGCAGAGCACGCAGACAGGATGTGGGAGGGGTCACAGGGTAATACTAGAGGTGAGGTCTATTTTTAGACCCGGTGCAGAGTTCCTCAGTCAGCAGATGATTCAAAGACGGCCACACTGATCTGCTTGTTTCATAAAGCAGGAGAGTGACCTTGCTTCCCAGGATGACTGACCTGTAATGCATTCAGCTACTCTCGGGGACAGTGACCCTAAATGGATACGTGGGCGTGAACAATAATTATCAACATAGTTCTTTAAGTCCAATAATGTGACACCTTTGATGAAATTTGGATGGCAGAACTAATTATAATGAATATCAGGTACAAATCGAGACTGTGAACAAATTAATTTTAATTGTGATCTCTTTTATGTTCCGCCCCCAAAAAAATCTCATTAAAAAGGCACAAGATTCATCATGAAATTCAGGGAGGCATTGTTAATTGATAGCAACGTAGCATTCCCTTTTGTTTGGCATTCGGAGGAGCACTGCCTTCCATTTTTCATCTCATATACAGTGTTGATTAAAACTCTCTGGCTCTCCGGTGTAAGTGGGGTGGAAGGAGTATAGAGTCTGCATGTTGTTGTGAGGCACCCAGGCAGGCGGGCGGGGAACATATTAAATGTTGCTAGCCAAAGCTCTTTCTTTTATATCTGTTGCTGCATAATTTAAGAATGCAACAGACTGCTTTCCCCCTGTGCAGACCCCAGTTTCTATTCAGCGTTATTCATTCTGAAGTTGTACGCTCGCACTGAGCAGGATATAGCAGATGAGACATGCACTTAACCCCTCCCTCCTCGGGAAGTGTTGCTAAGAGATATAGGGTGTAATTTGCTCAGAGCCACAGAAGGATGAGGTGGTAATTAACAATGTCAGCAATGAGGGAACTTTAAATAGACACAAAGTAAAAGCTGAATAATATTCAATAGCAATATGCTATGTTTGAACCACGGGTAAAAAAAAACACACACTGCTCTGGTTGTTTCAACTAATAACAGCGTTAAATATAGTGGCAGTCACGTAGAAGTGTGAATGTTTTGGCTATCGTGAGATAATCTCTTTATCTCAAGTCTGTCATGAGTGCTTAAAGTGCACTGTCCCCACCTTCTCGTTCCCCAATTCACCATGTAGCAGTAGTGAGGACTGAGTCACTATCCTTCAAGGCATCACACACGCACGAGCACACACACGGGCGACAGAGCTGGTGGAGCTTTCTTAACAGGACTCTAGTGGTTCTTGTCTGAGGCTGTTTGTTCTGTGTCCTGCCACCACTGTAGTCTAAGGAAGAGCAAAATTGTCTGTTTCATGCCCATTAGGCTACAGAGGCAAAGAATGTTTTAAAACAGCTAGCATTAAATGTTGAGTTAAATATTATAGATACCTGTAGTCAATCAACAGCTCTATTTTGTGTGCGAGGCAGTGGGGAAGGATCCTTTACACTGGTAGAAAGGCCTGAGAGGCCGATGATGCCTAAAGATTAACCAGGTTCCTGGGCTGGCATATAGAAGTATCGAGTAGCCCTGTCACTGTGTTGGCTCACACTAATTATGTCAGTGGGCAGCTGGGCTGTGATAATACGTGTGTGTGTGTGTGTTGTTGGCTATGATCAAACTGTGATGTATTGAATATACTTTCAAACATGCATGTGAGAATTCACGTTGCCTTGATATCTGCATGTGTATTTCTGTTTGTTTAGATGCCTGTGTGGGTGTGTGTATGTGAGGTGTCTCACCTGCTGAAGTCTTTCTCCGTCTCCAGCTCCTCCTCCCCGTGACCCAGACGCAGGAGGTGACGCTCATCGATGTCTAGAGCCATGATCTTTTCAAACAGCTGGTTCAAAGCCTGGAGTGGAATGTGGCATAGTAACAAGTAAACATGGTTAAACAAGGGAAATCCTCCTGTGTTTATTATCAAACAACAATGCTAGCATATGAACTGGTTTGAGCTTGTTATTACAGTGTTGTAATGTGTTATTTAAGGTATATAAGCAGCTTGAATCTCGTTGAAAGCTTCTAAATAAAATATATTGTATATTCTTGCACAAGAACTATAAATGTTAGGGAGAACATCGAACACAATAGCTTTTTCTAATAATTGTTTCCAGCTAAACTTCATGTGTATAACTTTCCCTCTGGCTAGTTTCCACAGTTAAACAACAGCAGATTACTTTATGATTAAATACTGAGGGTAAGACCAGGGCATGAGGGAGCTTAGATTAATTTTTTCCTGATTAACATGCAGTTGTAAGAACAAACTACATTTTCTTGACATCTTCACACAAAGTATTAGGGAAACTTTTCAGAGATCAGAGCTTGGTGTAAGTGGAGAAGTGTGAGGTGTGTGTTGGATTAACCTGATTTGAATGTGTGACTATGAGGGTCCTCTGCTCAGGGAAGTTGTGATAGAGGTTTGAGATGATCTGAACGGCAACATCCGTCTTTCCAGTACCTGGTGGTCCTACGACCTGGAGAAGCAGAGTGGATGGTAAGGAAGAGGAAAAGAGAAGCAAAATCAGAAGTTAGGCTATGCTGCAAAGGCGCCCCCCCCCCCCCCCCCCCCCCCCATCTAGTGGTTGTGACAGCTCGGCCCCCCGTAGACAATCTAGTGGTTGTGACAGCTCGGCCATAGGCATGTCAGAACAAGCTAGGGTAGTGCCCCATCGTTAGCCACGCTCAGACGGAGCCAGTGCAGAGTGGTGTGGCCTGGCATGATAAGACAGTCCTGATGACTGCACAGATGGGGGATGAAACAGGCGAGCTACAGAAAAGGGGAAAAGCTATATGAAGAAAATAATACATGTTGCAGTCTAATTTCTTGTTGCACTTCATCTCTGTTACTATAATAATGAGCCTTGCATTTGTTTAACTGGGGTAATAACACTTCTAATTTATTGAATACATATTCATGAAACAGGTTGGTCTGAGTGTGGGCCTCTCAGGTGAGAGATATGTGTTAAAAATAGTAAGTACAATTAGATGCTTCTGCATATATCAGTACATAATCAGCTCCTTGGTCTCCTAACATGAAAGCCAAGCTCGGCAGACTGGGGAGGTGGTGTGTGTTTGTTATGGCTGCTAATGACTGTGACACATGCCAAGAGGGGAGGTGAGAGGGAGCGAGGAGAGCAGCAGAAGAGGCTTTGCATGTAGAGTTGTTTTACGACTCCGATGATAGCCTCCTTGCCTTATTTACCTCAGATAGCTGCGACAATAAATAACCCAGAGCTCAGTGCCAGCGTCTAGTCAGCACAGTGGAATAGCACTTGTGTCAAAAAAGTGTCAGCTACACTACTCTGTATTCATATGTGTGTATCAACTGGATTTATCCATAGCTGAGATTCTATCCCATTTTAAGAGAGGTTGAACATTTCACTGGAAAGGCCAACACTACAGGGAAATGTGACAACACTCTACATGGATGATGGAGATTGAGTTGTCATATTTACTGTGAAGGGAACACTCTCGCTATTCGTCACTAAGATTAATGTCTGCAAAGCTTTCTAGACGAGCTGGAGCAGCGTGAACCTGCACTATCTCACTCAAGGTTATGCGTGATGGCTTTATACCACAGGACTTAAACATTCTTTGGCTATACTTTTTTCTGTTGAAGCCAAATATTCTAAATTATGATTTATTGGTGGATGTTCCGATTTTTTTCCCCATTCTTATGAAAGAAATCTGACCTTAAAACTTGTCTGGACACATTATAATAAGATAAAACAATAAAACACTAAAAACTGCTCTCTTACCATGGTGAGTCCTGGCTGCATCCCAGCTCGAATGGCTTCAATCTGAGTGGGAGTGAACTGAATTGTGTTCCTGTAAAAAATAAATAAATTACATTAGGAATATTAATGAGCAAGTTATTGCTCTGGACAACACAAACATATTTTTCCTCAAGTGTTTTAATTTGTTTAAGAGGTGCTTAATGCTGTAAGTTTTGTCCTGAACTTTTCTGAAAGTATATTAAGACAGTCCCCGTCCCCATGGAGATGCTGTTGCCATTAAGATTTAAATATCAAAGAGTAAGCCAGAAATCTTAGAGATACCAGTAGAATAATCTTTCATTTTGATGAAGGGCAATTATGTTGTGGTGCTCTAATGAGTACAGGAATAATAAAGCATCAATTAATGTTGGCAAAAAACCCCAATCAAAATAGCACCACTGCATTAGGGGTTGGAAGAGACACCATGGGGACAAAATGGAGAACCAAAATTGAAACAGTCAGGACCAGTTCCTAATGGGAGGACCTGCGCCTTTGTCTTGACCTCTCACCTCTTAGGCTGGTTGTAGGGATATGGACCACGGTTGGGAGTGACATAAGGCTCAACGAGCAAGGTAATGTCTTCCTTTCTGTCTTCCACCTCTTCATCTGCCTTTCTCTTCTTGCCTTTGTCTGTTTGGTTTGAGACGGGAAAGTTGATTCTGGAATCGGAAAATATGGATAGAAAATTGGATTATGGCCCTAAAACAAGACATTAAAATAAAATACAATATTTAGCATCGGGCATCAATTGTATGTAGTTTGCAAATAAAACTTAATTCAGCTGTGACATTTCTTTTTCACTATATAGCTGGATGTTTGACTCTCACCTGAAAGGGGGGACTTGCAGGTCAGGATTCTCTTCTGTGACCTTGATGGTGTGACCAGGGAAACAAGAACGTAAATGGTCCAGAGACAGAAATGTGTCATTGAAGTCCAATGCAGAGATCTGATTAGGCATTTTGGAATAGTGGGCACTGCCCTGGTCCCCATAGCCAAGAATGATGTCGTGAAGCCAGTCTGGGACGACGCACTCTGTGTTCATCAAGTGTCTGATTGTTTCTAGCACTGCCTGTAACAGAAAGCGATATGTCAGATTTAAGGGGAAAAAAAAGAGCCTGAAGGAGAAAAATCGAACTGAAAGAGGCAGACAACCACAAAATAAGACAACAGACATCCCACAAGAAGCGGTTTAGCCGGATAAGAATAGCTTTGTGGTGGGCTGATGGGAAAGCAGGTAGTTTGACTGACTGTCAATTATATTTTAATGAGCTGCAAACTGTCTAATACCGTATGCATCAAACACAGTGTTGGGAAACATGTTTACTTTTATCTGTGCCACACATCAAAGATGGGGAAGAATGTTTCTTGAATACCCATTAGTTCCTGTGTTTTTCAAGCTCAAGAAAAAAAGGGAGAGTGCTTCAAAAACTTCTGACAAAATAAGAAAAAGCTCATTTGACAAAGTTGTAATGAGAAGCTGGTAAATACAGGGATAAAGAGCAAAGAGTTTTGTGCAGTTGAGCGAGTATGTACTAAAGAAATTGGAGCAAAACGGAGCGTAAAACACTTTAAGGAGGATGAAATATTTAATAAAAGTTTCATCCATTAGCACTAATAACTTCTATGACCCGCTGAAAACTTTGATAGGAATATCAATGAAAATGAATCTTCTATGAACTTTCTCTAAAGGCAGGGTGACAATATACAAAACACAAGGCATAATTGTGCATAATATACAATGTTGACTTCAGACCACATCAAGGTTCTAAATTGAACATTGAGTGAGAAGTGTCTCCCAGTGGCATCACTGGGGGTAGGGACGTGAGTGGGTGGTAATCTCAGAGTTGCCCTGACCCCAACCTTATAGCTACAATTCCATAGAGAGTATAATATGTGCCATACATCACTCAGAGGTGGTGCTGGTCTGACCAGAGCTCAAGGACTGAAGATATAGCACTCAAATCCTCTGTATGGTGCGGGTGGGTGACCTGCACACTTTAGAACAGGATCCAAACCTTGAAATTATTCTCCTTGGGTTTGCGTCTCATGATGATGTTGAAAGTCTCATAGGGGTCTTCGGTGCCACTCTGAATACTGCTGGTCATGTCCTGTTGGTACTGGTTCGAGTCCAGCCAGACACGGAACGTTCTGGAATCTCCTCGCAGCTTTGGCTTTGGTTCAGGTCCTGGAGCAGTAAGCGGTTGGTAAGTGATTACTATAGGTGTAATAATACATTTATAGGACAGTTTAAAATACTTTTAATCTATCAAAATAAAAACTTGTTGTCAGAGATGGTTTCTGTCATTTTAAGAAGTTCTCATCATACTGATGTTTGTTCAGAGGCTTATTTCCCCTGTAATTTCTCCTTGGCGATAAAAACTGTGACTTCTCAGGAGTTGGAGCCATGTGTAGATGTTTGACTGACAGGCTACAGGCTTTAGACTCGCTCCCATTGGGGGCTCATGCAGTAGAGCATGTGTAGCTTTCATAGATGTCTAAATAGATTCTTGTATGGTGCTGCAGGGTACAGAGCTGGAGAGTGAAACTCAATCCTTTTGGCCTCTGATGTCCGTGCCCTTGTGTGTGTGTGAGAGTGTGTGTGAAAGAGAGAGCAGTCAAAACAACTATGTACCACTGTATCCAACTCACAGTTATTACTAGGTAGATTTATATCAAGTAAATATACAATCATATGCTGGTAATTTACTCAATCACAGGTATCTGAAAATGCACCTCTCACCCCCACACCCCCCTTCCAACACACCTTCATAAAATGCCCTGTGATTTATGAGCCCTCTCCCCCATCACCTAGTCAGCAAGAGTACCACTTATCCCTGTTGGATATCTGAAAGTTTACCCAGGCTGACACAGGCTGGCAGGATGTCTTTTTAGAAATCCCTGCCCTCTGCATATTTAATCCAAACAGATGAGACGGGGGAAAAGGGTGCTTCAGCGCATGGACACATGCTACGACAGGGGGAAGGCAAACACTGCAGGCAAACCACTCAGACCCAACCACCACAGTGGCACAGCTTTGGGCTGTGGGATGAGAACAACACGCAAAATTGAGATCATGCTACCTCATGGATATTTTTACTTTCTAAGAATGGCCTGAAATGTGAATTCTGTTTGTGTACACAGAAAAAGATTCTCTCAGTATATTTGAAAGAAATTAACCCTCTTAATGGGGAAATAAAGAAGCCTGAGGTTGAATATCATGACGCACACTACTCAGGTTTCTAATGTTAGAAAGCTTTATTGCTGGCAACTCCTCAGAGATAGAGGTGAATGTATGCTATAGATCATATTGCTGTATACTGCAGGACAAACACCTTCATTCATTGTCCTCTTACAGAAGCACATCTCTCCTTAAATCCAATATATGGAGCAGACGGCAGGGCCCAAAGCTCTCTGGTGTTGTTGTCAGCCTAGGGCTAATGGAATGTTAATGTGACCAGGTCAGGTCTCACTGTCATTGTTACCATGACAACTGCAGCCTGAACCTGTCGAGAGGACCAGTCGCTGGATGATTGTGTATAGGAGGTCTGACGGGAGGATGGATGTTGCATGTGTGTGAGTACTATATGAGCATACCTTCCTCAATGACACGTCCCTTGTCATCCAGCATGCCCTGCACCTCGCAGCCTCTCACATACACCAGGCCAGTCTGCTCCACAAAGGGCTGGCGCCGGTCGAAGCGTGTGCCATAGGGCAGGTTGGGCCGCACCGTGATCAGAAAGCAAACGTCGTGCTTCCGAAGGCCTACAGGGGAGAGAGGATTTGGTGGAGAGCGCAGTTAATTAGAGAGGAGGACTGAAAGAACAGGGATTTAGAGACAGAGAGAAGGTAAAGGGAGAGACAGAGAATTTTAAGGAGAATAAAAAGGACACAGAAACAAAAAGAGGCGAAAGAGGAGTGTTAGTGAAAAAAAGAGTAGTATAGTGGAGAAGTTTTGAAATCGCTCCGTCAGCATTCGCCTGATCTTTAAAACATGAGGCTCTAATTATACGATGGGGAGAGGGATACTGGATAGAAGCAAGCTACACTTCATACTTCCACTGAATTACAAAGAGGAAAGTAAAACCATAAAAATGGGCATAAAGCAACCGGCGAGATCAATTTGGGAAACATTAAGCTTTCTATTTTTTTAACCACTTTAATACTTCTCTGATTTGGCATGTGGATCTTTCTCTGGAGAGCGATAGTGGACAGCCCACCGAAGCCCTCATTGTGCTTTCTATGTCTCCAGTGAATCAATGTCTTTCACTGTTGACATGCGCCTGTTAACATTATCTACAGTGTCCCTATCAAACACACACAGAAGAAAGATGGGGGAATAAAACAAGCAGGCTTAATGGTGGAGCTTTCACAGAAACATCAGGTACACAGGGGTCACGGGTCAAGGTCCAGCAGGATGGAATGCAAGGAGTAACGGAAAAGTATATAGAGGTGATAAACCACTTTCGAGGAAATAAGAAAATAAATTGGGTGTCAATGTAATAAATAAAGAGATGAATGTATATAGCTTATAATTACATATAAAAGGTGATTGAGATAATTGTAAAATATATTTTTGTTATGATTTAAAAAAAAAGAAGTATTTCGTTACCTTCCCACTCATGCTTGATATGATCCTGCACATTGAGGTTAACGGTGACATCAGCTCGAACACGAGCAGGCCAGCTCTCTCCAATGTTGGGCTTGGCAACCTCAACTATGGAGAAAGCGGTGATTGTCTGAGCCATCCTGGCCCAGCCCCCAAACACCACTCCACCGTACTCTGATTGCCTGTGTAGAGGAAGAGACACAACAGGAAGTCAGACACGTACTGCGGGCTGCTGTCAAGACTGAAAACAAGGTGGATCCAGGACAGAGCGTCTGCTTTATTTATTTACTTTTGCAGCAACAACCGGCAAGTTGCCACATCACTTGACATAATAGGAGCACTTATTATGTTAAGCAGTGGGTTTCCAAATGTGTCGCTCCAAATGTCACCCGCTTTTAATAAAATATTATCAAGCCAGAGTTTGAGAGGAAGACAGATGATAAGAAGTTTTCTGTAGTTGAGTTGTTCTACTTAGGAAGAGGGAAAAACAAGTCATGCTAATCAGTGTGTTTACAACAAAGTCTTTTTCAAATGCAGAACCTGTATGAGCTTTTTTATCCTGTCCTCTTTGAGGGTGCCACCCAGGGATTTCACTGCACATCCTAAACATTGTACATAACATGAATATGAATAATCTAGGGTCTTAGCAAAAGAAGAGCTTTTTAACCCATGTCTTCGTCAGAGCTTTGAGGTTTATCAGAGCGGTACGGTTATATGTGACATTTACAAATGAAAACATCTTAAACCAAAATATCAGGGGGGGGGGTTTAAACAGGGGAAAACATAACAGATCCTAGCACATGTTTCCTGTGGCTTTGGAGAACTGAGGACATCTCACCATGGTTTCATACGCCACACCACATCCTCTATGTCCTGTCTGATCTCATAGGTGGACTCCAGACGAAAGAGGTTAAAGTTCCTCAACAAGTAGTCGTGGAGCGTCAGGAACTGGAGGTTCAGTTTAGGCAGTGCCAGGCAGCCTGCAAAGAAGGACAAAAAAATGCATGAGTAAAAACATACTTGGGGGGGTTAATCAAAAGCTTTTTGTTATAGGAAATATATTTTTATGTAGACTATTGTCTGTTTAAATGCTGCAGTAAATGACCGCCGCAGCTTCAATCATTAGCAGTGTGTGTTTCTGAAGGTGTCCTTGACAACTAAAGAGGATTTGCTCAGAGCGGGTTGCCAAGATGTGGGTGTACACTGACAATAAGAGATTGACTCGACACTGAAATCATTTTAAGTGCATATTAACTCACTTAAAGACACAGACATGCAAACACAGTCACAATTCACACCTTCGCCTGAGTAGTACTCTGTCGGGACGATGTTCTCATCCCAGATTATCTTCTCTGTTGGATAAAGGGGCATCTGGTTGAGTTGCTCAATCTGAGAGATTCTGCGCTCATGACGTGAAACCTGTGCAAGAGAGAGAAAGGGGACAAAGCCACAAGCAGAGAAATTTGGTTAATGAACAAGTGTTCCTTATTTGTCAGGCTGTTTCAGGTCTTTTCTCCCTTACTAGAATAATATGTTTCCTCTTCTTCAGGTGTTGTGATTAGATCTTTGAATTTAATAATTTTTACATTTAGCAGTGAATGGTAATTTTGTTATATACATATTATTTTAGCATTTTTGTTATATGAACATCTATTTGAAATTGTTTTGCAGAACACTTCTGATATGAAGGAAAGATTTTACTCTCTCTACTTTATTACATTAGTCTTTGACCTCAGCACCTGCTCCTCTGAGATTTTGTGGTTGTGCACACAGCGATCTTTTCCATTGTTCCTTTTCTCTTCTGGAAAAAGACCCATTTAATGAATTATTCACTTGGTCAAGGGGGGTGATAACTGCTGCTGAATACAAACCAGCTCATCTGTTACACCAGAGGAAATAAAAAAATCCTAAATGAGCCAAACCCTGGCGCTGGTGTAAAAGCGGTTCATCCTCCCTCAGCACGTGTGTGACCACGTCCTCTGCAGTGCGCTTGGCTATTTTGCTTTAGTGTGGCACAGTTCTGGTCTAGTGGGCTGTTCCTCTCAACCCCACCTGGTCAGAGAAGTTGGTTGTTGGGGGCAACCAAAGTCATACATAAATGTGTCCCCTGACATTGTCTTCAACAACAATCTAATCAGATGATTGGGGACGGAGTGGGTGATTATGAATAAATGCAGGGCCTTAAAAACAGCCACTTTGATGAAGAGGTCTACACCATGTGTATAACTGTGTATTTGGGGCGACGGACAGGACAAGGATCCACATGATTCTTGGAGGGGATTTATAAAGGAAAATTGGAAGAGTGAGAGAAGGGGGAACCAGAGACCATGATCAGACTAGCTCCAGTCTTTCAAAAGATACTACAAAAAAACCCCCCCAAAAAAAACAAGCTCTTTATCTCAACAGCACTGTTTTACCCTACGTCACACAAATATCCACATAGGGCAGTAATTGGATTAGAAGGCAAATTCAAGAGGGACAGCCAGGGAGGAGAGGATACTTTATGTATTCCAAGGTCAACATCTTTAATTAATGACTCTAAAATAAGAAATACAAAATCTATTATGCTGTAGCGACGCACTGGCCAGTTATTGTTCTTCTGAGTAGCTGTTCACCAACAGTGGTTGAAAGGGTGCACCAGTACTAATGCTACATCTTTTATATGGCTCGCTGACAAGCACTGTGAATGAGGTCATGCTTCATTCCCTTGCTTAACTAAACAATCTCTCTATGGGCATTTTAAAAGGTCTGAGGCATGGGATGCATATTTTACTTTTATTATATATTATATTTAGACAACAAGACCAGGACTACAACAGTAACTTTGCCCCCATTTTTTCCCCTCATGATAAATAAAATACAGATCTAGCCGCTGTGGCTTGGAAACTCAAATACGCACAGACAATATAATAAAAGCCACTAACCAACAGCTCAAGAAGAACCTTCTTCTCATAGGTGGTGCTTTGCCCTTCGGGCAGCTCTGGCAGCAGACACAGGTACGAGGCCACCTGGTGGAGCATGTTGGGACTGTGGAGAAAGATGAGATAAACAAGTCAGCTCCATAAATAACATTTGCATATTACACATTCAGCTAACACTCTCTTCACAGGGTGGAAGGAGAGGGAGATGAAGCTATTGGTGTCCAGTGAGAATGAAATGGTAAAGACTGACAGGGTGAAGGTCATGATAATAAATGAAACATGACAATCCGATATTAGGTAATAATAAAATAACATTATGACGAGATTGGTGAAATACATTTACTTGAGAGATATTCTCTGAGGGAGATTCATTTAAACTGTGATGACAGCAAAAACACTACATGTGTAAAAATGCTCAGCCTGATCAAATTCCTTGTGCTTGTTAGCACTGTGGCAGGAAGCAATACTCCTGTTTGCTCTGACTCTGCACTCCTGCGCTGTCAGCGTGTGTGTTAAGGGGCCGAGCCGCACTGATGCGACAGTATTATGAAAATCAAAGCCCGTCTCCGTCTCGAAAGGCTGAGGCGTGGCTCCCTGCATACAGACCTGTTTTAATCAGGCTGACACACTGTGACACAGGCAGGGTCTGGTGGACACATTGTGACAGGCCCGGACAGCCACACGTGGCACTGACCAACTATATCCGCGTATCTGCATGCATTTTGTGTTGCGATGCTATGCTTGGCCAATGGGGTGGCAATTCTGCCAATGTTGCAGTTTGGTGGCCCAGTGGATGACCTGGCATCGGTCATGTGGACATTCCTTCCCTTAGCAACAAAACAGCAGCATCACAACAGCTCACTCTGAGTAATAGAGATGACTGGACCTGGTCATGACTGACAGCTGGGCCACGGGCAGGGTAAGGTAAGGATGTGAACACAACAGTAAGTGGTCCACAGTAAGCTCAACCTGAGGGATGTCTAGACCCTTGTTAAGTTTTGAGACAAGTCATTCTAGGTGAGGTGTGTGTTTCGGCAGCAAAGTACAACAGACATAACTAAGTTAGTTCAGGGTGCTTTCTGTCAACTACAAGCTTCAACAGAAAAATCCGAGAAATGGCTATCCTTGGAAAATAATCTGCTGAAAATTATGCTGCTTCCACCTTTATTCTGTTTTCTGTTCTTTGTCAGGAACCCTGAGGACAAGATCCAAGATTAAAGGAAAAGTGAGGGTGATGGACTAAAAATACCCTTTCCAGTGACAGGATGCTGCTGAACAGCTAATTCACCGAACAAATTACACCTATTATTTCAACATTTCCTGTAGCGAGGACTCCTTCAACCATTTCTAGTGTTTAACAAAGCAAAGCTTAAATTAGGTGCTCATTCCTTTTGACCTGAAACGACACGTCAAACAGACATAACCAGAAGAAGCATCTTTGTGTGTGTGTATATGTGGAAGAAAAGGTTTGTATGTGTGTGGGCAGGCTATGCTGTAATGCTGCGTTTGTGTGTTTGGGGGACTTAGCGGATAAATTCAGAGCGCGGGTGACTGCGAGCTAAGCCCATGGGTAGCGCATCTGGAATAAACTGGCATTAGCATGAGTTGTTTGGATGAAAAGTGCCATGTTAAATCTGATTGGCATATTTGGAGTTACCCAGGAGCTTCTTTGGTGACAGTTGTGGAGAAGGGAACAATGCACTTCCTGCTACATTCAAAACCCTAATTCTGAGGAAAAGAGCAGAGCTTCCAGAAATACAGGAGATGGTTCAGCTAAGTCTTTACCTGATTCAGCTCAGCTCGGCTCAGATCCACCTGCCTGACTTAAAGAAACTTAGTGTGGGGTTTCAGCATTTATAATCCACTGCAAAAAGTGGAATCGAATAGAATAGTGGAAAAGAAGCAATAGGTAAGGAAACAAACTGCTAAGAGGAAAATTCCGTTGTTCCAACAATTGCATCTCAGAGCAAATAAAAACATCTAATCAGTAACTCACTTGAAGTGTGTTGTAGAGACAAAACATGACGGCTTATAGACCTTTTAAACGCTTGTGCCAGTAATCTTTTTTATGACGATATAAAATGCCAAGAAGGGTTGGAAACCCTGACATAATTACAAATGACCAATAAATCAATGTCTTTTCTTCTTCACGCACGTGTATCGGTTAGAAAAACCACGCACAGGCTAGTGCATAAACACAAGGGTGCTTTTTGGCTCTTTGGCAAGCTAATATGATCTGACAAACACAGCTGTTCAAAGAGTTTATTCTCAAGCCACTGCAAATCGATTAAATTAATGAGGCGTGCCCCTCTCTCTGGCTGGTACCAGCTGCCTGTTCAAGGGCTCACTAGCTGCCATTTAGCAGGGAAGTCAGGCCGCAACGGTGGTGCTGATGCCATAATGCAACAATAGAGCAAAAGGGGTATGAGTAGTGGACCAAAGAACTTTGAAACGTCACGGGCCAGATAAGGATATCTCTTTCTGTACTGGTTTGCTGCATGGTTTGTTTATGTGAACTTTTTTCCACTAAGAACATGACATTAAGGTGTTTTCTGTTAACACCACACAGAACATCAAGGGTCTTTAGGTATAAGAGAAAGTATCTGCACAAGTGGCAAAGCAAAGCAAACAACTGAGTCGACTCAAAGTACATGTGCACATCAGGAAAATGTTCTGTGGACTGAAACAACACTAAAGCAGTTCTATTAGTAACAGTTCACTGTGATCTTACTCAGTCCAATCATGCATAACCTCCCACCACCTCCCTCCATCTGTGCACTGATTAAAAAAAAAAAAAAAAAAAACATTCATTCAATGATTCACTTTGAAAGTTGGGCTTTACCTGAGATGCCCAAAGTGCTTGGTCAAGGATTCACGAGTGTCTACCGCTGCAACGTTCGCCAGAGCAAAGTCCTGCAACTCTGGGAAGTGAGCAAAAGCTGCCCTCTGCAAGGCAGAACACAAAGAGGGAAACAGTAAACAGGAAGTAAATAAAAATAGTACTCACACTACAAGACCACTGCAAACAAGCAACAAGCATGAGAAACTGTTGCTAATAGTCTTTCCACATCTTTACCTGTAGAGACGTGATTCTGTCGTAGTGAAGCGTGGTCATCTCTTTCTGCGTCAGAGCGTTTCCTGTCTGGTCACTGATCTCGAAGCCTGTGTAGAACTTCAGCATGTCCAACAACTACCCAGATGAAACAGCAGCGTGAGTGGGATTGATGTTGATCATAACATGCATGCACCATCATTTCACAGATTTTACAGATGTGAGAGATGTCACATCTGTGTGTGCTGTACCTGGCAGAAGAGATGTCCTTCCTTCTCTCTCTGGGTCAGGCTGGACAGGTGGCAGCTGACCACCAAGTGGGAGTCGTCTAGCACTGTATTAAACCAGCGCCTGGTGGGCAGCAGGGCCTGACCACACAGAAGAGCATGTTAACAGGACTAACTTTGAAGTGAATAACACTTTATGTAACTGGAATTTCTTTTAAAATTCTGCTTTGGTCCAAAAGAACTTCAGGGAGAGAAAAAAAAAACGGAATGTGGCATCATTATAAACTCACACATCTCTCAAGGGAGGGTCAGAGGAATCAATTCATCTAACAACAACCACAGTTCCCAGAAACCGGACCGAGATTATCCATACGTCTCATCGACCCATGGTCTTTTTCTGTCTTGAGGTTGTTTTGAAACATATAATCGAGAGGCAAACGATAAGGCAACCTGATATGAGCTATGGAGCTGACAGGAAGAAAAAGATACATAAAAGGGATCCAGCTGCAACTCCTCTACAAGTTGTAGAGCAGGAACATGACAAAAAGGCAGAAACAAGAGGAAACCTGTCAACAGGAGATAACAGAGGTGCTTCTTGTCGAGATACACCAAAGAGACACTGAACATTTTAATGAACTGAGTGAGAGCATGACTGAATCAGAACATTGGTGAAATATATAAACACTGTTACGGGCTGAAGGTGCAGAACAGCCCAGAGAAAAAAAACCCAGCAATGTGAAATAGAATACGAAACAAAACACCGAATGTAGAACACCAACAAAATGAAATAACTCTTCGATTCATTCAAAAAAAAAAAGCTCTTCAAAGGCACCAGCTGTGTCAAGTGATACCTAAAGACTGAGAGAACAGATACCCTTACACCCAGCAGCCATCTTTGATCTCAACATAGTCCTGACAGCCTGCATGAAACAGCCATGGGATTTTTTTTTCCCTGCATTAATTTACAGGGCATCATCAGAGAGGGGAAGTATGGATTTCAGGCATCTGAGGCTTTGTAAAAGGATAGTGCTATGGGACAGGAAACGTCTCTGGAGACAGTCAGCTCGCTGGCCACTAGCCGCTGCCAGGAACAGCAAGGCCGGCCTGTCAGCACTCGAGTCAGATGAGATCTATTGAGCTTACTTGTTTGAAACAGCAGATCTGCAAAGGCTGCAGGAGCATAAATGGCATTGTCTTCCCTTCAGAAAGACCCTTCCTACAACACAAACTGAAATCTTTCGTTTGATTTAAAAACACGTTTGAACTAACAAGAGTCCTTGTTGTTGTTTATTTTGATTACCTTTCAAAACTACTGAGCACGAGATCAATTTTTACTCGAATTAAAAGCCTTACTTCCACCGCATATCACCTGCAAAACAATCTCCAACTTGACTCCAAAATATAAAAGTGAATGAGGAATCAGGATTATGACATCTGATAACTAATTAAGACCAACATGTCGTCACTTTAGAAAGTGATAACACCAAACAATAAAGAAATAATATGACCTATTGTTCCTTTAAACACAGGGATTAATCTCTTTTCTAACCATTGCATCAAGCAGACACTGCTCATTACTCTACACCTCACAGCGAATGTCAGAAGCCTGGCTGTCAGGCTGAAAATAACCTCTCGCGTGCCGATCAAAGACTACGGTTTCACATCCTGCATAGTTTTCACAGACAGCAATGACAGTGACGCATTGGGCGGAGCTGAGGCTGGACATTCACCCACTGTCCGTTGACCTGACTTAGCTATAAATATGAAGGACAAAAGGCGAATGAGCTCGGCAGAAACGGAGGTCTACGCCACTTCCATTCGCCAGGACACCACGATTAAGCAAATATGCTGCAGACCTAAACTATTCTAGTGTACATACAGAAGTGTGTGGATATTAGCTTAGGAGGGTATTGAATTTTACCACAATCATTTCGTGCATGAGAGTTCAAACAGCACAATGTCATATTTGCTGAATAAGGTTATGGCGCATCAGGGCGGCGTCTTACCTCCAAATCAATCATTAGTTCAATGAATCGCTCACAATAATGCACTTTGTCCATGGATACGGGCTCTGTAGAAAAGGGAGGGGGATCATGGAGGTTAGCACTTCACTTCAGATCAGAGAATTCATTTTGTCAATGAAAAATGTGTCCTGACAGAGCGGCGGATGCAAAGGTAAGCACATACATTGCCAAAAAAAGATCTGATGTAGCAGTGGAAAGGAGGTTGCGCGGTTATCACCAAGGACACGGGAACAACAAATACATGTGGACAACACCAAGGTGCCATGCTGAGTGTGTGAGCTGCACTATGAGATACTGCATTGCCAGCACAGCAGCATGCTGGGGCCTCAGCCCTCATTAAGCATGTCGGTGTGTATGCGAGTATGCGCCCAGCATTAGAGTGATGTGACTCCTGCTGGCCTGTGGATTATAATCTGATGTGTCAGGCTTGAATTTCACCTAAACACACAAATGCACATATTCTGTTTTTAGCGTTCAGGTGGGGGGGTGGGGGGGGGGCTCTGTGTCAGGGGGGGGGGGGGGGGGGCTCTGTGTCAGCCTGCATTAGAACATAGTAGTCTGTGCTGGTGGCTCAGTGGCAGCTGGACTTCTGCATCCTCATGACGCCAAAGAAAGGAGGGAATGGTGGGAATAGAACAGTGGAGGGAGAAGGGGTTTTATTGTCACTAAGGGTTGAAGAGACATACAGTCTGAGTATATTAATTATGCACAGACGAGTTACACAAGGCCATGGAAACATGATTTTAGACACAAGAGTCACAGGGAAATAACCTGATCATTGACTTTTTCTTAAAGAATTTGGAGGTAAAATTCAAAAGCATGGATGCGCTCTTTCTGAAAATACAGCCAAGATCTAATGACTCCTGTTGTTGCTGAGGGAATTCAAGTCATTGGATAGAATAATACAATGAGATCCAAAGGGAAACAAATGCAATTTACTTTTTACCTGAGGGCGGAATTGACATGAGAACCCCAAGAAATTTTTTAATGAGAGCCGAGAGGAAGGTCCTCTCTTTTGTCGCCCTGAGGGAAACAGAGAAAGAATAAACAGAAATCAGAGAAGAGTTCTGGAATACAATTTCCTTGTCTGTATGAATATTAACCAAGCAAGCAAAGAAAAGTAAATTACTGCTCAGCTGCTTTGGCATCCATCTTCTCAAATTTCTTCTTTATTAGATTCCAGAACTTTTGCAGCTTTGGAACTTTCCTTAGCTCTTGTTGCAGTCGGGACTGAAAACATGACAGAAACATATCAGTGGAATCCATTTCATCTTAAGGACTGGTGTCATAGTGGTAACGCACTTCTTTCCAATGACATTATAGAGCAAAGCCATTACTGTGTGTGTGTGCTGATAACCACTAGGGAGACTTAATTAGGGTAATAGGTTGACATCTTACTGGTAAAAGGCACATCCACATCGGCAGAGAGATGAGCTGCTGCACCTGTTCTCTGATCAGATCCACCTCCTGGGAGAGAGTAGCAAGAGAGGAAAAGAGAGAAAGAGAGAGAGAGAGAGAGAGAGAGAGAGAGAGAGAGAGAGAGAGAGAGAGAGAGGTGGGGGGGTTGTCAGAATGTATTGCATGTGACAGATTTTTATTACACTACACATCCAATAATAAAAGTGTGCAACTAAAATATTTAGAGGCCTTTATATGATACAGTCAAAGTGCAGCAAGCTATCACAGCAGATTTTAAAGTGAGACATCTGCAGTGCTTCCCAGTGGTTTAATGCGGCTGCAGAAAACACAGATGGGAGTTGACCCAGCTTGGACTGTGTAGTCTGGCACTGCCACCTAGTGGACATTATGAGCTACTGTCAACATGGCATTTTGCCATTGCAAGCAATAAAAGGAAGTCAGATGATTAAAATTCTCATCCCACAGCCAGTTAGTGGAAGTAAGAGTGGTGAAGAATGTTGCTATGGCATAAGTCATACTTTGCTCTCAATGTGCTATGCTATCAAAATAAATTTAGCTGTTCCTGGTGGGGCTAATTTCTCCAGTTGGATGAGTCCTGTTGGATGTCAGGGTAACAGTACTCACCAGACTGTTGAAGCAGTGATCCAGAAAGACCAGCAGCACGGTTTGTTCTTTCAGTGTGAGGCCAGCCTCCTCGCCTGCCAACACAGCTTCCATCACGCATTTGAATAAGAAAGGAAAGTGGCTGGGCTCCCTCTTGAACACCTGATCCACACAACGGAAAAGATAGTAGCATCAGTGAAAGAGAATTTAATCAAGATTTAGATAAGTGATGATTTTTTTTTACCTCCCAAGCTGGGACATTCTCTCTGAACTTTTCATTGACAATGCAACAGATGGACATGAGGTAGGCGTTGCTGGACACCTCAGGAGTGTAGTTCACCCACAGGTAGTTCTCAAGGTACTGGCTGGAAAAGAAGATATACAATTAAATATTACATTTATTACTGTTTATTACTATTACTTTGTAAATAGAAACAACTGGAGGAAGTGCAATATCTCACCTAAACTCAAGCAGCATAATTTTTCTGATGGCAAATCTGAAAACAGAAAGTGAAGACAACACATGGCAATGAGTAAATGGTATTTTGGATTGAAAAGGCAGGACTAGTTAAGGATGCTTTATTTACTCACTTGGACATGAGAATCTCTTTTTCGTACACATCTTCCATCACCTAAACAAACAGCAAAGGATGTTCAGATTCTGTGACAACAGGTAAGCACAGAGGACGATCCCCTCAGTACTTACAAAAAAAAAAAAACATTTTCTTCAGAGCTGACAAGTGTTTATAAATTAACATATACTATACACTATAAGAGGGCATTCCCATATATGTGCACATACAACAAGGACTATGCTCACCTTAGGGTCGAATGGTAGTTTATTCTTGGCATGAGGAGCCCAGTATTTATTAGCCAACTGAAACAAGAAAAAGGAAAAAGTTGTCAGAAGTTACATTCTCCTCATTCATACAGAGAAACTTTATACTGTGCTTTACTATAGGACAGTTCAGTATCTTAGAATGGAGGAGCCAGGGCTCGAACCACCAACCCTCTGGTTGTGGAGCCGATGACGTCTAAACCCTTAATTGCCATAGACACATTCTAGACTGGACATCATCTACAGGAGTTGTACAATCCTGAGCTCATTATTACTTTATTCGGGCGTAGTCTACATTACCTGCGTGACGTATTCAGCATTAATCTGGGACACAGAGGGAGCTGCAGCCTTTTTAGCCGGGGTTTCTTTCTCCATGGTGGTGTTCTCGAGCAGCTACAAAACACAGCACAATAATTAAACTCTAATACTGGAAGATGTTGTGGAGTTCCTTTAAAACAATGGAGCTGGGAACGTGTCTGTAATAAAAACGTGGTGGTAACTCAGCTGAGTTAGCTAGCGCGAATTAAAAGTAGATTCAGATGATAAACAATTCATATACAGAGTTCTGAATGTTACCAAAGTCTCCCAGAGCAGGTTTCAATTTGTAAAATATACTTAAAAACAGCATTCTACACCAGCACTGCTCACACTGTTAGACAACATCAGCCAACGCGGGAAGCTAGCTAGCTAGCGTTACTGATGTAGAGATGACTAAATAGTTTATCTCAGCATCGGTGTTTATATAAAGATAAAGTGAGTATAACTAACCTCTATTTGTTTTTCACCATGTGCGGAGTGGCACTCAAAGCTTCGTTACGCACAACAACCAAAACGCGCTATGTGCGACCAACTTCCTCAATGGGTGCGTCCCTGAAAATCGTCCCCAGCAACTAACAGCGTGTATACGGTTCCGCGCCAGCTCCGTATCAGAAGGTAGCGTGCGTGAGGATGTGCAATGCAGTATAAAAGTTTTTAATGCTGCACATCCTGACAAGATTGTGATGACAAAAACAACAGGCTGTATTTATTGACTGTGGTTCCTATATAAATATTACTTACACATGATTCTAGTTATTAAAACAGCTTCAATATTTATGGAGAATTGTGCAGAATAAATGATACAAGATCCACTGAAATACAAAATGAAAATAATATTTCAAACATTATTTTATTCAGGAAAAAAAAGGATAAATTACATTCATATATATTCATAACATGTGGTGATCACCATAAATTTAAGTTTGCAACAACCCAAACATTTCAGCGTCTCCTCATCAATGAGTCCGTCTGTGAGTCCTGACGTGAGAGCTCTGAGTAAACGTTTTGCCACAGATGTCACAGTTGTACGGCCTCTGACCTGTGTGGACCAGAGAATGCCGCTTAAGTTTGGAAGGGGTGACAAAATGTTTGAAGCAAACGTCACAACGATTCTTAGCGGTCGACCTTGTCGCTTTCACGCGAGCGGGACAGCGATGCTGCTTCAGGTCGTCGTCGCTTATGAAGTCTGAATTGCACTCGCCACATTCGAACACGATGAGTGGTCCACAGCAGTCCTTCCGTGGGGAATCCGTCTGAAGGAAACGCACATCAATCACCTCTTCTTTTTTAATCGAATCAGTCACTCCTTCGTGGGTATAACCCTCGTATTGGTATAACAAAGCTGGAGCTGAAGTTTTTTGATTTTGAACAAGCTTGTTTACTTCAAAGGCAAGCTGAGAGGCAAATGAAGAACCACACTGGTCTGAATGGGAAATGGAACTGTCTGTAGCTTGATTAGTTTTTTCTTCTGATTCAATATTGTCCTCTTTTAAGCTCTTTTCCAGTACAGCCAGCCAGTCAGCGTCTGAATCCTCTGGTCCATGAGCTAAACCTCCAACAGTTGAAGAGTGAAGAGTGCTGGCAGGACTAGGATGTGACGCTCTCTGCTCGTTTACTGGCTCCACTTTCAAATCTGAACAGATGTTAAGGTTTTCAGGTTGTTTTTCCCAGAGATGGTTGGTATTCAGCGCTTCTGTGGGCGAGCAATCGGAGATGCTGCCTCTCTGCCTGCATGTGCGCTCGTGTAATTTGAGATGACTGCGCTGTGTGAGCCTTTTGCTGCAAAAGCTGCATTTATACGGCCTCACGCCAGAATGAGTGAGCAGGTGCCTCGACAGCTTGTAGGGAGAAGGAAAGTTCTTGCTGCACACGCGACACGTGTGCAGCTTCTTTTTTAAAGTCCTGCCGTTGGTGAGACTGTTCACTCCCGTTTCGTGGCTTTCGAATTTACAGGGGGTTCGACCACACATTGGCTTAGCAGTCTGGGTCCAGTTCTCCTTCACCTTGGGAACAGTTCCCAAGGGCAAGGTGTCACTTGGAAACAATTGGATCCCTGATTCTGTCTTGACATCATTCTGAGCAGTTGCTAAAGAAGGCGTCTGATGCGGCTGTTTTACAGAAATCACATCACTGCCAGTAAATGTCTCATTACGCTTTTTATGTGCTGACAGTTCCTGGACTGGGATGCCGGCTGCAGTCCTCGTGTTAAACGCACCGGTGCGTGAAGGCGGCCGATTGGTGTACAGTGCCCGTTGTTTATGATATCTGGTCAACAGGTGAACACAAGAGTGGACCCTCAGGTGGACTTTCTGACGAAACCTCTTCCTGCATAACTCACAGCTGAAGGGCCTCTCTCCGGTGTGAACCATCATGTGTCTCCTAAGTTTGGACGGAGATGGAAAACACTTTGAGCACGAAGGACACTGATGTGAAGCGTTGATTCTCTGCAGCGGGAAAGACGCCCTCTTCTGTTCTGCTAGTGGAAAGGCCTCCTGAGGAACTCTGCAAATCTTCTCTCTCTTTAGAACTTGGTGAACGGTGATGCTCATCTCACTGAGGTTCGCAGGATGAGGCTCAGGCACACGTTTGATTGCGTCAGAATTTGACATTTTGGGATTTCCCGAGTTTTTTTGGTTTAAATGAATTATACGGTGGCGTATTAAATCAGCCTCTGAACAAAATGATCTGTTACAGATCGAGCAGGAGAATCTCTTCAGATCTTTATCGGTCAGGTGCTGCGACCCTTGTCCTCTTGACTTATGACTCTGCCTGTTTGGATTTAGCAGTTTCTCCTGTTTTACAAAAGAATTCATCTTGATTTCATTCTTGTTCATTTTATGCAAAGTATTAACACGTAATTTACATTTTAGTTTGAGCTCCACTGAGGAGTGGTGATTCCTCCATGGGCGCTGAAGCAACGTCTCTGACTGCAGGCATGGGATTTTACTGTCGTCAGAAAGTCTTTCAAGTGCTTTCAAGTGCGTCTGTGACGCAGGAAGACAAACAGCTCTTCGACTCCGCTGTGGCAGGGAGGCAACGGATGAAGACACAGTGGATGGCATCATGGCACATCTGACAGGCGAGTCGGCTGGAGGCTGGGAGCTGTGGACATTCTGCAGGTGCAGTTTTAAATGATGAGCCTGAGTGAAGGCTTTCCAACACAACCCACAGCGGAAGGGCCTCTGGCCAGTGTGGATGAGAAAGTGTCTCCTCAGTTTGGAAGGCGATGGGAACGATTTGGGACAAACGGTGCACTGGTGCATTTTGAACCCACAGATGGGAGATGATCTGCTGAAACCCAGAGTGAAAAGAAAACAAGGAAGAGTGAAACTTCATGGAGAACACACCCCCCCCATGTACAATACGTACTACAAGCTAACAACACAGGTGCAAAACGCGACAACAGAACACGACCACGTCACTACTGTCAAACAACCACTCGATAGTGATTTGAGCGCAGTGAACACTTACTGTAAATGTTCAAAGACGCATCACAACAGATGAATCCATCATTAGTTTACATGTTATTCGCAACGTTTGCGTCTTTGCTAACACCGCTTCCGCCTCTGAAGTCATTTCCGGCGTCAAGCGTGTACGTCCCTGAAAATCGCTCGACGAGAAACAAGCCATTGGTTCCTATCCGCAGGAGACACGAGGACACATCTGTTATTATTGATGTGTCAGAAAACTTAAAAAAATAATAATGAATAGATATAAAGTACATATTCATCCACGGGAACATAGTCTACATGTACAGTCTATAATAAAAACAATGTGATAATATAATAATTGTACTTATTGTACATATGTACATTAAATCATTCAGTTTGATTCCTCTCCATCACGGTATGTAAATACAACTTTTAAGTTCTTCACATAGTTTTAAATGAGTAAAGTATAGAAACATCGTCTTACATGCTGTAAAGTTTCAATGTGCAATCTTTATGTTGACCACTAGATGTCAGCAGACACCACTCAATAGCGTATGACGCTTACCAGTCAGGTCGAGAGAGGAAGTTTAATTGAGTCAGAGTAGCAGCTGCATAATCACGTGTCAGGAGAATAAAACAATGCTTTATCAAATTAAAATGATTCCAACATGAAAACAAAACAGACTGCAGTCATCAAGGCAAACAGACGACAGCGCGAGGAGGAGTCTTGTGCAGCCCGCTTGCTCCTGAGCAAGAATCCCTACTGTAGCCCAGTGCTGTGTGTTACACACACACACACAGCCTGGTTTGCCTGGAGGAGGGAACGCAGAGTTTAAAGTCCATGTACAAGGCCACAATGACAAGGGCCGCAGGCTGGTACGCTGCACACAAAGGACAACGTTAGCCACAGCAGCTAGTTTGTTTGCCGCGTGGTTGCAGGTCAGCTCGGTCGAAACTGTACATTTGACAAAACACATGAGGAAACCAAATGTCACCCTGTCTTCTCTCATTCTGGGAAGAAAACACGGCGGTGCGGTGAGGACACGAACCAACGTGTCTGCCACGGGCCATCGTAGCGGCTCTGATGATATTCTACTGGATTTGCCTGTTTGTATGAAAACATGCTCAGTGAAAGAGTCGAGCAGCAGCGTCATTGGCACATGGTTATTATTGTGTTTAATCATTTCCACCATGTAATAAAAAACAAATCATCTCGCAAGTTGTGATTTTTATTGTGAAATTCAGTGCAGCAACAAATTCCTGTAGGAGGACGAGTGTTGTTTCTTGGGTTTATCCAGTTTACCCCTGGCAGCCCCCGAGTCAGGAGATTGTTCCCAGTAGAAACGTCGACAAGGCCACACCTTCTTTGGATTGTGTGTCA
The DNA here is from genome assembly GCA_016785235.1 of Pseudorhombus dupliciocellatus. Lineage (NCBI taxonomy): Eukaryota > Metazoa > Chordata > Actinopteri > Pleuronectiformes > Paralichthyidae > Pseudorhombus > Pseudorhombus dupliciocellatus. The sequence goes on from JAFBJW010007502.1 coordinate 1,493,607, forward strand.
CTGCAAAATCTGTGACCATTAAACAGCTGCAATTATTGAAACTACCCCAGCAAAGACAATATTTACCTCTTTGGACATCCTCACAATTTTCTCCAGAGAATCATTCATAAAAAACTCAGGCCCATTCAGGAAACTGATATTTGCTCACTGGCTCACTTCGTTCTGGTTGAGAATAGAATATGTTTGACATATACAAACACACAAGAAAAGCTCTGAGTTGAAGGAAATACCAGTATCTTTGTGTCAGCTGCCTCATTTACAGATATTTTGGAATCTCCCCCTGGTGGGGACTTTTAAAACCAGGCTCTGAACGCTGCCACACTGGATAGTTACGGGGCATTGGCTTGCTCGCCCTCATAAATAATTGCTTGTTTGTGTTTTTCAAGCCTCAATAAAATTCTTCGGGCTCTATTGGCGGCCTCTATTGTTCAATTTTTGATAACACCAATCAAAACAATATTGCGGCGGGCGAAGATCAATACCTCCACTCCACCCTCTCTCCCGCCATCACAGGCGAGAGGAAGAGAATAGCCGGAGTGAAGATGCATTCCAACTCGGCCGTCAATGTGGTTCATGATCTTTGAGAAAAGAAATGTTCCAGGAGCAATGGTTAATGGTGTTATTTTCTCCCCGTGTCGTCACATGCACACGCACACGCACACACACACACACACACACCTGCCCTGCAGCTGTGTGTGGTGGCGTCTCTCCTATTAACCAGGCTGCCTTAGAATCAATACAAAACATAAAGAGGCTTAATCTTTTCAGGTGCTTGGTGCTGATTGCCCATTACACAATAATAACACACCTTGAATCCCATGGACCATGAGAGCACAGAAACACCCCCCCCCCAACCCGCTGCCAGCCCCACACATTAGACACGGCAGATCTGTAGGTTTTTCCAACGGAACAGATGGCGTCAGCGGTGGCGCTGGGCCTTTATGAGGGGCGTTAGTTAGCGTGCTAACACAAATTCCAGCAGAAACAGTGGGATTCAAGGGGATAGAGTTCATCGCCCTCGTGGAATGAGACGCTGCCACCGTCCCCCTTTGTGGACTGTGCCATCTTGTCCGCTGGTATGCGGGCTTAGGTGCTAGGAGCTCCACGAGCCTCATCTCCGCGGCGGAATAACAGCTGCTGCAGGCGACAGCTCCAGTACGAGGACGCTGAGGATTAACGGCCGAAGTTCTGGGGTGTGAAGGGGAATAAACACTTCCTCAAAACAGCCCACGGACACAAACACTTGGAGACAGTTCTCTGCATTTCGACAACCAGCATTGATAAACTTCCAGTACTAATGAGCAGATCAGCAGGATGTGTGTGTTTTTTTCTTTCCAGTCACTGATGGTCCCTTTGTACGTGACTGCTGAATTCCGGTGCTGTGGCTGACTGGAGTCTGGCTGCTGACACTGGCTTCTATAAACTGAGCCAGCAGGACAGGTGGAGGATCTGGGAGTCGGGCAGGTCCAGGACCGGAACCAGGGCCACGGACGGAGTGGAACCTTCCAGAGAGCTTCTTAAACTTTCTTCAAGTCCTGGCGGGTGGAGGTTTCAGAGGGAAATGAGAGGGGGGGGGGGGTAGAAGAAGAAGAACTCATTAGTTCCGTGAGAATTTGAACTGGAGGATCTCAAATAGCTGTCCCACCGGGGCAGTCCCAGGACGGAGGCTGCACTTAACCCTTCGACCGGGGAAACATGGGCCTATTTACAAATTATTGGCATTCTTACATCCTTGGCAGATTGCGCACCCCCCCCCATTCCAAACTCCTGCAGCGCAGACATATGGTCAAGCAAGGACTTAACTCTAAGCTACCCCTCCCAAACTTGCACATATATACAAGCAAACACATTGAAGCAGAGCAGAGGGGGGGGGGCATCCATGGCATGCCCTTTGGACAACTGAGCAGCAGCTTGTTGGTGAAGGGGGGTGGGGGAAGTCTAGTGGAATGAAATCCTCTGCTCCTGTTGTGGTGTGATGTAATGAAGCTGTGTTGGGACGACTGCTCGGGTGTACAGGAGCTGAGAGACATTGTTAGTGACAGTGTGTCCATGTGTGTGGGGCCGCACTGCAGACGGACAGTGGACAGGCGTGTGAGAATTCGTTGAGCGTCTCAGAGCCCAGTCTTGATGACAGCCAGTCTATTTAGCAGCAGCCCGCTGGGACGCTGCCTCTTCCCTCCTCTGCTCCGTGAGCTAATTGGTCACAAGTGCTCCTGTCTCACGGATCACTGTCCTCTCTTATTTCCTCTGATTTAACAGCATGTTGGGACACGGGACACTCGGGGTGTGGTCGATGTGATTCAACCCCGGCCAGAACTGAGTTACACATCTGGGAGAGCAGCAGTGCTCGGGCCTGATTCGGCGTCGGTAGGTGGCCAACAAGCATGCAAACGGAAAATAAAAATAAGAAAAGTACAAATGCAAAAGTGAACATCTGGCTGGACTGGGTTTTCTTAATGACCACATTTCAGTGTCAACAACCACTGTTGTTCACTTCCTTTGTGTCGTTGCTGAAGCTTTTGTAAACGTGCTGTGACTTCTGTGTTTACACCGTGGGTCACGTGATCGGATTCATCGCGACTTTACACTCACGGTGACATCCGTCTGATTTTCTCTGCGCAGAATTGAAATTCTGGACGCGATGTCTAGCCGTGCCCAGTCTCGAGGTCTTTGAATAACATCCAGTGCTGCACGGCTGCTGGCTGACATCCGCGTGAACTTGCAGAGAGCAACATCAGGACAGCGGTTTCAAGAGCAATTCAGTTGTATTTAATAAGCCTCATCCTCTTTCAGTCTAAGCGCACACAGCATGACAACCATCCTCACAAAGAGCCCACACACCCTAATTAGCTAATATGCATTAAAGCTTAAAACGCTCCCACTGAACACAGGACATTTTAGAGGGCATTAAAGCCTAAATATGTGTTATCAGAGCATGTGATGCACCCTGGGAAGCGGGATCCTCTGGAGATGTCTTGCTGACAACAGAGCGGGCCAGAGAAATCACAGACGAGAAGGGTGGTTATATTAAAAGAAGAAACGCAACCTTTAGCGCACCGTTCCCACTGAGTCCATTTTAAGTTTTTCATCTTTGTACTCTTTGTGATCTCCATGTGAGACCCATGTCTGTCTGTGTCCACACAGCTTGTTAATGCACGGGCGAGGGACACGAGAGGGGGGGGTGAAGGTGACTCCAGCGACCAGGCAGTTTTTTGTTTTGTGATTTGCAGACTGCTTTGCCACAATCCCTAAAAAAAAAAAAAAAAATCTTCTGTACAGTTGCAAGAAACCCCGCCCCCCCACCTCACACACAAACTCATGCGGAGCCCCACTGAGGGGCCCGGGCAGGAAGATTCAGAAGCCATCACATTAGCAATGGGATGGAACTAAACCCCCTACCCAAGAGGACCGGCCATTATTCTGCTTCACGGGGGAAACACAGGGAGCTGAAAGGGCTGCTGTTAAATCTCTGTGTTTTCAAAACTGAACCAATACAAATCCCACAACAGCTGGACTCCAGAACCCCTTCAATAAACCAATAAATACATATTTATTATAATCCGAAGCGTCAAGAACGGGCAGACACGGTGGGTTTTAATACGTGCTAAACTGACCTCCCTCTGGTCAAATGAACCGGAACAAGGATTTAATTACACACTGCTCATCAAAGGAGAATGAAGAGGCAGAGTGTGCGCAGTAGGAGGAGCCACAGAGAGTTGCCTCAATCACTTCATATCAACAAGTCACATTATTCAGATCTGAAGTCGCTCATAGCAACGACCCCCACAGAGAGCGAAGAAGAGGTTCAGTGTCACTGAGGTGATCATTTTTGGTTTTGCAGCACATAACGTCATTGTTTTGGTTCACTTCCTGTCCAGCACCAAAGAGCTGTGAATATTGTAGTTTTACTTTGGATTTTAAAAAAAAGTCAATAGACCAAAACAATTTGCTGTGTAAAAGAGTGGCTTTTAAACAACAATATTTAGTTCCTTCTCGAGCTGCACGGGTCAGTCTTTGAGAGAACCTCTCTATCGTAAGTAACAGGTTGAGACAAGATGTTTAAAGGTTTCATTCAGAGCATATGTCATGTCTTTCAGCTGTGAATCCTGACGCAAGTAACCGGAGGAGGGGGGGGGGGGGGGGCACGGGGAGCAGAAAGGACTGCAAAAAAGAAGATTGGGGGGGGGGGGGGGGGGGGGGGGGGGGGGTCACAGCCACATTCTGCTCTGGCGTTGTTGTCTGTCTGCCCGCTGACAGCAGCAGTTGCCAGGCTGAGCGCCAGAGGTGTTACTTTTCTTCCTTTGACTTTTTGGATTCATCACCCAATGAGCAGAGGCTGTGACCCATGAAGAAGCCCGTGGCGAGGCTGCCAGGGCTGGGCTGTGCGTGCAGAGTAAAGGTAACAGATTCCAGCTCGATGATGAGTCAGTAAATGGTTTTAGGGAAGTAGCCAGTGCAGCCTATAATCAAAGACACACACATGTCAAGGGTAAAGATGTAGGCTGACTGTGCTCCAGAAAACCAATGACCCATCTACAGGGAAATATAATATTTTTAAGACAAGAATTTCCTCTTTAAAATTTACATTTGAGATATTTTAGTATTAGTTTCTTCCATTTTAAATAACGACATGAAATAAATGGTATATATCATGCTGACTACACATGACACATGTGAGCAACACAACAAATAGCGCTGTTGTTGTGTTGCACACATCGATGCATATTCCTAACATTCATCACCGCTAACCATCATTTCACGGCCACCTGAAGATGAGCTGCGTCAAAGCTAAAAATGACAGATAGATGGCTAGTTTGGCACCCATTCAAAAATGTTAATTGAATGCCCCGGCGTCAATCTGACAACCGAGCTGGTGTGATCGATGTGCTCGTCGTCCCCTCTTTCCCGCGGAGAGAACATCTCTGAGGATAAAACAAATTCCACTCCACATATGTCTGTTTGCAAGAAGCTAGAATCCTGGGAGCAGTAGATGGTGGCGCATAAAAGTATAATGATGACAAAAGACTGCCAGCTGCTCGGGCTACTGTACGCAGTGCAGACACAACAGAATGACTTACAATAATTAAACACAGGAAGCGGTGGATGTCCTCCGGAGAGGCTGCTTTCTGGAATACTTTATGGAGTTTACTTAAACAGCGTCAGCTCCAACTTTCTTTGAAAAGGGAGCGCAAAGAGAGACGGGCTGTCACTTTGTTTTCATTAAAGCGGCGATGTGAGGCTTCGCTTCACAAGAGCCGCGTGTCTCAGAAGTGCAACAGCTTATTTAGGATAAGTCCTCTTAATGCGTGTAAATATTTGATCGGTTTTCAGGGCCCTGGGTGTAGTGTCTTGAGTCTTGAGCTACGCTGACGTACCTTTAATAATTTGCCGTGCCAGTGCGCGGCCGCGCTTGTAAAACACGCGCGCGCACAGTGGCACCAGCCTGGCGTCCATCGACTGCATGGCTTCCTTGAACGCAACAGCGACTGCTGCCGTTACCTCCTCCGCGTCCTTGACCTCCGGGTCGTCGGCGGGCACAACCAGGGAGAGGGAAAGTGACGCGCTGGACTTGTCAGCGGACACGAGGGTGTAGCACTCTACGGATCCGCGCGCCACCTTCGCGGTCACGTGACAGGAAGTCCTGTTGGTGCAGTCGTCCTGGACGGCGGTGACGTGAAGCTCGACAGCCGCGCCCCTGGGTAACGCAGGTACCACGGCGACCAGTAACGGAGCAGGTTTGATGTCAGGCGACCACACCAAGTCCTGCAATGCACACAGATAGTATTCAAGGGAACTGGCTGGTAAATTATATTCATGTGTCGCACGCTACAATCAAATGTATGCCCCCCCCCCTCCCCGCTGGGATCCATTCTGACCAAACGCTCCTCCATCAACATTATCGTTAGAACGTGTCGCACAAATTCTGCCACGCTGCACTAAGACAGACTTTTCACTCCACAGACTGACAGGCTATCAATTAACTGGAGACTGGGAGCTGACCCTTGCTAATGATAGTGTACAAACAATCCTGAAAGAATCCATAATGCTCACGGCCGCTCGTCCGCTCCGAGCGGCATTTGCTGACATGACAGGTCCCATTTAAGATGACTCCTCACCACTCCGAGAAGATCGTTCATAACCCGTTATGGCAGCTTCAACACATACATTTTAGGAGAAAGCTGTCTCGATTTTTTTTTTCTACACGGCCAAAAAAAATACTCGTTATTTTTCTCTCCTCCTCCTCCTCCGGACTGAGGGGCCATTAGCAGTAACAAAATGTCTTGGAGCTGTGCTACAATGCGGCCCTCTAATAATACTTGGTTGTGGCTTCATCTGCTAATGGGAGAGAAATGAGTGTTTTATATAACCATCGTTTCAGTTGGAGTCGATAGGGCAAAAACACTTAACCCCCCCTTTTCAGTCGGCTGGATCAATTTTCATCCACTTACACCCCACTTCGTAAGTGCAGAATAATAACAGGTTACTTGCATTTTATTTTGATATTCACTCGCAAAAAAAAAAGGGAGAGGAATCATTGACAAGAGCAGATGACGGCCTCTTTGTCCCCCCGACAGACGGCCCGTCGGCCGGCCAGGCTCGCTGCAGCAACAGCTTGAGCAAAGGCTTAATTGTGTAGCAGCAGCTGACCTCTTGCCTTGGAGAGTGCGAAAGGGGCCCCGAATGAGTGAGCGCGGCGGTTTCAGCTTGAAATTTCTTTACTCTGCTGATTGTGAAGAGAGCCGAGCTCGCGGTGATCAACAATAACAACAACGAGAGCGGAGAACAATGGCCGTGTCAGCGCGGACCTCTTAGCATGTCAGACAAAGTGACAGCACACATACGTGTCCCGTGCTTTGATAAATGTTATATTAGCACTTCTGGCGCTGGCTAGGTATTCTCCTGCAGGGAGCTGCTCGTGCACTTGTCAATAGTGATTGAACATGGAGCAGAGAGCGGGAACCGGGGGAGAGAAGTGACAGGACGGGGGGGGGGGGGGGGGGGGCGCCGGGGGGGGGGGGGGGGGGGGGGGGGGCCCTGCTCAGCCAGGCTTAAAGGCCACCCTGCAGGCCCTGGGTGCCGAGGTACTGCACCCGAGCAACTGTCCGCAAAGGACATCAGGGGATTCAGCACTCTGCTCCAGCCTCTGGCAGGACTTTATTCTCACAGCACAGTTGCTGAGGTTTTTGTCAGAGCTGTCGGACGAGGTTACATCAGTATCTGTTTGTTTCTTTATTAATGTCTGCACCAAGATGTTGCATTAGGTGGGAAGTTTGTTCAGCAGTTCTGCAGAGGGGGAATTCTGCCAAAGGTGCAGGATTGTGTGTGTGTATTTCTTCTGTATTCCTCATGAAAACATTTGAAGAAATGGATCTGCCGCTTTCAAGGGAGTGGTGGCCCCAGAGTCGTGCGTGCAGGACGCATGAATTATCCGGCATTTGTCACCAAAACGTCTTAAACATCTTTGTCTTTCTCACTTAACAACTTCAACTGTGTCTGTACATTTCCTCTTTTTTCTAATTCTGCAGTTCTGCATCTGTCCTTCCTCGGACGTGATATCTATATTTTATATTCTGTATTTTACTGGGGGGCAGGAACAAATCCAGAATCTGCGTTCTCATACACAGCCCTTCTAGAGATTATCTGGTGTTCGGTGCATCTGTGATCAGAGCGCCATCAGGAGAAAGAGGGGGAAACGCTGGCCTGATATCCTCATCTGACCAGAAATCATTTATTAGATTAAGTCGATAAAACGCAAACTTTGATATATGGCGGAGCTGAGTGCTGGAGTGGCAAGTTCACAGGGCAGGAGGGTGGCAACGTGACCGAGTGTGTGAGCGTGTGTGCGCAACCACTTAACACAATCCATCTCATTACTCCATTTCACCTCAGTTCCAGGGCGTGCAGCTCTCTCGCTCCGCAGGCAGCAGGTAAACGCATGAAGTCTAAATCTGCTTGGCTCAGCTCTCCACGCTGATGGGGTGTGACCTGCCTCTCTTTATGTTTGTTTTCTTTCTCCCCACTTTCCTCCCTCTCACTCGCGCCCGTGCGCCCGGGAGCGTGCGGCAGGGGCAGGATGGCTGAGAGGCGTAAAAGCCGAACGGTAAACACGGTAATAAGGAAGTGGTGTAAAGGCGAGGAACAGCGGGGAGCTGATGGGACTGCGCTGCTTAGCCAGTTCCCCTACATTTCCTGCCCAGCGGGACGCCTCCAGCATGTGGCTCTATGTCTCAGCACTTACTGGAGTGCTGTCAGCCTGCCGTAATATCCCCTCCCATTCACTCGCTTTCTTTCTCCAGATTCCACTCTGCAGCTCAATCAGATGGTTTGTGTAAATGAAACACACCGGGTCACATCCGTGGGGTGAAGGAAAGTTTAAGAATGAGCCCATTAAAAAACCACGGCAGAGGCCGAGATGGCTTCAAAAAGTCTGAAGTAAGCAGGAGAGAGAAATAATGACGGGACGGTTTTCCGTGGCGTTCAGGGGGAGAAACGCTCCGCGCTGCCATTTCCTTACCACACGTGTCCATTTGTCTGTTTGTCAGCAGACAAACACAAACACTACCGAACGGATTTCCACGAAACTGGGTTAGCACGGTGCAATTATACCAATTAAATTTTGGTGCAGATCCAAATACATATCAGGACCTAGCGAAATAAGATGTTGTTTCATAATAGTACTGTTGGGCCAATTTATTAATAATTTCAATTAACAATCCTGTCAGAAATACAAAGAATTGTATTTTTTGTATTATTTTTTTTTTTCACCTGCTTAATAATTGTTTTTTTCCTTCATGACACCCTTTCAGAACCTGTTATCACGACACAGAGGGACGTCTGTTTAACATTTATTGACTGATCACATCAACATCTCCATGTTCATCAAACCCGTCACACACACACAAACGCACACACGTGCACACACAAAGACAAACAGGCTCTTTGTGGTTTAATGCACCGTAAATGCAATTTCACACTTGTGGAGACTCCAGTATGCTCCCAATTAACCCTGCAAGCTTCTTCATCCACCTGATTAGATAAATTATCAACGCACAACAACAACACGGCGTCATAGACGGGCTGGGCGCTTGAAGGTTCCGTCAGAAACATGCACTTGCCTGTGTGTTGGATGGAAAGACGCTGACAAGTAAGACACGTCTATACTTTAGGGCGCAAGGCTACAGACCATCACATTTGGATTTGACTCTGCTTCCATAAATGAGCCGGATATTACAGGACGTGGCCATAGTTTCTTTAAAAGCCATCGACTTAACTTATGAGTAGATTCAATTTGGCATTTTTCAATTTTAACTGACTGACTTTAAGGTGAAGGAAATGCACATGTGAGTGTGCTGTGTTGAAGGGGTCGCCAACACACTGAAGCCGCGTGTTTTTTTTACTCGTGCCATAAGGTGGAAACTATGTTCTAACTGTTCTCTGTGGGAGTTATGTTGCCAGTGTTTGACCCGAGATAAACATCGTAATTACAGTCAGATGAGCGCCAGCGCTGTGCAGAACCCCCCCCCCCCGGGTGAGAGCCTCTCACCAGGTTTAGAATAAACCGGTCGTCACAGCTGCTCGCTCCTTGTCTTCGACATACCGTGACAATTGATCTAACTAAGTCAAAGACCCTCCACCGTCTCGTTCTTCAGAGTTTACCAGTTTACTCTTTAAAAAGTCCCCTGAGCTTTCAGGTTTAGATCCTCAATCTGGAGGTCTTTCTGAAATTAGACATGGCCTCCCTATAGAAATCCTGGGTTATGCAGATCAGTATTGTTGATTCTTCTGAAACAGCACATGGAAGCACGACAGATGGGCTGTGCTGTCCACCTCCAGGAGCCTCTGACCCCCCTCTGTTACCTAAACAACCCAATCTCCATGCTAAATTGATACTACGCTTCTTAGTCCTTAGATTCATATTTCACCATGAGGTACAAAAACAAACCGTAAGGGTTTCAGCTCCAAAATCGAATGCTTTTGCCTTGACCACGCCCATTCACTAAATATTATAGAGTGTTTTTTGTTTGTTTTTGCGTAATCCTGATTACTAACGAACCAATGGAACAAAAGAAACCATAACCTCCATGGTCAATTCTTGACTAGTTACCAGCTGCTGACTGAATTCGGCATGTATTTCAGTGAAATTTTGGAGGTTTCTAAAATAATTCATGGCATAAATATTAAACATTAAGATTTCCATGCAGTGCTTTACTTTTGTGACACAAAGTTGACACCCGCTCCGCAGTCTTTAACAGCGCACAGAGCCACATGTTGGAGGTGGGCTCCTGCCGTTTTCCCCGAGGCCCTGCTCCCGTGGCGAGACAGATTACTGTGGGAGGAGAAGGGCTGCCAGGGGAGACTGGTGCCCCCGTTAGACGTGTGGAGGCAGGGGTTGTAAGCTGGGGCGGCGGCGTGGAGGGAAGGTTGGAGGGAGGTGGCAGGAAAGCGGGGTGGAGAGGGGGGATAAGCTGCTTGGAGAGTTGAACGGAGCTCCAAAACGGTGTGTGGGGGCAAAGGATTAGGGAGGCTCTGAGGAAGACATCTGCTTCTGTGCCAAGCTCCACATTATCAAAGACACGAGCGCTTCCCACATCATCAACTTTTCATGAGCGCGCTCGCTGGTAAATATCAGTCGCTGCGGCTCGGGTCTCGAGGGGGAGAGAGGGGCAAGGAACTTTCGCTTCTTTCACAACACAAATCTGAAAGGCCTCTCTGAAAAACTTGGATACATATAAGTTTCTCCTCTTTTACTTATTCATTGGAAGCATGGATCTCACTGTCTTTTAATCCATTAAACATGTGTTCATCCTACGTGGGTGTAAAATCGTATCATGAGTCTGATCAATATTTCTTCTGCATCTATAATAAATCAGCCAGACACAGCTCCTCTGCTTAACAACTGGAACATGTTTCATAAACAAAAACCTCACTGACCTGCTCTTCCTCCGCCGCCGTCAGCATGCTCTCCCAGACAGCTCTGACGACGGGGACGTCCCGATGTCTCGTGGCGTAGCAGTGAGCCTGGACTACGTGAGCCAGAGTCAAGCTGCTGATCGTGGCCTCAAGAGCCTTCTTCACGTGGCTGAAAGACAACAGGGCCTGTCCTCTGGTGCCGGCCTTCATCAGCTGCAGGGTGCACGGCACCAAAGCAATTTGGCCCGCGCAGAAAACGGACTCATCTACCTGGAGAAAAAAAAAAACACAGAGGAAAGCGTTCAGACTGATTCTATTGCCATTTCATTTGAGTTTCAGATAGACAATTCTAAACTTGAACACAGCCATCAAGCTAAGAACTTAGTTTAATTAATAAAATAAAGTGCAATATTCATCAGTGAGGTGTGATAATCAAATTAACACTAATTCAAATCATATGTTTAAGTAGCGATGCATTAATTAACGAGTTCCCCCGTTCAGCATCTTATCATCAACAATTTTCGTTTCACAGTCAGAAAGCGAGCGGTTATTCCTGCTAGAGGCCTGCCAATGCGTCTCCGTGGCACCGCTGTTATTTATGAGCATAATTAACGACGCAATAATACGCTCAATTCTCTGTTAAGTACCTCGAGCGGCTGGAAAAATCTATCTGTTTAATGCAGAGAGGCGACTTGGGATGAGGTGTGAGGTGTCATTAAGGAGGTCAGGTCTTTGGAGACCCTGAGGCTCGCCAGTGTGCGGGGCTGGAGGGTATTAGTGCCGGACGCTCGCCGCTGGTCAATGCAAATACACGCTGGTGACATGTTGACAATTCCAGGCCAACGCAGGGACCCTGGACCCTAACCCAGATGTCAAGGGAGGATCAAGGAAGTCTGAATCAATTGACACATGGCCCGAGACATGATACTTCGCTAATAAGCAAAGACACAGCGTAGGGCATTGGGGTTCACATAGAGGTTAAAGCAGAATATAGTTATTAGTTAACTTATTAGTTATCATACCCTCCTTGAGAAAATGGACATGTAACATGCGTCCACCCACCAGGGGTCAATCGAGACACTTTGCTTTCGGGGAGCTGTGGCATCGTCCATCTGGGAGACGAGAGACGAAGTGAGGACGAGCAACAGGGGTACGACTGAGTAAAGGGAGATAAGGCCCTCGCTGCTTTTCAACAAGTCAGATCAATCGCCGCATCATTTACCTGCGGACGCGGTCTGCCCGAGATCCTTCACAACTATGTCTGCCTCACATAAAAGCCGGATTCACACACATCAACAACAAATTGTCATTGGCATTTCATTTACGAGGCATCAAATGCCATCATATCCTCTCCAACAAAGAAGCGCTCCATCAGGTTGGACGGAGGGCCATAATCTTTTAACAAGCTTGTCCCAATGAAAAGCTCTGGCTCCATTCTGAATTCATAAAAGGTCGGCTACCATTTGTCGATTTGAATATCAAAAGGGGCTCGCGTGGGGCCCCTTGACTGTTAAAGGCAGACTCCCATAGCTTCTATCAAGCAGGTGTGTGATGATCAATTATTAAGGATCCCACTCTGGTTACTCTTAGTGGGAGGTGGAATTGGGGATTTGGGGGTTAGCGGCAGTGGGGGCACATCTTTCTGTAGTGAACCTGGATGGGGGGGGGGGGGGGGGGCCGGGGGGGGGGGGGGGGGGGGGGGGCAGCGGCGAAGGCAGAGCGAATACTATTTACATAAAATTAACAGTTCAAAAGAATGAGTTCACACACCAATCAAACTTGTTAATTGACTGTCAATGGTGTGTCCCTGAATATACAACACAACTACATTATTCATCTTTGGCTTTGACAGGAAAGACAGTCCAATTTGCATGGGCGTTCTAAACGTGATCAACAACCACAATGCCACATGCATTTTTAATAGGCGGGAGATGAGACCCTTTAATATTCATAAGGGTCAAACAACTGCATATGACATTAAACTTTCTATAACAAGGTAAGTATTTTTCAAATGCTAACCTTAGCAGTCTAAATGGCCCACAGAGAGAAGCCAAGACGCGCTGCTGTCTAACAGTGCTCCCATGGAATCAATAATGCACGTGCATGTTGGTTTATTACCGTTCTTCTGTTTCTGAATAGTATTTGATATTTGCTGGCATAATTGAAAGGGTTTTTAGATATTTCATCTTTTATAAATAGACTTTTGAGGTAAAAATGTACTGCTTTAATTATCCTGGATCAGTTGTTATCAGCAGAAACGCAATGAGTGTGAAAGCACGATTGAGCTATACCTCGATTTCATTGTTAGATGTTTCAGTTGTCGGAACAGTCAGTGGCTCAAAAGTTTGTTTGTCATATTTTTCTATCCGCGTGTCAGATTTCATTTTTCCTCTTTCAAAACGAAAGGAATCATCACTTTAAACATGAAAACTGTGAAAAACAATATCGTCCTGTGAAAAGTCATCAGGATAGGCGTCACGATGGAGACAGGATAAACAAAAGAAACACCCAGTCGTAACAATAAATATCGACTCTGACAGAAACATCAAAACAATCTTTTAACAGGCTCTCAGCCAAACACGCTTCCAATCAGCCGCTCTATTTTTAGATAAACTACGCTGGCTCTTGCCTTTGTGCTTTATCGACCTTTACTTCATGGCTAAAACACCATCATTTCTCTAATAAACCCAATGACATAGCAAAAGGTCACCAACCTCAAAGACATTCTCTGTCCATCTCCGCGAGCTGCAGACAGTAACATATATGTAAATGTACTCAGGAAGCGCCTGCCTGTGTCCGCTTCCAGCCCTTAACGGTGTCTCATTTCAGGCTGGTGTGTCTGAGGTGTTTCTAATTGCATTTTTTTGTCAAAGAGCTCCCAGAGATGACCAGACAGTGCTAGACTATATTCACATTGGTGTTGGAGCCCTCTGGGCCCCCATCGTGGCGAGGACGTCTCCAAGTGTCATTAGCAGAGCTTTGGAAACGGTGCACATGGACTGGGCGAAGCCAGGATAAAATGACCTGGTATTGACGAACAGTCAGGTTTTTTTTTTTTTCTGCCGGGTTCCAAGGACAGAGAGGTGGAAAACTGCTCCAGCGCTCCTATCAGATATGCTAATGGTCACATTTCTCCCCATTGAGACCTCATGCATAATTTAAACAGGAAAATGATAATACACAGCCGGTAAAAAAGGTTAGATTAATACGGTGTAACTTTTCCCTCATGCAAGGACACATGTAACTAAGCTAAAGAGGTAATGGCCTCACAGCGTCGGGATGGGCAATTCCATCCAACATGTAATTAGGGTTTGTGCTTTGTCCTTCTGTTGTCATGTTCCTACATGGTTTCAACCTGCTCTTAAGTTAAATCAGAATGCCATGTCACAAATATTTATTTTGCTTCTCTCCAGGAGATTCAAGGTGTGTTGACTACGTCACAACATTCATGTTTGCAACACTTCCACAACCCCTTTTCAAAGTCAAGGTGCTGGGATTTAGTTAAGTCCATATCCCAGATTTTATTCGAGGAAGTACGGTATTCATTCCCACTGCCAGCGTCAACAACACGCAGCTACACGATCTCCTGGGAACGGGCCTCCTTCCATTACACTGAATGAAAAAAATGGCAATTCACAACTTGTGTCAACACCGAGACGGATTCTCTCTGTCACGTTCCAGGTGAATCACCAGGAGACTGTAATCGCCGCTGCACGGTCAGCCTCGAGGGGCTCGTCACTCGAGAGGACATCCCGACAGCCCTTCAGTCCAGGCTCGACGCCGTCTTTTCTTCTCACTGCCCCTTCAAACTTCAGAACCAACGCAAGGCTGCACACACCCTGGAATCCATTCAAAGGGCGACATGCTCGCATCCCTCAGCTGCTCCTGTGCGCTCACAGCAGTGTGGAGGATTTCTGAGGATTCTTTGAGCTCAGGTACCTTGCGGTGTCTCACGTGTCATTGCTGGAGCTTCTTGGGAAACAGTAAATTTACAGGTGAGCATGTTAAAGATATCAGGCGATGCTACAATTCATCATCAGCTGCATGAAAGATCATAATAATCATCAAGCAGGTGCGGGTGTTGGCTCTAATCACCACAGACTTTCTTTGTCTCTTCTAACGTGTGTGACACGGCTCTGCTCTCACATAGATTCTCCAAATGTTCTACGCGGTGGCCAGGCGAAGAACGTCCACAGGCCCAATCCGAAGGCTCACACTCGGACATTTGCATTCACACATGCGAGTGAGACACGTCCCCCGGACAAAGTGTGGATGGGCTCTGGAGTTCAGCGCGCGTCTGGCAGCAGCTTCGACTTCATTTATTTCAGATCCTGTCTTTCTTGGCCGTTCACTCACACAGTGTCTCTCTCTCTCTCTCTCTCTCTCTCTGTCACTTTCACAGACGGTGTTAATCACAGGCTCGTTATCGTCCACTGTCTGAGTCAGTCACTCACTTTCTTTAAGATTTATTTGGTTCTTAATGAAGCCACTTCTTCATCTTCTTCAGTGTCCCTCACTCAGTCATATGGTCTTTACAAAGGTATGAGAGAAGAACTATACTCTTCAATATTTCATGTTGGGTAAATGTGTTTTATGGTTGGACTGCCAATGAGTTTTTTTTTCTTATCAATTTTGGTCTCCAGCCTCACTGGGGTAATGGAGTGCATCTTTAGGCCACTATGAAAGCTTTTAAACACCCAGCTGAAACTTTCAGACTATTTTGGAAAGTTCAAATGACTTGTGAGCAGCACTGGGCCACATCCACACCCTGGAGTCTGCTGTTACAGTGTAGTAGATCTTCATTTGACTTAAAATATCAACTACTTTAAAATGGGACATTACATCTTGGACTTTTAATCTCGTATGGAACATTCTTAATATATGTGAAATTTCCAAACTCACACCCTTTTCTTTCCCTGAATATTTTAGGGTTGGCAAACAGCTCAAGATGGTTGAAAATGCAGGGATCAAAAAAAAAAAGGAATAAAAAAGGCAGAGGTTGAAGTTTTGTTGAATGTGTTTAAGTGCATATATTATTCCTGCGTTTTGTTGGGGATTTGATGTGCAACGGCTGTTTAATCCTTGTGTGGTGGATGGCAGTTTGTCAGGGATGTGTGCTGTGATTTCATCTTGAACTGGCTTCAAGTCTGTGGGGCTCTTTCAGCATTAGCGCATTCAAAGCAGATCACGTCTGGGAGTGGGAAATGATAAGAGATGGGCTCATGTTGTGCTGCGCCCTGAGGAAATCCTGCCTCTTCTGACACCTCATTTCTACAAATACAAACCTTTCAGGAGAACCACAACCTCTCTCCCCTCTACAGAATCTCTCCCCATGTTAGGCTCCTCATTTGAGGCATCCTTGGAAGGGGGAGGGAGACATTTGCCTTTTCATATTCCCTCCTCTTTCTCCCTCTACTATCTCTGTTTTTTTCCCCTCCTGTTTGTGCTCCAGTTTGAGCCTAACCCTTGTATGCTCAACTGTCACAGAAAATCAGCGTTACTTAAACGGCGACATAAATAGCCGTATGAAGTGCACAAAGACAGACGAGTGTAGGGTATTCCTGATTGCACTCTCTCAGGTCCCCAACAGCACATTCAGCCACAAAACACGCCATAACAATCAGTTCAGAACACATGGTTATATTATGAGGACACATTTAAAAGAATACTTGAAATACGCAATGAGCCATTGCCGGGGCAACGTGTGGTCAGTCAGAGGCAGGGACTCTGGCCTTTCCCCCACCCCCCACCTACTGGATGCTTACGTCTATTTTTCTATTGTGCCTGTTCTGTCTGGCCTCGACATGCCCATTTCATAGACACTGAACCGTGTGGAGGAGTAACACTGTCATGTCAGCTCTGGTCAACTTTGTGTTGGTCAGGAGCTGCCGCTCAGTACTCTGACCAAGGTCAGGGGAGACTGACTGGATGCTCGGGGACAAATGTGAATTATCAGAAACAACATAATATTTTAACAACATAATAAATATTGTTTTGATAAATTTTGCCCTGGCTGTAGTGTTGTTCTTGTGTGAGGTGACAAAATGAGAAAATAAACAAACACTCAAAACTGATGTTTGTAAAATTGTTTGTCGCTGTGGAGATCTGTGCCACACCAGAGCTGGGCTGTGGAGAGTGACGGAGGGGCATGGTTTTCCATTGCGTTAGGCAAAATGCCCCTGCTGCCTTCAACTGTCCTGACATCACATTTTTTGACAAATTGGTTGTGAGGCTTTTACGACTGATGCACATATCGCAAAAATCATTTCTGCCAAGCTTCCTCTATGACCTGCCCGTGGGACATGACAAGCCCCTCCATGCATCGCTCTATCAAACCGAATCTTTCCAGGACAATGCAAATTATGACAAATTCCATCATCCTGCATTATGCGCTTTCCCGCTAATCTCCCTAATTCGAGAGAATCGGGAGGGTCTCGCCGTTTCAGCTGAGGGGCATGTTGTCTGATTGAATGATGCTGAAACTGCAACACTCAGCCCCCGTTCTTTCTCCCTCCCCAGCTGTGACCATCTCGTCTCTTCTGTCTTTTCACATTTTTTTTTATTTCCTATGAAGCTGCATCTCTTCGTCTGGCTGGTAATAAGAAGCACCAACTTAACCTGGGCACAAAAGAATTATGTCAACACGAGACGCCGTGGCACTGCCATCGCAGTGTGACTGTCACTGGTGCTGACGTGGAGCAAGCCTGTGTGTGATTTGAGGGATCGGACCGCAGATAAAAGAGTCGACTCTGGACAGGACGGTGTGAATGACTAAAGTGAACCAGCCTGTGACCCAGTGACATGAAACTACTGATCCAGAGAGGACGACTCCTCACACACACACATCCTGTCTTTCCTGTTCCGTTACTCTGCTTGTAACAGATGCAACATACAGCTCAGTATCCACAAATAAAAGATGAAAAACAGACAAACAAAAACTGAACGACAGGATGAACCAGACAGCACAGAAAATGCAGAGAAGAGCAAAAAAAAAAAAAGGCGTGTAGTTCCTTCTCATCTCAGCAGATGGCAGTATGGCTGCATTAAAAGGGCAGCTGGGTTATCAACAATCCTCTACATCCTCACAGAGTCCTTTCAGTCCACGGTCAGGCTGGCTAGACAGCATCAAAGTCTCCATGGATTTCTCTGTTCTTTTCTTTTTTTTTTCAAAATACTTGCAAAAAATTAAAATAAAAAATAAATACCACTGCTGAAATCCAGATTTATGGAGATAAAAATGATTTTTAAAATAATAAGTAAAAATGTTTAGGATGGAGAAATGTTTTGTCTATAAAAAGGGTAGATTTGTCTGTATTTTCATCAGTGAAAACCAATAAGGTGCCAGTAAACACATGTCAAAAAAAATATCAGAAAAGAAAGACTATCCATACAGGAAATGTATATATATTAATATACAGATAGTCATACATATTTTGAATAATTTAGTGTTATTTTACTGAAAATATGTACCAGACGTAATAATATTCTCACTATAGCAGAACCATAAAATACAGTATGCAGCAGATGTACTGAATCCCTGCAGATAAATACAGAAAATATTAACTTTTTTTTTATAAGTGCATCAAATTCAACTCGATAAATTCTGACATGTGAAAAATACTGTGTACTCTATATTACACTGGATGAACTCTTAACATGAACATCTTCATAAAATTACCTCTAGACTCGCGGGGCATGACATTCCCTCACATAATAAATCTATAATATCAATAATAAATATATATCAAGAGTGAACAGTGTGCTGATATGTCTACTGTAAAGAAAAAAGCACAGGAGGCTGTATATTATTCATCTGTAGCATTTCTTTTTTTTTTGCCTCAGTACTGAATGCTTTGATGACAATGGCATTTGAAAAATGAATGACCCAGGTTAAAAGTTACTGCTCCGGAGAAATTTATGATGAAGCAAGAGGCCAAAAGTAAAATGGAATGTAAACGCTAACTCCGCCCTGAACCTGTAGTCTTTAAATAAATGAGGATAAAGTGGCGACGCCTGTGCAACACACTGTTGCGTGTGGATGTAATAATTGTTTCTACCCAGAGGCATTCACCACAACTTGTAATGTGTACAACTACGGACACATAAATACAAAATGTGCTGTGCAGTCAGTCAGTAGGTGGATGTGGAGCAATAACAAAACAGAACTAACCAGCTCTCAGTCTGGGCTGGGGATGACTGTTACAAAGCACATGCTTGTTGGTAACACACTCGTGTCTCCCCTTCATTATTATTTTATTTTATGCCAGTAAAATGTTCGACTAATAATATTTTCCTATTTTACATTTACATTCCCATAATGTTTGTGTGTGTCTGGATTTGGATAAACAGATTCTTGGTAAGAGTAGAATGTTGTATTTGGCATGGAGCATCTTCCAGGCCTTCCCTATTTGTGTGTGTGTGTGTGTGTGAGTAGGCGTGCGTGTGTGAAGGCCCTGTCAGCTATGCCCTCTCGTCACTGCAGGGGGAAGAAACACACCCGGGCAGCTCTGAATATAGTGGCTAGTTACCATAGTAATGGGATGGTCATACGTCTCTCCTCTCTCCGACAGTGATGGGAGTGGACAGGACACGCCGCTCTGCTTTTTATCTATGCATCTGGTATTCAGTTATTTCATTCTGCATATAAAAAGCCACGGCGAGCCACCTCTCCTTCCTCCTTCACAATTCAAACAGAGGGGTGAAATGGGAAGTAAATAGTTGGATACGGGGCGATAATTCACACATGGGACTACAAATAATTGATGTGTTTTGACTGAGTGTTTGTGATTGCGATTGTAATAGCGCAAGTGTCTTGGCAGATATCAGCCGTGGTGGGAGCTTTACATGACGCGTTTCAGATCCTGATGTCTCTGAACCATTCACCCCACGAACCACTCATCAGCTGTGACAAAGTGAGACGCAAACAAAACATGCACATGCGCACACACACACACACACACACACGCTTTATCTGTCAAATGAAATTATATCAATCGATTGTATGATCACAACAACTATCCTGTTTGTTCTATAACAATGGGATTCTTATATAATCAAGATGATTTAACATGAACACCAAAAGAATGTCCAAAGAGATGTCCTGCTTGAATAATATTGTGGCACATGTCCACCTGTGTCCATGCGTGACGCGAGACACAGTAACACATTTTGACATATATACAAATAGAATGGTTTCTTGTTATCGTATTTCTTTATGATACAATGAGTATTATACATATATTATTCTGTCATCTCTCTACATTATTTTGTATGACTATATGTGTGTACAATTTGTGACCGGGGAGGTGGGTGATGGCCGTGGCAATCCTGTCTCTGCTTCCTATGGCTTGTTGACATGAACCAATGCAGTCAGGCACCAATAATACATGAAGAGCTGTTCAAAGGCAATTAGGATCAGTTGTCAGGGCCGGGCCCATTAATGAGCGGGAGTGTGGCAGGGGCCAGGGCAGAGGCACAGCACCGGCGTAGGCGACCGCCTGAGAGGCGATGTACTCTGACAGATCCAGTCCTTCCCCCGTCCTCGCCTGGTCCAAGCTGATACCAGCCTGCGTGCACGTGGTGCCTGCTGCAGCAGGGGAAGCGGCGGTGCAGGACAAACGTAACAAAGAACGCGCCGACTCCTGAAAATGACTACTGCCACGGCAGGTCAGCCTCTGTGCGGTCACGGAGAGATAGAGAGAGAAAGGAGGGGGTATGTGGGATAGTGCGGGGAAGGAACATAATTACTTCGGCTGCTATCTACCACTTCCCATAAAACTGCCCACTAATCAGATTAAAAAGGAGGTCGGCTTTGACCTCTCACATGCATGAGGCAAAAGTTCTCATCAGCTGGAGCACTGTCCCAGGATACTGGCAGACACACATCTTGGCATGTGGAGCTGTGTCCGAGTCAGGGGAGGGAAGTCCTGTTCATGCTGGTACTTTCAGTTGTTTTTAGTAAAGTTGTACATAAGCTGTACCGAGATGACTTGAAGATAATGCATGGGTCATCTCATGGGTTTACACTCGTGCACTCGAGCAAACATTTGTCAACAAATGTAAAAGGTAAGAATCTATTAATAATGGCGTGCTAATGAGCACAACCAATTGTCTGTTTTGTTTGCCTTGCTTACACCCTCATCTACTTGCATGTCACTGAACGCACTCTGACGGCTGAGATCCCGTCCGATCAGTCATGAGCGCGTAACAGTGAGTCAACTGTGACTCATCTTAACGAGCCGACCAGTTTACCTTGTCATGCAGCCAGGGCCCATCACAAAGAGCACACAGGTGTGTGAGGTGTGTGTGTGTGTCTTGGTAAGACCTGGCCTCAGGGCATACAGCCGGTATCCCATTGTGGTGAGGTCTTCCCAGGTTTGATCAGTGGGTTTCGTGTGTGTCCGGTTCAAGTGAAGACAGTTGACCCCGGTGTTTGGGTAGGATGAGTAAAGCCTGCAGAGGCAGACTGCAGTGATCTTCAGAGACAGGAACTGAATCAAAGCTCGCCAGGGAGAGGCTCCGAGGTGAAGCTCGACTGTCAGTCAAACCCGTCTCTGACTCTCTCCAGACAAAAGGCTCAACTCGTTGCACAGAATTCAGGCATCCAGGAGAGGAAGCAGCCAGCCTGTTCTGCTTGTGCCCGTCAGTGAAAGGAAAACAAAAACAGACCAGTTGCAAGTCGGAGCGAGCAGCGACACGTGCTGAAGAGCGCAGTAGCTCTGAGTCGCGCTCAATCTCTCCGCTGCTCTCCAACCGCTGAGCCTTCAAGACCTAATTTTTCATGGACTCAATTACTCGACAACTGTTCTCCTCCTGGCCCCACCCCTGCCTCGGTGCCTCGTCTCCCCTCCTCCTCGGTTGGAAGCGATCATTTGTTCTTTTATTAAAGTTGATAACATCCCTCGTATTGTCTGAGCGCGCACGCCAGAGAGCCGCCCCTACTGTTCTTGCCTCCAGCGTTTCGTATTATTGGTGCATTATTTCACGCATGCCCCCCTCTTTTATCAAGTGCTTTTAAAGTAATGTTAATAGACTAGAAAATTGAGACATTTATGAAGTATGGGCCGTGTTTATGAAAAAATCCATAAAGTATGACAGGGAGAGGTGAGATAAAAGCAAGGTTTTAATAGATTATGGCAAACAGGGGAGAGGCGTCAGATGCTGACAGGCACCTCCTCCGAGATCCTTCATATTTTATGGGATTAATTTTGTTGTATTAGAAATGAAGTTAAATGTCCTAATTAATCTGTTCATGCTGCGTGAACACTTCCCTGGGCGTAGGCACTCACACACACTGTTTTTTGGCTAATTACTCCTCGGTGGTAATTGAGGTAGATATAATCTCCAGATGCAGGCTGAGGAAGTTTGGGGAGGTGAAGGGGGCGTTTGATGTGGCCGTGGTGGGTGGGGTTTGGTGAATTGTGCAAGTTGGCTCTTTTGCAGGAGTGAAACATTCTGGGTGAGAACAACAACAAACCATAGAACTAAAGCGCTTTGCTTCAATTTCGCTGCTTATCATATTTTTTTTCTCCTCCACCACTCCAGTTTATATTTAGCTGTCTACCCCTTTGATTATTCTGCAGTGGTACTTAGGGCCTTGGAGTTCATCCCCAACTCACCCTGTTCTGTTTGTTTATTCAAAATATTTCTAATGGAAAACACTGAAATTTATATATTATCATTATTAAACTCGAAATATGATGCCTCCACCAGCCAGTGGAGTTTCACTCAAGATGTTTCAAGTTGCTTTGGGAGGCTTTTATCTTTTGAAGTCATCACACTCCTTAAGATGAGGATGATGATGATGATGTTGATGACGCACATCAGCTTTCAAGTGAGAAAACAACAACTCCATGGGCAGCCCAACCTCACCATGTCCCAGCCTGAACTCTTCCAGTCTGAATTCTTCATCAAAAAAGGTCAGACAAAGTTTGGCTCATTGTTTTCAGACATTTTGACTCATGTAAGGAGATTATTCAAATCCCTGCACCCGCCTCAGAGCACCACCCCCTCCCTTTAATGGTAACTGGCAACGTCAGATCCACTTCTCCCTGATACCTCACAGTCCACTTTGACAATTTTCAAAATCCAATGCAAATCCTATCGTGGGCTTGTGCACAACGGTCTTCCACAATATTGACTGTCACTCACAATTAAGGGAATGAGGGAACGGGAGGGGAGGGGAGGGGGTTTGGTGTTCACCAGGACCCGAGGCTAGTGCTGTCTGCTCCCCAAACGCGGCCCGCAAAATCTGATCAGTGAGTATAATTTCCCAGCAAACATCCCAAGGGTGAGCCACTTACCTTAACAAGAGAGAGGAGATGTTTAACAACCATTCAACTGATCGTCTTTCCATTCATGGCTGCTTTGGCTATTGTGTTGGCGTCGCTAAATGAAAATCTGAAGCGTATGTGAAGGAACAGACAGAATTCCATCAAACAGAAGTGGAAAAAGAATTCCTGCAGTTCTTTCTGAACTTTTAGTAATTGATCGGTCAATTTTTTTTCCATCTGGCAACTCATAAGTGTAATCGTCTTTTATTGGTACAAATTGATTTCTGTGTAAAAAAAGTGGAACTGCTGGCTGAGCACACAGAGCTGTGCTCATTTTTTCCTGCTATTATGCTAATGCAAAAGAATCGTTTGAAAGCTCTGTCTGAGGAGCAAGTGACAGAAGATGCAGTAATAACTTTTATTTCTATTAAAACTACACCATTACTCTGTTGTTGCAATGAGATGGTTTGTTTTGATATTTTGCAAGAAGTGATGCTCTGTTTTTAATGAAGTGACTGATGTAATAAAAGAGTGACATTTCATATCTTAATTAGATCATGCAAATTGAAAGTAAAATTCGTATTAGATCTCGGAGCGAAGTCACAAAACAAAACGGCAAAAACTGTGATCCTGCAAGACTCACAAACATGTTGCCAATAGAACATAATATGGTGAATGCAACCTTGCAACACGCGTCAAAAGGCTACGCGGCAACATGACAGAACGTAAAAACAAAGCATCAATTAAACCACTGTTGGGCCCTTTATAGCTTGTGGCTTTTACCTTAGCTATCACGCATTAACATCAAATCCGCCCAGACGATCCCCAGATTTGACATGATAAAGGTTAACTAATTCTTTAAATCAAGTCAGATCTGAATCTGTCAGTGCGCCAGGCCGAGCTGACATTCAGTCAGCCTGCCATTACTGAGAGCATGAGCTGAGAGATATGACAAGTGAGACGGAGAGATGAATGGATGGGCCGAGTGCGAGGATCCAGCATCCATCACAAGCCAGTCTCTAATGCACAGTCCCTTTTCCTCCCATGCTACTGGCCTTCGACTTGGAGACCCGCTGTGGTCAAATCCTGCAGGGCCGGCGTGCCATGTTCTGTCAGTAGCCATGTGCTCCCTCTCAAACCACTGGATGCTTTCAAAATGCACGCACAGAGCTGGACAGTGATTGCTCCAGAGCCATACACAAAGCAAGATCATTAACAAACCAGAAAGGAAACAATTAACCAGAGTAACTAACTGAAGAGAAACATCACTTGCTATTTATTTTATCATAAAATCCCCTCTGAAGCTTGAAAATGACTACATCATCTAGAGGTAATTAAGAACACATATTCATCTTTTAATCATCTCAAGTTCAGCCCGCCTCCGAAACCCCCTCCAATCCCTCTTTTAATTACCAGTTCTTTTCCACAGAGAGTGGATGCAGTGGGCTCCAGGTTATTTGGTCTCAGACAGCAGATTTTCAGTCTCTGTTGTTGCCAGAGCCCGGTCGCCATGGTGTCACATGGCAACAGTCACCAAGGAAAATTTGTCATTAAGGAGTCGGCGTGGTGCAGCCGCAGAAGAGGGGTGGCGCGGCGTGCCTGCTCACAGCGAGGGGGTAATTGTATCAATATGTAAAAATCTCTTGCTGTACTGAAGAGTTGTTAATACACTTTTGATCAAATTAAGTCACTGCAGCGTGAAGGGGAAGCAAACACACAGAGAGATGATGGGGTCGCCGTGCACGGCTCCGAGCAAGCAAACTCCGCTCATTGTTTCCCCCAACTAACTACTTTGGATATGAATGAATGATCATTAGAGCCGCGAAGAGATTAAGACTGTTCTCCAGTTGCAATCGCACATGCCCACAGCTGACTTCAATTTCATGTCTCAATGAGACTCTATTGAGGAAATCAAACACCGTTGGCATGTAAAAAAAAAAAAAAAAGCCAACCTGACTCTGTAGGTTACATCCCAGGAATCCGAACTGCACAAGATCCTCTGAGCTTCGGTGACACACTGGTGAGATATGCCGTCAAGCTCGAAACAAATGGCTAATCCACATATGTTCTCACTCATGGACGGATTTGGCTGCAGGATCAAGGACAGTGTGGAGGAGATGGACACTATCCTTGTTGACAGTACCTTGACAAGCATAATCCCATACAATACACACTGGGTAAACAAAGCGCCAAGCCATCCGTGCAACCGCGGCCCACACTTCCTCTGCTCTGCCTTTGAATTCCACATTTTTTTCTGGCCTTTAAACAATATGAAAGAAGTTCAGAATCGGAGCTTTACAAACAAGTGCAAACATGGATACGCAGCACGCGCAATAATGTGGATACATATTTACATGTGCACACAAAAGTGGTGCCGGGATCACACAGGGCAACAATCACGTCCATCTGAATACATGCATCTGTACAAAACCAGAGCAAACACAGACACACGCTAAGTGCTGCTCTGGGCGGCTGCATTGGAAGAGCTCGACAAAACAAAGTGTCCGGACACACACAAGAGATCCATCACATTAATCCATTTCTAACCTTCCCAATATGATGCTCTCATTTGCTTTTCTGACAAATTCAAATTAAAACCTGACACCAAACCAACGAGGATGACTTCTCCCTCTGCCAAGATCCAACAGTCCCTCTCTGACACTCACTGGATCTGACTTTTTGATTTGCATCTTCACCAAATGATTGAATTATTCTTTGAGAAATATGAGAACAATGTTGAACAAACACTTTGATATGTCACTCTCAAAATGTTGGAAAAGGAAATCCAGCACCTGCGTGTTTCCTTGCAGGACCACGTATAATCCTGCTAATTTTACAAACAAGCAAATGCGATCAAGACATAAACTCCTTGGTGGAGGCAGATGAGCTCATATAAATAATTATTTGTTGTTTCTGGCTGCCATCAATTTCAACCTGTCAGCAATGTAAGCCCAAACCCCCTCCCTGTAGTGCACCTGAACAGTCTTACCCTGACAGTCTGGCTGTAGGGCCCAATGTTGGCTGGGGCCCAGTGGGACAGGCTCTGGACATGCATGGCCTCTCTCTGGTGAAAGCAGCCTTCCTGCAGCGGCGCAGTCCAGCCGTGGAGCAGACAGTCCATCTGCAGCAGCTGACCGGCAGGGAGAGCGGCCTGGACACACACTCTGCGGGAGCAAGAAGAAGAAGGAGGAGGATGTCAGCATGGAATGTAGAATGTGAAAAAACACACTGAGAAAAAAAACAAAAACATTTTCCAGCATTTCCATAACTAACAGGACAAACACGGAGGTCTGTGTGTTTTAGTGCAGCTTTACCTGGCTGGAGGGTTTGTGCCAAAGTGTTTCTTATAAACTGTGTTGAGTGGGCCGTACTCTTCCATGCTGCTCACATACAAGTGAATCAGGATAATGTCAGTAATCTTCCAGCCTCTGCTGTCCAACTCACCTGGACACAGAAAACACACAGTAAAGGAAGTTAGTGCTACCACACCGACCATTAACATATCAGCCTGGGGAAAGCTTTTGTTCTAAAACAAGGGTAACAAGCAGCAAACACCATAACAAACCAAAATATTGGCCATTTAAATTGGAAAATTGCACATTTCAGACCAGTTTTTTGAGAATCCTCTTTTTAGTTTACCTCCATAAACCTGTCCATTTCTAATTTGTTGCACTTGTTATTCTGGGAAAACTGCAGCTCACAAGGTTACCATTGAATGAACACTCCC
Organism: Pseudorhombus dupliciocellatus; assembly: GCA_016785235.1. Lineage (NCBI taxonomy): Eukaryota > Metazoa > Chordata > Actinopteri > Pleuronectiformes > Paralichthyidae > Pseudorhombus > Pseudorhombus dupliciocellatus. The sequence continues at coordinate 1,520,517 of JAFBJW010007502.1, forward strand.
GGCAGTCTGAGATGTTTGCTTGGGGGCCTGTATTCAATAGCAATTAGGGACCATGTTAAACTGCGAGGCTGTACCTACAAATGCTGCACATCAGTTCAAACACTCATTTGAACACCACCACGACTGCAGTACAAGGTATACATTTTTTTTCTGACACTGAGAAACCTTTGAAGCTTTAAAGCGCTAATGGTGTCTGTCCCCTCTCTAACACAGCGTGTGTGCGCATCGTAGAAGTCGGGTCCAGACGCAGGCACAAGGAGCCGCTCTCCCTACGATCATCTGAGGGGGCTTCAAGTTTGTTTTTCCTTCGCCAACATCAGCGTCTCAGCCTACTTCGCCTTCATACAAAGAGGCTGTTCATTAAATATTAACTTGTTTAATATTGTCTCTGCACTGTGAAGGCTGAGCACCACGATAAACATTAAATATGCTTTTCATCTTTGGCTCCTCTTTCTCCATCAAACAGGAGAAAGACAGAGAAAAAAGAGCGCGATGTGCTGTAAAAGCGTGCACTTTTAAACTTCTGCAGGGCAGAGGAAAAAAGAAACGATAACCCACCAAACATGACTTCATTTTGTATGTGTGTGTGTGTGTGTGTGTTTAGAAAGAGGCCTGGTTTGGGTTAAAATGCATGTCCTTGATTGGTGGCCTGTGCACCAACCCATTCTGCTGATGGACGGAGCCTCTGACACACAGGGTTTTTACCCACCGGGTTGACAAGCACTTTTGAATAAGGCTTGACTTTTCGAGCTCTGTCACACCCCCCCACCGTGTGTTTAGCTAAAACAGCAAGGAGAGAGAGACACCCACGGGACAGAGAAAGATTCCCCCATAAGATGCTGTCCATTGGTTCTTTAGGGCTTAAAGTGAGGAATGTTATACAGTATGTCCTGTGGAGTCTGTCTCACTGAGCTGCTTAACAACCCTCGACACAGGAATTCTATAAAACATCTCCCCTTGATCATGTCAAAGATGATTTTTTTTTTTTTTTTTGCTGTCAGAGAATACATATTAAAAATTAGCTGACTCTTGGGTCTCTTGGGTTTGTAAAAACTTTTCTAACAAACTTGAGTTTATCCCAAGTGTAGAGAAATTTCACAAGACATCTTGCATATAGCGTTTTCTCCATCATCTCTCACACACGTTTCCTTACTTTGCAGCTGTGTGAAAGCTGCCGCCGTCTGGCCCTCGATCCCAGGGACTTGGCTCTGAAGGCCGTTGATGCCACTGATCCACTGATACCCGCTGGAGCTTCTAGGTGAGCAGGACGGAGGGAGATCTGCAGGAAGAGATGCAATCAAACGATGAGGACGAAGGATATTAGGTTTAAATATCCAGGTCATTTGTCTAACCAGCACTGCATGTGGTCAAGTCAAATCTAGTGCTTATAATGCTTGATGAAGACTGTCAGGACATAAAATAACTAGTATATCATGATGGACTCTTTTTTTTTATGTCTTCATTTGGAGACAATGAGACAAAGAGACACAGCTCATGGCAGTGGTGGTTTATGTCAAAGGAGCAACACGTTCAGAGACTGTCACAGATACGCTTCAGAAATGACAGCTCTTGTCAAAGAATCAGTCAAAAACACCAGCATCATGAAGCTGGCCGCATGACACAGATTCAGGGAGCACTCGCCACACACACATATCATCTGACACGCCCACACACACACGCAAGCATGTCTCACAATAAATGAATCTCACCGTGGCCCTGCTGACAACTAAGGTCACAACTTGATGTAAATTCTTGTTGGTTGTCTTCAGCTTGATCAGCATATTCCACCTCCTCAGTCATCTTGTCAATGGCGCTCTGGCAAGGACAACTACCATGGGGCAAAGCTCTCGCCACCGCATCCTGCGATAAAGCACCACAGGGAATACATCAGGCCAAACGCCCACCAAAGAGCGCGGAGCCCTTTTGCAGAGACAGACAAAATGCTGTATAATTAGCCAACCTTTTCAAATGCGCCATCGCAGCGCGGACGGTGTTTGTCAGTCTTTCGTGACAAGGGGCGCAGACACATATAACTTCAAGGTGAATGAATATGAAACAACATGCTAACATATTCGCGGGTTAGGCGTGCGGGGAGTGGTGTTTTCTGATACTGTAGATTCAATCACGCTGCCTGTCAGTCAAAACTCAGGACTGGATGCCGGAGACATGTTCTGGATTTCAACAGGGTTTTTTTTTTTTTCTTTTTCATATAATACCCTCCGCTACTCCTTTAAATAACAAATCATTACCATTCTCTGAGGCATACATATTACCTGCCAAATCCTGCTGGGCGTCACACATTTGAATACATATTTCATCTTTCCTCAACACCCCTCTCAACACTCACTCACCCCCCCTCATCTGCTGTCAGCCGCATTAGGCCATATGATAATCACATTAATTATACTTCAGCCCCTCTCTCCTGGCCGGCATGAAAAATAGCTTGACTAGCATTAACGGAGGGCAAATGATGGTGGTCCATCCCCACCCCCTGAGCCCGGTGTAGTTTCCTCTAGTGCTGATGTCACTGCGGATCTGTCACCCGGACGAGAAGAGCTTCAGAAGGCCGAAGCAGGGCAGGTTCTCCCCTGGTTGCCTGCCCCTCCACCCTCTGCACCGACACCACCCCCACCCCTCGCAGACTCTGGATCTCCCTGGCTCTTCCAACAGAAACATGGGGGGGGGGGGGCATGGTAGTGCATGTGTGTGTGTGTTTGTGTGATGGGGGTGGGAGCAGCACCAAGGGGGGGCAGTGAAAAAATATATAGCTGTAGGGAGTGAGGCTGCAGGGTCACGGAGGTTGTGGGATGGGGGTATGTTTTTTTTTTTTTTTTTTTTTTTCTCTCCCCTATTCTTTTTTTTTTTTTTTTTTTTTGTCCATAACAGTCCCCAGCCCCCCAACCAATATGCAGACACACACTTACACAAACGCACGCAGGGCTACAAACACTAACGCACACTCCCATGCACATTTACGCACACAGGACGCATTATTGTGTGATGTGCAACAAAAACACGTGTGTAAATCACACGCTTTACCCTGGAGACATGCTGGTCTACAGGCGAGCGCGATCCCTCGATAACAGCGACACGCACAACTCGCTGCAGCTAATGCGGCGGCACGCACTCCGAGCATCAGCTGGAGTCTTATTAGAGCTGATGATTGGTAATCACACGTGCACACAAATAAGGTCAATGTCGATTTAACAACAATTCCACCACGCTCAAGCTTTTCTGTTCTTGCAAGTGAAGTCCATGTTTCCTAGTGGCACCCTTCCAGCCAGTGAGCCCTCATCCGGCTCCTTCTGAAACTCCAAAAGCCATCTCCTCCTCCTCCTGCCTCGCCCTGCAACCCCTGCTGGTGTCTACAAAGCCAGCTACCTGAATGCAAAGCGCCCTAATGTGAGCGGACATGTTTATTAGGCTGGGCCTAGTTTCAGGCTGCAGTGAATATTGCAGACGTCAAAGTAGGCCATGTGGGGCTAGAGGAGAGAGAGCAGTGGATGGAGGGAGAGACCGAGAGCAAGAGGGAGCTGCAGAGAGATTGGCCCTCTGGAGGTCGGTCTGAACTCTGCCCTGCAGCGCTGTGTTCCTCCTCAACAAAGTTATCAGACACCAAAGGGTTTTGTTCTTGTATTTGTTTTTGCCCTAAGAGTGGGTTTAAAGTAATCAACCCCAAAACAAACTCAGAACTTTTGTTGTTGAGCTATTGAGCCAGCATCGAACAGCATTGATCTTATTTGTGAAAGGAGCAACACTCGTGCATTCTTTCAGAAGTCCAACTCACGCTGTCTTTGTTCTCGGTGTGCATCTCGGTGAAGCGCAAGTAGCCGACTGGAGCGAAGGCGTCTGCTGAGTGGATCACGGTCTCCGCTGCATCGCTGCACGCACGCACAAACAAAAATTCTGTATGTTGTCGGCAAAAACACAACTTTACAAAGATGACGCAGCCGCATACTGTAAAAGACAAACTCTTGTGCGTTTATAGTTAATATTGCTTTACTCACATAACAATTTTCCGTTTGAAGAGAGGACAGTCCAGGGTGAAGGTTTCGTATTCTCCCCCTTCTCCACAAATATGGACTCCGTACTTCTGAGAGAGCTGAAGACATCACATCTTATTCAAATTCACACACATTCTTGTCTTTCATTTCAACACAACACAACATGACTACAGTGTCATTTCAGCAGCACGTGTCTGAACAAACGTGCATCATGGTTTTATTTCTAAGAATTGAACTCATGAGTCTACATGTAATTAGCAGGGTTTAGCTCTGGATTCATTTTGTTTTACTCATGAAAATATCCATATTGTTTATATCCGTGTTTCACTTACTCCCTGAATTTAACTGCCAGTGTTTCAATCATGTGGTTTATGCTGTGTTGTCATTTGTTGAGAGGGAAAGTGAAGATGCAGGATTATGGGTGCTTTAGATTATTGAAGCAAAAGTATGAGAGTGTCTTGATAAGATTGCATATCAGCGAGAATTGTGATAACAATTTTAATATGAGTAATCGTGCAGCCCTAAAGTTGGAATAAACTTTTTTGTGGAAATATACAATGATGTAATGGTTGATTTAAAATATGTATTTTCAGGACAATGTGTTGCGCACATAGAAACAGAAGGAAGAACGTGCCCTCACGAGTCCAACCGTGTGGTCGGGCATCTACCAGTCACCTGTTTCAGATGGGGCTCCATGTCAGCCAGAGTTTTTCCCAAGTGCTTCTCTGGATCCAGGCCTGGCACCCACATAGGAAATAGGCAAAGAAAGACAGAGGCACACACAGAGACACACGTATGGAGAGAGAGAGAGAGGTCTGATCAGGAACAGAGAACGGTGATTGAAGATGACAGGCAGGGAGGTTTACGGGCAGTCGCACAAACACACACGTAAACCTGCACCCTGGATCTATTTGTTTGACTTTGCGAATAGTGTACACAGATCTCCCCGGGTAAGGGCAACAGTTTTCAAATTGCTGGCCACAGACCCCCCCCCCTCCCCATCCCTCTCCTCCCAGCCTGCCGCTCCCCGTCATCTTGTTCCCTTTGAGAACATAAACTCTGAAAAGAGATCTTGTTTATTTGCCTTTTTCCCTCCCCTTCCCCTGAAATGGTGCATGGAAGTGACTCACCGGCATGGGAGAAAATGGAGGGGGGGGGCTTTGCGTGCACACCCGGTAGTGCCACAAGCTCCCTGGCCCCCCTTGGCATAAAAAAAGATTACAAACTAGAAATATAGAAAGCATATTTTACCCTCCTATGCTCTTCTAGACCCTTGCATTGATGGGGAAATATTTCATTTCATTTGAGGCTATGAAAGTATTCAGTAGGAATAAAACGATCTATATTAACAGTAGCCACTTTTCTTTAACTTGTTGAGCATGGGAAGGTTTTTGTCCCCCGTGACGCTAAATCCTGATTTTGTCATCCAGACGACTGTGGCACCGCACTGAACTCCATCTCACCCCGTAAACATCTTCCCTCACAAAGTGTACACTGTTCCAACAAAAACAGAAACAAAAGGCCCAAGTACCAGGTGCTCCTCACAAAGAATGGAACAATAATTACAGGACGTGAATGTAAAAATGCTAAATCTTGGGAAATTCCAAAGTGAGCAGTTCTATGCTCTGGCCCCTGAGGTGACTGTAAACGGCCTGTGTGTTAATCTAAAAATAAAAAGTACATCATGATGGTGACTAGTGGTGAAAGGCCTTATTCTTACCCTTTTCCATTTTCTCCATTTCTGTGTCTGCCTTATAATTGATTGACATAATCATTACCAAGTTAGTAATGACCTACACAAAGTGACGTGCAGTTGTGACAGCGCTGCCATCGCAATTGGACAAGAAATTGCAGGATCGTCCCTAATAATTCCTCCTTAGCTGCATTATTCTGAGGCGTCGTCCTCGCGTGGTCCTGCTCATCAGCACGCTCATGTGTTTCATTAAAGGAACAAAGTTAATTGTAATGTGAGAATCTGTCTTTTCTCATGGCCTGACAGCCTCAAAGGTTAATGTGTCATCCGCGTGGGCCCCATGGGGAGCTACGGACGGGAGAGGAGAGGGAAGGGAGAGGAGAGGTGAAGGAAGGACGTCGCATCCCATCCCCAGTTCATCTTAATCCCAGCTGTGTGTCTCCTCCGGGCCCCGGCGGTCCGGCAGCACGGGGGGGGTGGGGGGTGAGGGAGGGCTGCAGTGGAGGGGAGAGAATGAGCAAGGCCCTTATTCTCTTCCCAGGGGATCTGTGGTCTTAATTAGTGTGAGAATATCTAATCTCAACATCCTCTCATCTTAACCCTGCCACAAAGGTAATAAGGAAGGAGAGGGGGAAAAAAGCATTAAAATTCAATCCCATTTAAATATCCTCTTTAATTAGTCATGCCTTTTAACAAATTTTAATAATTGGCTCCAAATTGCTGAGGGGATGCCACATTTTTTAATATGTTAATTAACTTCCCTGCTCTTAAATAATATATGATACATGATTCGATATTTACAAGGAGGAGAGGACGATGGAAATGGAGGAAGACAGGAGTGAGTGATAAAACGGCACAAGGTGGCATTAAAGTGGAGGCTTTCCTCCCAAGACCACTTAGCACTTGTACGAGTGTTTTCCTAATTGAGGCTCCTGACTAACTTAAGGTTACTGCAGCCATTTGGAGACGAGGACGCGAGGAATGAGCCCGCGCTCGTACAATACCTGCTTTGAGGAGTCTTTGAGTGGCCACTGGTGTGAGCCTTCAGCGATCTAACACCACTCATTTACATGATCTTCACATCTCTGTCTTCTCGGAAGCTGTTTTACAACTTGACCTAAACCCAATTACCTAACCTCATTATGCCACATTAAACCCAAATAAGCCCACTAGAAGCCGCCATTAGTCCGCCGCCAGAGACAGCGGGACCGATCTTCTGAGAGAGGGGAGTTTCCCTGAGAGAGACGGAGAGGAATGGCTCTCTTTTAAAAGAGCTTTTTACCTGATATTATCCTATAAAACTCCAATCTAATTCAGTGAACTTTAAAACCGGGGAGGCCAGTAATGAGGGAGGAAAAAACATGTCGACATTTAAAGGCTTGAAATTAGAGAGGGATAAAAAGTTTCCTGGGAAAACCAGACAGCAAGGTTTGTCTTTACGCTGAGGGGTGGAACTCACGGTAAAAACATACGTTGAAAAAAAACAAAAAACAAAAAAAATGTTAAAAACTAAACATGAGATAACCACATTGCAGAAACTTTGCAATAACAAGTGGAATAGGGGAAACCGCTTTCATTGTGCTTCAAAATTCACTTTCAATTTCAGTTCTTAAACCAAAAGGCAAAGTTCTCAGCTGAAAGAAAAACATCTTCCACGTCTGAACAGCAACTCCTCGACTTCCCTTACAAAAGTCAATGGCAATTATTTCCAGAGCACACTACTGCACTGATTCTTTTTAACGATCACGATCGGCCTTTTCCCACCTTGAAGAGGTTGATTCATGTAAACCCACAGCAGCCAGTTACCTATTTAATTGAAACTGCTTGTTTTGTTTTGTTTTGTTTTGCTCACTGAGTCTAATGCTAAATTAAAAAGCTGGGAGATTGCAGATAGTGTCTGAACGGAGCTGAGCGCAGTATCGCAGACATCCGCAGGTTGTCTTAAGATCTGGCGTGCCGGCTGACAGCTCGGCTTTAATCCCTGCCTTCAGAGAGAAAAGGCAGAGAAAATTGGATTCATGATGTGTAACATTTTAGCCTTTAAATGGATGGAATAAGCATCTCCTCCCTAGTAGGTGAGCTGCATCAGCCATTAAACGAAACTCTCAAAGACCCCTGCCAAAACAATGGCTGTTCACTATCACCTAATCTTCGCAAAGAGAGAGAGAGAGAGAGAGAGAGAGAGAGAGAGAGAGAGAGAGAGAGCGATATGGAGAAATGTAGAGCGGAAGGGGAAGAAAGAGGGGGGAAGGAGGCGGCGCCGCACAGAGGATGATAAGATTAAGGTTATATGTGAAATTTGTCAGACTCTTATCTGAAATTCAGTGTCTGCGAGCAGAGGAAATAGAAGACTTGTAATGTGTAGCGATCACTCGGAGACAAAACCATTTTGGTGCAACAAATCCAAAAAAGAAAAAAACTGCTATCTATCACACTGTACAGCACATCTCCAAAGAAATGAGTAGCCACGCAACTCTAAAGAGCTGCAACAGCTGAACTTTGACCCCTGTAGAGAAGTTGAAATACCTGAAACGTGGTTAATCAGACACAGATGTTATATTCTATAATCGTCAGAACGCGCCCATTGGACGATATGGGCTTACAATCAGACCACACCTGCTGCTTTCGTACAGGTGGTTCCAGAAAGTAGAAATGTCACAGAAACCAGCAATATCTTCTTCTTCTGTTTTTTTTTCTATTAACTCTTTTTTTCTACAAACGGCAAGAAGAGAGTACGTCAAAACTTGCCTGCAACAGATAAAATGAATCGATGAAGTGAAATGATGAAAAGTCAATTTGGCCTGGGTTAGAGGACAGTGCACTTCATTTCAGGAGTAAATTGCATCGCGTCTTTTATCAGGGACACTTAATAAAGGATCTGATGGAGTCTGAATCCTGATCATCATGCTCTAATCTGGAAAAAACATGTCTTCTACTGTTGTGGTTGAAGAATATGTATGTATGAACCAGCTCCAACAGTATCAATCAGTGGAAAGACCAATTCATTACCTTCAGCAATGATCAGTAAAAAAGTGTATAAAACATTGATTGTCCTTTAAGTAAATATTAAATCCCGTCCTGCATGCCTTCAGAGGATGAGGTGATCGGTGAAAATGTGTGACGTGAATCCTCGCCCCCGCACCACAAAGGCTGCGTTCGTGTGAAGGGTAAAAGATCGCGTGGCGATGAAAGGTTTTCCCGTGGTCGGACCTTGATTTCACACATGCCAATTATCTCTGGAGCTGAGGACCAATTAACCGCAGAACCTGTGCCCTCACATACACCTGCACTAATCAATCAATTAACTAATTACATGAATATTTAATTGCACTCGTGCAATTGCCAATTATCATGGTGAGCACGAGGGATATTGCATGATAAGGAGACAGTTCCCTAACAAAAATATACATCTCCCTCATCAGCCAAACCATTTTTTTTTTTTTTTGGCTAATTAGAAGCGCTTTCATGACATTCACAGGCTTAGACTCTTACTTGAACTTTCTTTCCTACGTGTAATCTGGCATCTTCAGAAAATGAAATCTCCTTTGTCTCTTTTGATGTGTTAGCCCGCCATCAGCACGCAAACGAACACTTGCGTAGAATTCACCAGGAGGATCATCCTGCATCTGGACAGCTGTCTTTTCACCGCAGGGATTTGTCATCAAGGAAAATATTCTGCCATAAGAAGGACAGTATTTTCTTTTTTCCCTCCTCTTTATCCATTCACCACTAATTTCCACCTGTCGTTTTGAGTACCTAATGAAGGCATATTAATCTTGAATGACTTCCTTCTAGTCATCCACCCACTGAAACCCATTTCATGCCACCACAGAATATCATAAGCTGTTTTGGCTGTCGGTCCACAAACGGACTTAACCTCTGCCCTGTGAAACTTTTCTCTCTCTCTCTCCGTGAGGTCTGCACGAGTAAATCCCTTGAAATCTCCCTCTGATTCTCTCACACACACACACAAACACCAAAGGCCACCAGGTACGCCCTTCTGTCACCCAATCTCCTCCTAAACAGCACACCTCACCGCTCAGAGCTGCTTCCACCAAAGCTGCAATTATATGAGTGCTGCCTAAAGTGCCCCGGGCGCTCCTCGCACCCTTATTCAATTCTCTCCTTTCTAATTACCACTGCCTGGGGACAGGTGAGGAGTCAGGGCTGATAAGATCTTTTCTTTTTACCTGTAGCCAAAATACACATGCACGCACGCACACACTCGTGCAAACACAGACAGAGGGAATGCCGCGATACACACATAGGCACCCGAGGTGATTTTCCTTTCTAATTATAATCTTCCTAGAAATGCTGAGAATTTGCTTTTAGACATAGTTGTGTTTAAAGTAGAAAGCTTTGTGGAGGGAGGTGGGGGGGGGGCAGGGTGACTGAGGTCTTTAAGGGTTGAGCATTCTCCACACACCCACATTCTACCGGAGTCGTCTGGCATTATGATTGATTGATTATCATTAACTGCAAACTGTGATCTTATCTAGGTAGACAGAGGAATTAATTATGACTAGTAAACAATCATTATAATTGCACAGAAGGAAAGAAAAATATGTGTAACATGGATTCTGACATGATCTCTCCACTGAGGAGCATGTAATATAATTTATTGCAGAGAAGTTTTTTTTTTAATATATATATATATATATAATGAAGCTATTACTAATGACAAATGCCTGTGCAGCAAACAATGAACCAAAGATTAATTGCTTGATGCGTGCAGTTCGCGAGAGGTTATTTGAGCAGCGTTGAAAGATGCGTCGAATATCGCCAACGCAGCGCCCTCCAGGTCATCCGTCAGCAGGGGACCCCTCCTCGACTGAGCGCTACCAAAGGTGACAACAAGCACTTAACTGCACGTAAACAACGTCTATATGATGATGTATCGCCACAAGTAGTTTGAGAGCGAAAATATCTATTTGTGGCCGTAATTATCATTTTTCACTGGCAGCGTCAAAGGAGATCCAGCTGCACCGTCAAGTAGATACAGGTCGGAAACTTAACATCATGTACCAGAGACAAGATGAAGAAAGGTTTTTTTTTTTTTACACTCTCCTGTTATGCAGTAATCTGATCTTCCTCTCCTCGGGCTCCAAAACAGGCAGGTAGAGAGGAGGTGACACCGCATTAACCTCTTCCCTCAATGCTGAAGCAGTTTGAAAAACGTAAATGAGAGATACCAGATTTTAATCTTCACCTTCACGGACCATGTAGCCGAAGCTATGCGTACCCACAGAGTGCAGCGCTTCTCTTGCACAATGGCGACATGTGTCTCTTATTGACAGGTTGCCTTAATGTCTGGGCTAATCAACTGTGATTAGTTCTCGACTGCCAAACGCTCCCTCTTCCCCCACGCCCCACGTCACCTACCCAAAACCACTGTGCACCTCGCTCGCACCCCCTCCCTTGGCGCGTCTTATCTTTTCATATTGTTCTCTGGTTCAATACCTTTGCCGCTGGCACAAGTCTCAACGCCGCCGCTAAGCCGCAGATTAATGATTAGGGCCTTACTCCGCTTGTCTCTCTGGTGCCACCTCCCTCTCTCCTCTTCCTATCACATGCTTATCCAAGTTCTGTCCTTTCAATTGCTGTGCCAAACACTACTTAACTACCATGGCACCTTCCTAGAAAGTAAAGGGGGTGACCGGAAGGGAGGGTACACCAGGCTGCTCACCAGCTGCCCGAGACACAAAAGAGTGAGACAAAAAAAAGAACCTCACCGAAGGCGGCTACTTTGATGAGGATAGCGTGGAGGTCAGATGATATCATCTCGGAGAGCAGGGACTCTTGGTCCCGGCGCCACAGGTAGGCCAGGGGCTGCAAACCGAGCCGCAAACATCTGGAGTACAGGCGAAAGGAAAAAAGAGGGAGGAGGTGGGTTGGAAAAACAGAAGGAGATGCAGAGTGGTTGAATACTGGGCAGCTCCAGAAGAACTTCAAAGCCAGCAAGGCTGGGCACCTTCTCTGTTTTCAGGAAAGCTGCCGCCCTGATAGACCCACGGCACATGTTCCCACCTGAGACCAGTGCCAGTGGCTTTTTAATAAGGAGAAGACAAACAAACAAAAACTTGATCTCTAGCTGTGGTTTGACTGTAACACTAACTCACATGACACACACATACACATGTAGGTAGATGCAGCTACTGCTCAAGAAAATACCTGGCATGTTAATGTGTATATCCAGCATGTTTGAGGGAAAACAAATTTGCTAAAAAAAAGAGAAAATTGTCGAAACGCTGTAACAAGTTCCTTCATTATGCCGCAACATATCCACAACAAAATTTGAAGAAAATGCCAATTATATGAGTCAAAATGAATTTAAATATTTTCTTGAGATCATTGCTTCATCAAAACAGGGCAACAACATCAAACCAAAGCTTGTCTGAAATCTCAGAGAGTGTGTTTGTGTCTGCATGGAACACACAGTGAGGTAAAGTCTACAGAGGATGTTCTCTTTTCCTCCAGTGGACCACAGAGTGCGTCAGTGTGTGAGTTCATGCACCTAAGCGCAGTGGGGGGATGTGTGCGCACTTGAAATCATGAATGCGCATGTATGTTTAACTTACACATTTTCCACACGGACCCTCTGGTAATCGGAGAGAATGGCCCCTACTGACACAGCCTCCACGGCCTCCTTTTCCTGTGAGCAGAAAGAGGCGACTCAACCACAAGCTTTTTTTTTTTTCCATTTTACAGTATGTGCAACTTGCATTGTTACAGCAATATGATGTCATAGTCCCACGAGGCCAAACACTCCTAGCCCAACCTACAATGGTAACCCAAAGAGCTGTCTGACAAAACCACACAAACACATGTGCACGTATATACACAAAAACTGACGCGGGCACGGACGGTAGATTCCTGACGGCCCTTCCTTCCACTGGACCGCAGTCCTGTGGGGATGTTTACTCTCTGGTTGTATCAAGGCTTTTAAGGCCCAGCCCATATCCCCTGGAGGGATGTGTACATGGCTGTGTGAAAGAACACTATGAGTGTTTATGTCCGTGTGTAAGTATGTGACCGGAGGCTCCAGCACCACAGATGAGGCAGTTCCTGGACCTCGTCGGCCTTGTAGCGTGTGTGAGAGGTGAATGAGTCTTGGCCGCGCTCCGGCAGGAAGACAGAACCGTGGTGACGACTCGCGGTATCAGCCGAGTGTCGTGTTCGCGAGTGGCATGTATCTTTAACAGTGCCGAGGGCTAATCTAATTGTTTTCATATTTGAGAAACGATGAAAGACAACTCTGCACTCGAGAGGGGACTGACACAGCCTTGAAATGTGTTCTTCTCTTGCTGCAGACAAGCTTGATGCCGAGTAAGACACACAAACAAACAAATGAGAGCTGCATGCTCACCCACATAGATACAGTACATACATACGTCCCCCCCTCTTCCACCTACACACACCCCCCCTCCCCTACAGACACACATCTGCAGATTCATTAGAACATTACATGGGCTGTAATTAGAATGAGAGGCAAGGGTAGGAGCAGTGGAGGGATGCACAAGTCTCCAGTAAATTACCTTGTAGCCATTATCAATTTCCCTGGCTACTGGTCCTTAAGATAACCCCCCGCCCCTCCTCCTCCCTGTGGTCCCTTCCTGCAATTTTTCTCTGCCTGATAAACATGCTGATTAAAGCGAACAGCGTGTAAACCTTTGATACTTTCCTAAATGAAATCCATGCCCTGCCTGGGGCTCGACGCTGAGCTGCGACGCCCTGTGCCGCACGCACACACAGACACACACAGACACACACACCCGCACAGCTCCACGTAGGCGTGCCAGCTAATCAGATAAAGGATGGGCTCTGTGTGAGCGCGGCCACACACGCATTTGTGTGTGGTGTTTACGGCGCAGCAAAGGATGTGGGGTATATAGAGGCGAAGCTGAGAGACAAGTACACAGCTTAAACTTAACTCTTTGACCCAGAGTTAATCACCAAGCGATCTTAAGAACATGGGATTCACAGCTCACATTTCAATATCTCTCTAATATGCCCAACGCTGGAATATACATTATAGTCAATGGCGCCCGGTGACAGTAATTAAGTCAGACTGATAACATTTCAGCCCAGCACAGACCCAAGGGGGCTGCAGGCGGTGTCATGTAATTCTAGGTAAGCCTCAGGGCCAGCACTCTATTCTAATACAATGATAACCTTTTCCCTAAATGCAATTGTCACTTCCTAAAGAGGCAAATTAGGGAGTAAAGAGTGGAATAAGGGGAAACAGAAAGAGGAAAAGAGATAGGAATGTGAGAGTTGAAGAAGGGTGCTGCATCAACACCAATGTGGTCCCTTGGCTTTAAACCTGCCAGGAGCTGAGAGCAGCAGCAAACAAAAAACCCTCCTCACTCTGTCTCCCTCGGTGTCCTTCCATTCTGGACTTGTTCTCGGGCCTGTGAGCTTCAGTTCAGTGTCTGCGTGATGTCACACAGCCTTGCAAGACCCAGGCATGCTCCCTGCTAATGATAACACAAGACCAATTTCTCACACATCCTCTTGTTTTCAGAATAGGCTCTTGCTATGAGAATTGTTTGGCAAGTAGCTCTGGAAAACGGTTATTTTTGGATGCAGTTATGTTTTTGCCGCTATTATAGCCATCACCAGGAGACAGGCAGGAATGAGAGGGCAGCTAATTCTGCTGTACGCGTGATTTTACAAAGTCTACACATACTTTCTCATCCTCTGTGGGAAAGGTAGGATAAATTACTGTGAAGCAGAGGTGCATAGATATACACATATAAATCTGAATTGACTGATATTATGGGAATTGTTCCATGTGTATTCATGATGCCATAAAAAATACAAACTTTGATTTTACGGTGGCTGAAAAATTTATCAAAATGGTTTATAGAAGGAATACTTGACAAAGCGACAAGGTAGCTCATGAAGCTCGGTATAATAATAAATAATAATAAAACCTTTATGAGAGCTATCTGGCTAAACGATGTTTTGACTACATTAGAGGTGCGATCCGCGTAAGAAGCTAACATAACAATAAATCAAGGCAGAGGTCATCAGGACTCCTGTGACCCACAAACCACTTTTCTTTCTTCATGACTCCTGGCACAAGACTCGAAGACAGAGCCGCCTCCCAGCGTGTCACTTTTTTTCAACGTTTAATGACCCTGCTTCATTAAAGGAAGCTTCACCTGATCCAGGACCCCGCGGCCCTGTGTTAACTCATGCCCAGAGCAGGACTAATTCTGGCACGCCATCGTCGAACAGCGCTACTCCCTCGCAGCCGCGATCAGAGGCAGACTAAACAAAGGCCTGGCCTGGCTTCCCCTGTCCTCTCCTCCAGGCAGAAAAGCTATTAATGAGGATCTATGGCCCAGAGCAATGGAAGCCCTCCGTCCCCCCAGCCATGTCCATCAGGGTACTTAGCCCCATGCAGTCATTAACTTCTGTTACTAATTGTCAAATTCATTAAACTAATCCTTCCCCCACATCCGGATGTCTCCCGTGGAAATGGATGGAGAGGGCTGAGTTATTAAGATGTCAGCTGTGGGGAAGATTAAGGCCAGCAGACACGCTCTACAAAGAAACGATACGGCCATTAAACTCTATATCAAGGTAGTGTATGTGATATACTTTGTAATTATATATACATTCATCTTCGTAAGCGAGTGAAAAGAGTGGTTCAAATGTATTCACAGTCACAGACATGCCCTCGTTCAAGATATGTATCTGCCCCAAAGATACACAGAATACACGACAATCATTAAGCAAAGAACTGAACTTGAAAACGCGGCTTTTTTTTCTCCCCCGCCTGTCTCAGATTGAAAAGGTACTTATGCATGCCGAACATTCAGTCTGGGTGATATTCAACAGTCAGAGCCATTAACAGCATCCACGGCAATTAGAAAGCCATAAAATATTAAAAATTCAATATTCATATTCATATGGAATACATCAGAAGCCTCATTAGCTCTCCGTCAATGGCTGTCACAATGAGATCTTAATTATACACCCTAACAACACAAAGAGCCATTCTGTTAAAATGGTGGGTTTCCAAAATGCCTGCTCCAGCCTTTCCTGTCAACTAGGAAGCGGGAGCTGGCAGATCTCGACAATTCCAGAAACAAGGCCACGTACTTCCATCAAAAAGTCCTCCATTTATCCGCTCCCAAACTGTTGACGTGTACTTTCGATTGAGACTGTCTCCTGTAGGTAGTGCAGGACGTGGTGTTTGATGGCAAGGAGGCGGGGGGGGAGGAGACGAGGTGGGGAAATTAATTTAAGTGGTTTGAATGACAGTTTGTTCAAGGGCGTCAGGGTGCCATCACACACTCTCCATTGCCACATCCACACCGCCACATCGACGGCACCTCTAACCCTGCAGCATCCCATCCCTTCCTCCTTCTCTCTTCCAGGACCCATCAAGTAAGTGACTGAACGCGACATGGTTTTAATGTTCTCTCCATTAGATCAGCCCCGGCCCTGTTGTAATGTAATGGGATTGTTCTCCCCGTTCCTCTACACGGTGGGAACACGGAGCGGGGGGGTGGACCTCGTTGTTGCAGCAGCTCGAGTAGATGTGGTACAGGGAACAGGGCCAGCTAGGGTCAAGTGATTGTGTTTAATGTAATGCGGACATAGTCCCGGGGCGTGTTGGGCTGTCCTGACAACTCAGACATGCCAAACTGACAGGAAGCTTAGCGTGAGCTTAGCAAGAGGAGACGCTGCTTATTTGTTTTAAATCAGCATTCTCATTATCATTCTGGGCAGACAGTGGTACTCCAAGGTGACTCCCAGAGTTGGTAGAGAATTGATAGGTTGGGGAAGGTACAGGATACACACCAATTATAATGATACAGGTTACGCCCAGTGCTTGAAATATATTACATTGTGCTTATTTATACAAACTGAGGCTAAGACACTGTGTAAAATGTCTGATCCATCAAAATAAAGCAACAAATTGACACGCTGGCTTAGAGAGCGTCTTTGTAAAACAAACATTGGGCAAAACTTCATTCCAGAATGCTTTCAGAGACATTCCTCTTTGGAACTCGGTGGGGCTGTCTGTTTGAAGCAGCTGCTGAAAGACGGGCTCTTCCTTTGTGCTCGCGGATGGGCAGGCGAGGTGACTCACCACGTGTCAATCTTCGACCGTACAGAGTGGTGGAATAAGCAAAACAAAGCTACACACAATGCCAGCTGCGCATAAACCTAAACGCCCCGGCGGCTTCCAGAGATGATGCAGGTCAGAGTTTCGAGAAGGGGCAGGGAGGAAGCTGAACAGGGGAAAGTATTGTCCCTCCACTGAGGCCACGACGCAGATGTTGCCAGTCAACAGCGGATGTGACATCGGACATTGTCCCATCAAGGCGATGAGAGACTGAAACTCAATGTGTCAGTTGACAGGCTCACGTGCACAGATCCCAGTCTGGTGAAGAATGAAAAAGAAGCTGCAGATTTTATCCATGAACAGAACTGGTGCAGCTTTTATGGCTGAGCTTGTATTTGTACAGTTTCCTCGCCTGAAGTTTACCCACACACACACGCACACACACACACACACTCTTTAGTCTTGGATAGTGATTCATTTACAATGACAGAGCTGTTTTCAGCGATAGAGCCTGAGCATAAATATGCCATGCCGCACAGCTGGAAAATGTAGAAATTCATCAGGGTTAAAAAGTAGAGAGATTAACGTTTCACGAGTTTCCTCTCAGATATATATGGTTACGTAAACACAGACCCAGCCAGTCGTCAGGCTGGGAGGGAGAGGGCCTTGGCCAAAGCAAGCACAGAGCCCTGGTTTCAGCAGTCCAAGGACAAGGAGGCTTTCCATATCAGCACGGATGGAAAACTAAATGTTGGAAAGCAGCAGGGAGACATAAGGTCATTTATCGATGGACTGTATGTCCATGAATACTTGCAATTCAAGCACATGTTCAGTTATTACTGGCTCTTTAATTTACAAAAAAATCCAATATATTAACGGTTGTTTCCATATTATAAATTGTCAGCCTGTGCTTTTATGTCCAGACACTTAACTGTTAAGGGATTTATTTTCTCTTTAGGATGACAGAAAATCATGTAACTTCCTGCAAACGTCCAAGGTCTCACCTCTCACCATTAAAAAGGATAAGGTGTTCCAATAAACAGTTCTCTGTGGGGCATGAAACAAAAGTCAAAATCCCAGCTGTGTCACAGCAACAACCCCACTTGGCTGAGGTAAGAGCGTTTGAGCGGCTCAGACAGGAAGCTGCCTCCAAAAGAAAGTGAAAAAGGACAGAATCAAAGGAGGCGTCTCCAGCCACAGAGAGGTAAACCATGTCAGTCGCTTTTCATGGTCCATAACAACCACTTATTCCACAGGGTGTATGCGGAGCCATGCACTAATGTCCATGTGCATACACACACAGTCACGCAGTGACTTACAAACACAGACACGCACACACACGCGCGCAGTACAAAATGTAAATGTTTTTCTGGTGAGGTCAGGTTCCCGGCTCTTGGCTCTGCTGTCCTCTATCCTCCATAGCTCCTGCAGACATCACCGACAACTCCACCCCCCCTTTCCCTCCTCCGAGACAGACTGGGAGAAAATATAGCAGCGATGCTGGTTTAACCCACTCTCCAGACTCCAGACAGTGTTTTTCTACGGCTGGTTATGACTCTAGCTGCGGGAGGTGATGGGGCCTGCCCACAGAATACTGTATTTCTTGTGGGGACTGGTTCAAAAAAACAAAACAGAACATAAAACCGCCTCTTAATTTTGGAGGAGATGAACGGCAGGGAGTTAAAAGACTTGGCACTTATTCCTGAGCTGTCCGCTCTGACGCAGACGGGGCTGGGTCTGACTAAGCTGTTGATACTGGTGAAATTCAAAAGGTTTTTATTACAGGTCGACTCTCCTCTCAACTTCTGTTTTTCTTACATGACTGGATCATCCTTCACAGTTTTAAATGCAGGCCGCAGAGCAACCTTAAAGCAAATAAATTAAACTTGTTTTGATCAGAAGTACCAGCAATTTAGAAACCGAAATCCAAAACCTACAATGACCAAGATGAATTCAGAGCCCGTAAGATGATCACAAATTTCCCTCAATTGTTCAATATTGAAGAAGCATAAATAAAAGGAAGAAATTACAACTATACAATTCCCTTGATAGTTTATTTACATCAGCCCATACAAAAATAATATTGACCAATATATCAAAGGCAAATAACGTCTCGATACATCCTCAGTCCATCTGGCATCAGAAATAAAACCAGAAAAAATAACAACACATAAACGTTCTTCACTTGAACAATGTTCAACCAAGCAGTGGTAGTGGCTCATGCCCTTGGCAAGGCAAGATAAGGCTATCAGCTTCCATCATCGCTAAACAAGATTGAGCAAAGTACATTAAGCAGAAAAATACAAACAAATTACAAAGGCTCGAGGCTAGGCTCTTTATCTAATGTTTGCGGGGACCGTTAGAGTCAGTTGGAGGGAAATGGGCCTGCAT
Organism: Pseudorhombus dupliciocellatus; assembly: GCA_016785235.1. NCBI lineage: Eukaryota > Metazoa > Chordata > Actinopteri > Pleuronectiformes > Paralichthyidae > Pseudorhombus > Pseudorhombus dupliciocellatus. The sequence goes on from JAFBJW010007502.1 coordinate 1,539,691, forward strand.
CTAATAGATCCTGTCCCGCCACTTCCACACGGCCGGCGAACAATACACAGCGCCATTATCTCAGCGCTAATGCTATCCTTCCTCATGTGCAAAACAAGCCTGCAATCTCAACCCCGCTGCCGCTGTGTCGACCGGCATAAATACAGGCAGTCTCAGACCAAAGGAAAAGATAACAATGGCGGCCGCATGTTGGGGCGACGTGGGGCAATGTCAGCTGTTAGAAGGAATCTATACTGTAGCTGCTGCTGAAGTATTTATTTAAAGAGGGCTCTGAGCTCAAGTGGAAAACGTAATAAAACAAACTTTCTACAGAGTGATTATCCACGGGTCTTAGGCTGCTTGTAAGCTACTTCCAATAACAACATTTAGAGGTCTCTCCGCACCACAAACCAGCTACAGCACGCTCGCATTAGCTCAGATATTGATCCGAGCTCCTAAACCCTCACTGTGACCCCAGAGGTCATGATTTATGTATTAAGCAGCTTTTTAAAGAAATCCATTTTCCTGTTGAGCCCCCGATGTAAGCCTAATGCAGCACCACGCCAGTAATCAGAGAGGGGCTGTGTGTTTGATTTTGTTACACCCCCCCCCCACCTCTCTTTTATAGTTCAGACCCCCCCTCAACGACGTGTCTCACAACACCTCGGCTCCCTAATCAATACCGCAGAGCTCCTTGTTCAACTGGAGATTCCTCTGCTTGCTTGCCTGCCAGCCAGACTGCCATCCTCCTCCTCCTTTCTTTCTCCTCTCTCCCTGGGTCCCTTCTCCCTCCGTCCCTCACAGCAGGATGCACCTCCATCAGGGCGCTCGCAACAACGCCGTGCCAGGCTTCTGAAGGGTCCGGATGAAAGTGCGACGACAACACAATGGAGACAAAGATGCCAGCAGACGAAAGATAGAAGGAGCGAGGGAGATGGAAAGAATGAAAAAAGGGAATGTTTGGACTTGTGGACAGGCTGCCTCTGCGATCTCACAGGGCACCGCTCTTGTCGGCTGATGTCGATAATGGAGTGGCTGAGGATGGGTGTGTGCTTGTAGGGAGAAACAGTGAAAGTGTGTGTGCTCAAGGAGCATAATCTCACTTAAAAGGTGGTGTTTTAAGACACAGCAACAGAAGGGAATGTTTCATCTACAAAGGCCAAAGGTTCCAGAGCACTTCTCCCAGACTTTCCCACACAGCCCCTGGAGAAAAAACTGGCTTGATTAAACAGGAAGGGAAGAATTCTGGTGTTAACCGATCCACAGTATCAGCTACCATGAAAAAAAAAAAAAAAACTGTGTCTACAAAGTCCAGTGCATTACAGAATGAGAAATTTGATTTGAAAGTAACATTTCCATCGCTCTCAAAGCTGGGTCTGAGTACGACAGAGATGTCACGGTGCTGCTAATTAGAGCTGGCAGAAAGAAACCTGTGCAAGGATATCGTCTATTGTTCCTCATCACTCTAATGAGCTTAAATGTCTTTGTCTTCATTCATCAGCTCAAAGGTTGCGCAGTTGCTGCAATAGAGTCACTATCTTTTTAAAATAGTATCTATCACTTCACAGAGGGAGCCAAGCTGCGGTTGCGTGTTACGAGAAACTCACTAGCATTCATGCCGCGTGGGGTTGTGCTGCTTTCAAGGTGCAACGCCTTTGTGTTTTAAAATGTTCGACCCATCCTGAACGTAGCGGCGTGCAGTGCGTTCCTCTGACAGAAGAGAAGAGGAGGAGAGGCGTAGAGTGCTGAAAGGAGGGCGAGCCAGGGCAAAACCGGGAGGCAGAGGTGTGCGAGCAGAACAGAGATAAAACCCTGTTATCCTGTAACAGAGGCCAGATTTGACCTGACCTTGAAAAACGCAGGCGTGCGCGCCCCACACACACACACACACGCGAGCAGGGTCACGGGGCATAAAGAGCCACTGTGTCAGGTCACAGAGCACAGAGACGAGGATAAAGGACTTGAGGGATGTGATATGACTAATATGAGGAGTTTTGCAGGCCTTCGGGGGGACTGGCGTTACAGCCAGCGGTGACTGACACTGCTGATCTGTATCACACATCACAGCAGATCACAGCGGAGGGGAGCAGAGCAACCACACACATTAAGTGCCGACACAGAAGCTACTGTGTGTGCAGAACAGGAAGGAAAACCTTATAAACCACATGTTTGTGTTAACACAATTCTATAAACTCTGATTAAACGTTAAACTGATAGGAAACAAGGTCGTTTAAAATAAAATAGGCTCTCACAAAAAAAAAAAATTGAAAGATTCTCACTGCCCAACAAAACAGTTGTTTCATCCCCCTCAAAGAACAAGTTCAAAGATCAGCACCGGGCAGGATGGGATGCAGTGGCTCGCGTGTCTATCAGGTTACACACTTCAAAAGAGACGACCAGCGATGAGAGCAAAGGGGCCACGATAGGGCCACATTGTCATTCTGCCATTATCACTACTACCAGGGGATGGACGGCTCATCCCCCCCCCCCATTAACAATGGTTCTGAAGAATATGATCTCTTCCTTTGAATCTTTTGAATGGCTCCAAACATTCTGCAAGAGGCCAAAGTGTGGAGTGTCCTCAGTTTGTCAGCTCTGGGAATGGGCTGTAGATGGCACTGTTGGCTCAGGCTACGAGTCAGTTGCTTGCATTTCAGAGGAGGAGGAGGAGGACGAAGAGGAGGAGAAAGGAGAAGAATATCCACTGAATATCCACTCATCAACTCCGGATCTGAGGGGGAAAAAAATTCTTTCATCCACGCTCAAGTGTCATTTGCCAAATATAATCTTGTAACTTCTAATTAATTCAAACTGCGAGAAAATAATCTTTCAAAATATCACACTTTCCAAACAGAACACAGTTTTTCATGCTAGAACTGTTCTTTTTCAGTGGGGGTGATTTAACAGCTCATTATCAAAAGAGGTGTTTTTTCTCCCCACCCCCCATTATTCCCTTCACAAATCAACAATACCACAATCTTTATGGTGAAAAAACATTTCCTGCATAAACACAAAACTGTACACTCAGACTACCTGACGAAGGGAATGTGACCTTAAAACCCAGACTTTTTAAGAGAGGGAATTCAATGATCTCCCAGAGTTCATCCTCATTCACAACGCTATGAGCAAATGCTACAAGTTTGTAAAGCTTCCAACTCTGAAATCCGAGACACGAGAGTTGCATTCTTATGGTTGACATCACTCAGTGAGCAAGGGAGGAAGCCTGTTGTTTACAGTGCAGGTCTCTTGATGACGGCAGGAGGGGTAAACGGAGAGATGACTGGAGGTCTGCCAGCCCATGAGAAGCCCCCCATGGGAGTCCAACTGCCGTGATCTATGGCCCGAATGACTGGTGAGGTCAGACCAGAGAAGCCCTGGAAATGGGAAATTAGCAGCCCTTTGCAATTAGAGCCCTGACCACAGGCAGAAATGGCATATTGCATCACGCACCGGAGACACGCCGGCTATTTGACTGTGAATACTTATGAGACGGCCCGGTGCCATAAATTGGAGCGTGTGAACGTGGAAACTAATAAGAAAACAAACAAAGCGAGAGCAGCCTGACGGAGCCACATGTGTAAAACTGGGGATTTATTTATATAGAAGACAACAAAGATAGTCAGGCAGAGGACAGGAAATGCCCTGAGGCAGGCTGACTGGCCCTTGCCACAGAAACGGTGTGTAGACACGCAGGGACCCTGGAGCAGCCCTCTGCTCCCGATGAACATGTCTTCACAGGGACCTATAGGAAGAAGCGCGCACCCCCCATACCTCGCTCATTTACACCACGTCAAGCCAACTCCCATCTCAACAACAAACTCCATCCCTTAAGAAGCCCTTAAAATTTGATGCTTCGAGATATAACGTGGGGAGGGGGTCTGTGCTGACAGCAGGGAGATCTGCTGTTGCTGCTGCTGTTGCTGAGGTGTGTGTCCAGGTGGCTGCAGGCAGTCAGGTAGGCAGGCAGTGCCAGCGGTGTGTTAAACACACATGTCTCAAACCTGTCACTCAGCCACCCGGCAGCACACCGCACGACCGAGGTCTCATACATAATTTGGCGTCAAATTAATATTTTTTCAGTGTCCTGGCAAAAGTGGTATTTGATGAATTATTAACCTCGTGATTAATTTTTGCATCTGATCTTCTGTCAAGTGAGATAAAAAAAGAATGGAGTTTTTCCTGTGAAGCCGGTTGTTGAAGGGCACCTCATTCCAACTACACGCATAAAACTCTCAGAAACCGATACAACAGGCACCACACTATTTTCCCAGAGTAACATAAAAAGGAAACTCACCCCACATTGAAAGTGGAATCAAGACATACTAAATAAGACAGACTAAAAGCACCAACATGGCTTTTTAATCTCCGGATCAGCTTTACGGAGGTGCTAAGGACTGTTAGTGTTCAGCTGGCCAGATGAAGCCCGACAAGCAGAGGCTCTCTGAGACGCTGCTGATGGGGTACTAAGTGACTCCTAGTCCACAGAGAGTGACTTGTAAAACATCTCAACAGTGTGACATATGTCGTGAACTTTTGCCAAGATGGGATGCTTGTTCGTTGGAAAAAAAAAAGCAGTGGAGCAAATGCCAGCGGTGGCCAATCGCCGACTTTGGTGTATATAAAACAAAGCATTGAAATAGTGAGTTCACATCGTCACAGTAGATCATCATTCTTCTACTAATTATGTCTTTTGTTCAACAGCAAATCTGTACATATGTAAGTTAAGAATTAAAATTTTAAATTCAGAATTTCCAAAAGTGCACATACAAACAATAATACATTTTGTAGAAAATATATGTATATAAGTTTAAAAGGCTTATTACATGAAATAACTTACAATGCTATATATCAAGGCTTGTGTTGCCCTGACGAGAAGTTATGCGAGAAAAATATTATTCTAAAAATGTACAAAAATAAAAAAATAACAATAATAGCACTCTCCAAATGAACAGCAATGTCACAAACGGCACATTAGAGACAGCATCCTCTCTCACTCCCAGGATAAGAGCATCCCATCACTGCATCACTCTCTCTGCAGACGCCTACCTTGACGAGGCGCAGCAGCTCATACAGGTCCTCCACCTCATCCCCCTCCGTCTCTCTGTAGTTCCTGCTGATGTCTAGGCTGGAGCCCTGGATGGTGCGTCTGTATAAAGGTAGATCCATGGCTTCTGCATACAGCTCGATGGCCTGGTGGCCCACAGTCTGGTACATGTAACTGTCCAACTCATCTGCAGCACAGAAGAGAGGATGTTTGAGTGTCTGATGACAAGCCATTGATTAGATGTCTGAGGAAAGAGATGATGAGTTTTATAAAGTCCAAAGGATGTGAGAAAGCTGAGGGTGAATAAATATCCAAATAAATAATAAATCTATATTTCTTTGAGCTCAGCAGCTTATCTTCAAATATGTTGATTTTATTTGATCAACAGTCCAAAACCAGAGCAAGTATTAAGTACAGGTGAAAGAAATTACAAAGAAGGAAAAATACTGGTGTGTAGTGCGTCAAAACTACTGAATAATTGAAATAGTGTAAAGAACATTATGGGACAGATGATACTGGCAATGTAAAGAGTAGTTTATACTGAAACTACTTAGACAGAGGTTGGCTAGAGTTGAAGGTGACTGCTGGACCTTGAAGAAGTTCTGCATGTGTTGCATACACACATGTGCGTATTAATACATACATTTATCACACAACTTTCTGCAGTACTATGATTATGCACAGTTCTCAGTTTCCTGGTGTGCAGAGGTGCAGCTGGCTGGCCCACATTAGAACTCAGCTAAAGCCCCAGCAGCTCTTCCTCCTCCTCCTCCTCCTCACCTGTGTGGGCAGGACGCAGGTTAGCCAGAGCTACGATCCGGTGGCCGGCAGCGACACACTGCATCATGTTGTAGCAGCTGTCTTTGCCCCCACTGGAACACAGAATGAGAAATAGCCTAAGACACAGGTATGGCACAGTGTTTCTGAATCATTAGCATGCAGACCTGTAAGTTATCATGGAGGGGCACAGTTAGAGATCCGGGATTGTGTGCAGCATTAATATTCAAAGATAAAGGACCTAGATAACGATGGTCTATTCTCAATAAGGAAAAGTTAACTAGCGCTTCCATAGCGGAGATAGAATGACTGCCATGCTAACAAAACACAAATCCCTGCCACATCTCTGGGACAGTCAGGGTAAACACGAGCGGCTACCTTATCAACGCGACCAATTTCATCTTCTTATTTTCTTCCTAAGACTCTAATGACAAGAGTTTTAATTGTGACAGTTCTCAGCAGCGGGGAGAAGGAGACAGAAGAAACCATAACAACACGTGAACACTGTGTATTCATGCATGTGACAGCAAGGCTTCCGGGTTGCTGAAGGACCCCTCGTCTCCACCGAGATGTCCTCGAACATGCCTGAAAGAAAATCACACTGACTTTTTCCTTTTCTATAAAACTCAATATCAGTGACTGATTATAATGAAACCTTAATAATTGTGACAGTTCTCAGCAGCGGGGAGAAGGAGACAGAAGAAACCATAACAACACGTGAACACAGTGTATTCATGCAAGGCTTCCGGGTTGCTGAAGGACCCCTCGTCTCCACCGAGATGTCCTCGAACATGCCTGAAAGAAAATCACACTGACTTTTTCCTTTTCTATAAAACTCAATATCAGTGACTGATTATAATGAAACCTTAATCAGGCAAAGTATTGACGGAGAATATTGACAACGTGTAAAAAGTAATGATTTAAAACATCCATAATAAAAAACAACATAACACCATACAAAGTGGTCAAAACAAATAATTGAAATACTTGAGTTAAATTCATTAAAAATCCAAATAATCATAATCAATTACATGAAAAATGAATGAATCTTATGTGAAAATAAACTAAATGTATATTTCAGAGATGCATGCCAACAATTATTTTGTTAAATTAAATTACCTATTAAGTCTTCCTACATGTGAAAGTCAAAATGTCATGTTTAATATCACATATAAAACATATTGTATATGATCACTTCAAAGTAGTTTCACATGAAATGTGATTATTTACATGGAGAAGCAAGAATTTTCAAATTTATAGGAAAGTACATTTTGAAAAATTGACTTGTACATACATGAATATGATATTGTTACATAGTCAAAGTTTCTGCAGTGATTGTAATGCTGACACCAATGTGCATCCTTCCCATCTCGGGTCTCGGGAGAGAGGACCAGAAGTCCACGTTCTGGTATTCACACACACACACACACACACACACACACACACACACACACACACACAGGTTGCACTTTTCCTCTGAGGGAGCCCCATTTCGCTCAGAGGAAAGCCTTTGATACTCCTTTTGCTCTCTGTTGTTGTGCCAGAGCAGAATAATTGCACTGCTTTCGTGTGCTTCCCTCACCTTCTACCCCTAAGCAGGCCAAAGGCAACTGATTTTGTTTGAGTGTACAAAATTGAGAGAGACGTCTCTTCATCCCCTGGCTTTCAATGGGTTGCCTTTTGTTTTTTGTTTTATTCTACCTGAGTATGTAACAAAATCTACAGATGCAGATGAGGCACTTGTTGTACAGGCAGTACAGACTTTTCCACAGAGGGATTATGATGTCTGTTGAGGAAATAAAAAATGAATTATTCCGTCCTTCTTTTAATGTATCGATTAACATGGGTAAGTTTATATTATCATCATCCGTGTGGGTACAGTCAAAAATACAATTTACAGATCAGTGACTAGACTTATATATCAGCCTCAGTTACTGGGCAGGCGTACAAAAATACAATTCAAGCATCACAATGACCAAATAACTCAAATTAATTTGTAGGATAAATATTTCACAACATGTTGAAAATTTCATTTGACAGGACGAGTGATTTTTCAAACTATTTCTCAGACACGTCACGTTGAAAAATATCCTCGTGTTGGTCTGTTGGTGAGAGCAGGACACATCCCCCTGGGTCTGGTTGTCCTTCAGTTTTGTAAACTCATTAATATATCACCTGGGTTTTCCAATTTTGCAGGCAATACTTTATGAAACAGCTTTACCGCCTCTGGTAATTTCCATTAAAGCCCACAGCCCATAGGATATGACTAATGCCAATTTTAGTCACTTATCAGTTTTAATTCATGTCATTTATTTCCCTGACAAATAAAGAGGTGTGTTGTTCGGTTTTTATTTGTGGCAGCGTTTTTGCTGACGTAAAAGAGCGTTTTATGTCCATATTGTTGGTGCAACGGGAATAAAAAGTGTTGATGGATAGCCCAACTGAGACACAGCCAATGGACGTGAATATGAGACGCATAAATATGAAAGCGAGGTAGCAGGAATCAAATGACACCCTTGGCCTTTTCTTAAAGGAGCATGTGCATATGACAGGTGATTTACACAGACACACAAACTAATTTTTGCCGCACAAGGACACAAAAAGTTTGGGGCGTAATGAGAAACTAAGGCCTCAAATCACAAGACGATAAATTGAGTGTCAGAACAGGCCAGCCAAGGTTGCACGCTGAGTGGCCAGAATAAACTACGAGCACACAACCAGCACACACACATTCACTTCTGCTCCCCTCAACAACATGACAAAGCAAGTGCATTTGCTGCACAGTGCACTGTGTACACTGCTCTCTGAACAGACTGGTGCTGCAAAAACATTTGTCCGGACAAATAAGAATAAAAAAAATTAAATCTTCAATTATTTCAAGTGATTATATGTAACAGTAAGCAGGGACAGTTTTAAAGCATTGACGGTGCGCAAGTGAAATCATTTCCCCTGTATGTTCTGATGAAATCAAATGTGTGACTAGTCTACATACAGTAAATTATACTTGATAAAAAAACAACCTGCCTGCTCTGAGGTGCTAAATATCCAAGCAGCTGAGCTTCAGGTGTCAATATGTAAGACTTGATTCTGTGAGAGACCTTCAATGACACGAGATCCAGAAAAACGATGGCAGCAAACCTCACAGCCGCAACCTCAAAATTCTTCTCATTTAAGTCAACATCCGTAACTACTGTCAGGGATAACTTTCTGCGACAGCTCAGGCCAATGTAAATCTTTTTTCTGACTCCACAAATTGAAATTGAATTTAGCCGTAATTTGGATTTAGGTCTGAATGAAAGCCACAAACACGGAGCAGAGGACGCAGAGGACGCAGAGCCAAACGAAGCTCTTTGACTTTCACATCCTTTCGTCCATTTTCCATGCATCTCTCCCCCCTCTGGACTTCACAGTCAGAGTCAAAGTCAATTCCAGCGTTTGAGGTTTATGGAGAAAAACATTCTTCACTGTAGCTCAGCGAGCAAAACAGAACACTCTAATGTGTAACGAGTGTAATGAGGGCAGATGACAGCCGAGTGTTATCTTAAGATAGTGATAAATTTGCACTCAAGTGAGCAATGGTTGAGACCAGCCCTGCATATTCTTAACTTTCCTCCTCTGGTGTTGCTTCCATCAGGGGCTCATTTTCCAAAGAACTATCAACATAATGATACCTCTTTAGGGCCTAACCACATCCAAATCAGTTAGTAAACAACCCAAACGGGGATCTGTACACATTTTTACAGACAATTAACTGTTATCACGAGGGGCCCAAATGGATTAGTAGGCTCATTAATGTCTGAGGCTAATCGGTGCTTGATTGGAAATGTGAGAGAATGTGAAATAAAGTCGTGGTTTGATCCAAATTGTGTTTGATCATGGAACAGTCCTTAACAACAGTCTGCAAACAGTAATTGAGTTTTTTTTTTTTTTCTCAATGCCCCCCCCCCCCCCCCCCCCCCCCCCCCCCCCCCGAACTGAAAATCTGGCTTTCTCCCTCCCTGGGTCCCCTTTCACGTCTAAACTAGAAAACAGAAACAGAAAGCATTAAAATGGATCATGCCTCATGTGCGAGATGACTTGGCTGATACCTTTTATTATCTTTATTCAATTATTAATATAGGTATTTCTCCTCTGGGGTACTTGTATTTATTACCTCCACGACAGAGGCTTTGTTTTCCTCTGTCTTTTATTTTGATGGCTTCTATTTTTGTCTGCTCTGTTGTGTGATGATGCGCAAAAAAGAAAAGAATAACCTTAACAAATCAAAATAATATATTATAATCAGTTGTTTATATGTTGTATGATAATGGAGAGCTGAAGTGTATTTGACTAAACTATTGGACACATCAGCTTTTTGTCTGGGGCTGGATAAAAAAAGCCAGAGGATCAACAAAGTTCCAATAATTCACCCCAAGAGACGACGCTTCCAGTCGATGCCAAGATGCTTCACTTTGTCCTGCTGGTGGCTCTGCAGGAAAAGTGGTGGGTTTGCCAATGTCAATAGGATCTGTACTCTGGAGGCTGTGCACATCTGCACTGAATTTCATGGCCTCCAGTCGCTGGAATATTTCGGTCTGGAGCAAAGTAGCAGATCAACCCACCCACAAACAAACAAACAGCCAATGTTCATGGAGTCAGTAGCTTGACTAAAAACCAAGAAATTGAATTTTAGGCCACAGCTTTTGGAAGCACAAATCAATACTCCAGCAATAATTATGTGTATAATAATCATATGCATGTTAGTTAATAATCTAATTGAAAAAAAGCCTCAACATTTCAGAATACTTTTTTTTTTTTTAAACTCTCCGACCTTTCCAGCGCTAAAAGGAAACTAAGTTTCCTACGTACAAACCCACTTATCATCCCCAAGTATAAATGTAATTTCCTGAATATTTCTCCTTGATTCGAAATTGTTTTGCCCTCCTCCTGGCGTCCTAAAATCAAATTATGGCTTCGGTGGTTGAGCCTTGTGAAGCTCTGGCCAAAAGGATGTGGTCCATTAAAGTACGCCACCATTCCACTAATTATGAAGCAGCCAAAGCAAACTTGCACGCACTGCTATCACCTGAACCAGCCGCCAAACTCTGTTCCACATCCAAGATCTATAGTCTAATGGTTTACAGAGACGCGACGCTCCTGGTGAATCCAAACCACTGGACGTTTGGCCCGGGCTACGAAAGATTACAAATCCAGTGATGAAAGCTATGTACAGAAGAAAAACTACCCACAATTCTTCATGGTCAAACCCACATGACTAAAGCATATGTTTACATAGATACAATTTGAAAATGTCATTTGCTTCATGTCTTTGATTTATCAATATTTCAAGGATAATATTTGGGGGTTTGCAGCTTATTATGGTGGTTTAAAAAAAAATAGCAACCGAGCATCGCAATCCCCAGTGTCTGTAATCTGTTAATTGCCTGATGGGATGTTGAAACTTGCTCATCTGCTCTCTGATATACAATCCTCAGACAGTTTCCCTCTCAGCCGACAAACACGATCCTAATCCAGGAAATAGCCCGCAATCAGAATATTGGACTTGACATCAGAGGTAGCCACAGAGGCGATTCCCACACACCCCTCCCACAGCTTCAAAGGTCTTCCTGGGCCTGTTATGGGTTTCCCCCGTGATGAAGTGTGACACTCCACAAACACAAAAGCCCCAGCCCTCTCGTGGGTCTCCTTTGCTTTTCTTGGATCACTCCAGTCCAGGCCGATGCCAAGTCGACTTGGCGGTTGTCAAAACAGGCCCCATATCTCTCCCGAAGTGTGTGCGTGTGGTTATGTGGGGAGTGTGTGCAGCATGCGTGCGGACGGCTCGTCACGTCTGCAGGCCTGCGTTTGGATGCTCTCTGCGTGTCTGCCTCCACCTTGAAAAATGATGTAACGTCCATCCATAATCAAAGCCACCACCTGCAGGAAATACTGGTTTTCACATGAAGTCTCCAGAGACAAATGATCTTCTTTGTTAAAATGTAATATATGAATATAATCATTTCCATTTTTTTTTTCAATAATATGATAATGCCTTTCTTTAACATCCTGCTCTGGTTTTGTTGTGGTTTCTGCTTCCTTCATTTTCAGCATTAATCACACATCTTTCTCCTTTCCTCTCATTTTCAATCCATCGTTCCCTTCCCTCTCTGCCTCCACATTTTTCTTTCACGTGTCCACTCACCCTCTTTAGTGGTCAGACGTTTTTTTCCCCCCTTGCAGTAAGACGTCACCTGTGCTGTGCGGAATAGCCGGCCGCAGCTTCTTAAGCCAGACCAGCCGACTCGGTGCCAGAACACAGCGAGCTCAGGTCTGCCATTTGTCTTGTGGTTTCTGAGTTGGGGATATTTGTCTAACGTGCTGTCCAATGTCAACACCGGCTCTAAATACCCTCCCTGCTGCACGAAGTGGGTTTCCTCGGGGAGGAAAGGGATTGATTCGGAGGTTGGAGATTGAATGCAGGGAGAGCAGGACTGTGGAGGGATGAGCAACGAGGAAAAAGGATATCGATCAAGGCAAATATGTGTAAATGTAGACGACAAACGGAGAAAATCATTTAGCACTGCATCAATCTCAAAAGAAAACCCGCTTCTTTCCACATTACCACCTTGTGGGTTTGTACACTTCCCACAGCCCGAGCAGGTACACAGGGGGTTAACCAGTTTAAAGCGGTGACAGGCCTGGTGTGAAAGATAGCCCCCGATCATTCAGAACCATTTCTAAACCTGTGACTAACCATAAATAACAAACAAAATCCAAGGCCTCCCACCAGCATTAACACCGGCATCACCAGATGAGAAACTGTCAGCTAGATGGGAGATGACCTCAGGTTTACGGCCTAAAACCTGTTGATCCTGAGCGATTGATCACCATCCGTAAGAGAGAGCACCCGTTTCCATCAATTCCCCCCCCCCCCCCCCCCCCCCCCCCCCCCCCCCCCCCCCCCACCACCTCCACCACCTCCACCACCACCGTCTCAGCAAGATCGAGATGAATTCTGGCAGCGATTCTGCCATGAGAAGCATATCAGTGGCCTCTGCCTTTTCTTTTACGAGAAGAATTCCATACACCGGGCCCAATATTCCTGGTTACTGGAGTCGGGTGATTAAAGTGTATAAAAAAGGGGGCAGCACCACTAAAAGGCAGTGATTTAGTGAGCTGTCACCTCAGTTCATGCGGGGCGACAAGTTCAAGTCCCCGCAGGAGGGCCGTAATGAAAATGAAACAAGGAGCGAGACGTGTTAGGCAGGAGAGGCTGGATGGTTGAAGGGTCGCCGAGGGGTCGGAGATGGCGGTGGGACGGGGTCATCTGGGGGGGTGATGGTGATAATGATGATGCATGGATTCCGATTATTTGTTTGTGTATGCAGGTTGCCTTAAAAAGCTTTAGGTCTATTAACTTATTTTGGGGCCGAGCTTTTTTTTTTTAAAAGCATTCCTGCGGTGACACACTGAGCTCCAATTTCACTGTGGTTTGAAGATCAACAATCTCAGTCAACATATCATCATTAAATGATACTGCAACTGTGAGCACGGACTGCTCTGAACACTTTCCCAGATGGTTTGGTGAATGGCAGCTGCAGCTTTGAACGCCAGCTGCCAGGAAGGACATTCTGAACGAAAAATTAGACCATAACTACGAGTTCCTTTTCACAACTTCCTTAGTTTCTGATTTTATTTATTGCTTTCTAGTTTATGATTTGTCTTTTACATCTGACTTTCTCATGATAAAGCTCATGAAATCACAGGTTTCTGGCAGCTCCAGCCTGTTATTAGCCTTCCTGATGCGCATAAAGTAAAAGGCTACGTATCATTTGTTTACTCTGTACAAAGACAAGTGGATTTTGTTAACTTTTAAAGATGGTGCCTCGACTTCGTCCCAATATTCAAACCAGAGTCTGCTCAGCAGCGATCAGGAGATGAAGCTGTGTTGGCTAGTTCCCACTCATACAAACTCTCAGCCAATCATCTCCACTGTCAATCAAGTCATTTCACCTAATTTTTATGATTTCTTATTTTTTATAAAATGATTCATTGAAACTAAATTGACAGAAACAGAAACATAAGTGTGATTAGAAGTATGTCGTTTTTTATGTGATGTGATTTGATGGGTTCTTTGAGTTTTTAGTTTGGGCCATGTCCCATCCACAAACATGGAGGATGTTGGATCCACATGCTTAGGCATCAACTGTTTATATTGTTTATAAGCAGTCAATGCGTTGGACAGAGCCAGGTGAGCGCTTACCATTTCCAGTCTATATTCTAAATTAAACTAATCTGAACTAAGCTAGCATCTGGTCGTCCAGGCCTTAAGGTGTGGTGTGTTCTGGTGTGTCAGTGTTAAAGAGGAGGGATTACTGAGACCCTGACCTTCGACTAACCTCATCCTGACCTTGTAAAAAAAAACAACCCTGACCCCATCATTCCCAGCCTTACAGGATTCATCTGCTGGCCTGCCTCATCTGTGGGAGTGGGGTTTGATGCCTTCAAGTACCAGCAAGCTATAAAAGACACATCCTGATGGGCCTTCCTCTGCTGTGTTTAATGGCTGTCTGTACACCCCCCCACCCCCCATCCTGACCTCGGCCACCACACCCACCCTCAGCCTCTGCACCGGCCCTTGGCTAACCCCTCGTATTCAGGGTTCAGGGTCAGGGCAGCAGACTCCCAGCCTGTTGGGCGGTTGCCCAGAGGAGCTGATGCAGCTGTGAGCCGCGGGAGAGACACAAGAGACCGGGGGAACCCAAAAATGAGGAGAGAGGCCACAGTGTGTTTACAGCATCTTAAATTTAGGGAGGGAGGGAGAGGGGGGAGTCTTACACGGAGCATGACGAAGGAGCGGTGCAGTGTATAAATAAGTGTCACATAAAAAAGAAGTGTGTGATTCTTTCATTGCAGTCCGACAGCTGAATGGACACAGAGAAAATGTGCATCAATGCTTTTTCTAGCGTAGCTCAAGAAGTCAACCGCCGTCATGATTCTTCTTTTTGCAAAAAACAACTTCCATTGTGAACTCATAAGATCGAACTTTAGATCCAAACATCTGTAGATGAGCGTACCATGAAAGACACGGAACAGAAATAGTCACATCCCCTCCACCAAGGCCCAACAGTCATCTTAGATGAGGCTGTCCAAGCTGCCCCCACCCCCAAAAAAATCACATCGTCACAGATGAATTCCTTAAATATGTCTGAAGTTTAACATCAAGATCAGTTAATTAGTCACTGGAAAATGATTTTAGAAATTCTGAAAAAAACAAATCCTTCGTGTAGAGAATGCAACATATCGCCTAAACATGATCTGGTGTGGAGTTTCACAGAAATCTAAAGTGGGCTACTTGTCCTTGAGTGAATTCGGGTGAACTCATTCCATTGAAAACTACTCACTTCCACAGAAGGAAGTCTCTCCTGGCCCTGAGAGCAAAGATTCAAGAGTCTGGTATCTGCTTCTTCCTGCTGGAGAACAAAGAGGACACCAAAGTCTAAACACACACACACACACACACACTCTTATCTAATATTTTTGGATTGCTTGCGTCAGTATCAATTTACGTCTGTATGTCTTTACGTTTCCTGTGGATATGAAACAGCTATTTCAACACTTATTTCCTAAGCAACCCTGACCGAGTGGACCAACACAATGGACGTAATTCAGTCAAAGAACGCAGTTTGCGGTGAAGACAGCGACGATACAAACAATAACATCCACAGAGCCCACTTCCTGAAACAAATTCTTGGGAATAACAAACGCGGGCTGCTCACAGCTCGCTGATGGCTTCATTTTTCACCCGGAGTTACTTGCTAATTTTTACAGCTCAATGTCCTCCACTCAGCCTGTATCACTAAGTCATAAGCACGCTGCTCCCGGCTGATATATGGGTCCGCAAGATGATGTCAGCGAAAAACACTTTCAATAATTGCTATGATTAATATTCCCAACCTTCCCTTCTCCATCCAGCCACATATCTCCAGAAAGGTTCATCTATCAGTCTGCTCTCAAACTGTTTAAGTCCTCTGAGTGATGCATGGCGCACGGCCAACCCTGTGTTCCAATGCACACTATTTACATTCATTTAAATTATGAGTCGATGAGTCGCTGGTGCATAAAATTACCACGAGTTAAAGTGATAGCGAGACAAAGGTATTTACTGTTTAATTATTTCTGACTTCGTTGTTGCGACAAAGGAGGAAGTGTCTCATCCTCTCAGTTGAAAAGGTGACATTAGAACAGTTTGTGGCGTTTTCCGAGCAGTTGCCGTTATTAATTATGAAACTGAACTGCGAGAAAAGTTCAATTATGTTAACGTGTCCACGTCCACGTCGTCCAACAGCTGTAGGCTGGAATGTGGATCTCTCACAGGACGGGTTTCCTCTTGGCTCGCACGCTAATTGTTTAGGAGGAAAAAGGTGAAACAGATATGTATAAACAGTGGAGGCTTTCCAACGAGTCAGGAGAGACTGGAAGGGCCTGGGACAGTAGCTGACCCGACACTTTCACCATTCACGCTGAAGACTCGGGTCCGTCATATTCTGCCTGGTGGCGTCAGAAAAAATAAGCTCTCACTTCCTCAGTGTTGACGGACAAATTCATGCTCCAGTGGGAAACACTTCTCGGACACGCTCGCTTTGAACGTGTCAGTCAGACTGTCCAGTGCACACACACACACACACACACACACTCACAGCGCACTAACAGGACAGATAATACAGAGGAGTGTGAAGGAGAATATTAGAATTGTGCTTGCGCTAAAATCACTAGACCCACATTTTTTACTGCATCTCAAAAAAAATCTTTTTTTTTCCATCAAGAGCCATAAATTATTCTCTGAGAGGACAAAAAAAGGTATCCTGGATCCCGACTAAACTTTACAAACACCTCATGATCTCGCCTTATAACAAAGAAAAGAAATATGGAAATAGATTTTTATAATAAATAAATTATATAAATTAAAATTTACAGGTTTTGAACAACATATAATATGATATAAATATTATTATAGAATCTAATATTAACCCTAACCCTGATATAATATTAAATTAAAACAATTAAATTTACATTTATTATAATGAAGTAGGTCTAAATGTATTGTTTGTATGATCTCGCCATGTATGGTCATCATTATGTGACTATTTATGAAACCACAAACTCTGCATAATAATAGGAGACATCCTGTAGGTTATGTGCATGTTTTCTTTGTCTCTTTTATCTGTGGTGAGTTGCTCTGATCAGCGCTGATCATAAAAAGGAAATATGGCCATCACCGGGAATATTTCTGCTCCCTGGATGAACGAGATCTTAGACAGTGATGTTCGGTGTAACAAATTGATAGGAGTCAATTAAGCATCTATTATTAACCTCCTATGGTTCACTGTCAATTATCTGTCCCATTAACTCTGTAATACTGTACTCAGTATGTGTTTAACACAGAGGAGATCCAGTGTGGCTCACATCTAATCTGCACTTGTGAAAAAAAAAAGCCAGAAATCATGAGTTTTTAATGTAAATTCAATTTAATTAGATTGAACGAAATTACTGAGGTCATTTACACCTCTGTAGCTCGGCTCGTAGATGATTTATAATAAAATTAATGTATGCCTGTGTAGATAAGTCATGAATTCTCACTTCTTCTGCGTCTTAAATTTGAGGCGCCAAGATTTTACTTCCTCTACGATGATGATATAAAAGATAACGTGACTGTCCACTTCAGAGATGGAAGACACAGGGTTGATTTAGAGAAAGACACTTCTTAAACATCGATGATCGTTTCCTCCTCAGAAAATAACGCATGCTGAGGAGGCACCGTGGAGAAAATAATCCCACCACATGGAAATAAAGCTAATCAGTCACATGTGGCGTGTGCAAAGATGAAATTTCTCCCATGTTGCTTCCACTGCCTGTGTTGCGTGATGCCAATTCCTGCCACGCCGCTCTCGATGTTCACCAGCAAACCGCTGGGCTTGTAACAAGAAATCACTTTGCTGTCGCACTGACTAAACACTGTTTACACAAACTCCCCTAAAACATTTAAAAGAGGATATTTGATTGTGAAAACTCTTTCTGGCGAAGTTTTCCCAGTGCGGACTGTGACCATGGTTTTATCCCCAAACACATGAAATATAAAATGTACACCAAGGTAACCATGGTAAATAAAGTTTTTTTTTCCAGGTCAGATTAAACAAAAAAACTTTCTCAAACACTTTTGTAGTAGCTACACGGACCCTGTGAAAATTAGGTTCTTAGAGTCGGTAAAGGAAGCCGTTCTCACCGCAGTGATCCCAAACACGGCCCGACTAGTTGCTGACATGAAAAGTGGGGCTGCCAAGCCAGACATGCTGTCATCTGACCCTGGAGAACGGACTGCAGCAGCAGACACCAGTGTTTTGACTCAGTATCTGGACATCCTCTCAGAGTGAATGGACCTGCAGTGTCCCTGAGTCCCTGCCAGCCATTTTTGCTAATGGCTCTTCTCTGAGAGATTTACGATGCACAGACACAAGACAATTAGAGAAAGGGAAACACAGAAGCCTGGGGCTCTCCAGAGAAAGATTTACAGTTTACAGAGTTGCTTTTTTTGAAATTAGAAGTCTGATTAGAAAGTGCCGATGGTCTGATACAGCGGAGGTTGTACAAACAATGTCGGGTTCATTCAGGTGTCACTTAACCGGCCGCCTCATTACATTATTCTCTCTCGGTCCATGGTCCTGACTGACATGCTCTCTTTGTTTGTTTCGCTCCTGTTTGTCTTCCATTAACATAAGTAGATGTCATAAATGAATTACATTGAGAAAAACAACAAGATGGCCGAGCTGAGTGCGGTGTCTTAGACTATAGTGTGTGTGCCAGCACTGCACCAACACCTCTTCAGTCAGGAAGCGAAACAGGAAGCACTTGCAGTCACGTTCCGGGACTCCAGGAAAAGGGACTCCTGCAACACAGAGAGAGGAAGTAAGAGAGAGAGAGCGAAAGGAAAGAGTGAGAGACAAAGAAAGAGGAACTTAGAAAACGAGGCTGTGTAAAGTCAGTGCAAAGTGAATTCAAAATGTCACGACAAGAGACGTTCAGTTTTTGCTCATTCATACAGTGCATCGATGTGCACAGCCATCAGGGGCAGTCGGGGCTTCAGTGCACAGAACGGGGAAGGCTGGGATCGAACTGCCGACTTTCTGAAACGTGGATGTCTCGGCATAGCAAGTCACCCGGCAGCAGGTCATGCTAAGCAGCTGCCTAACCTGTGAACTGAGTGTTGCCTTTAAGCGCGATGCAGACGACTTCCTGTTTTATCTGTCAGTGATCTCAACCATATTTGTACGACACACACTCAGTTTGACAGTGAAATTGAAATGAAGCTCAGGCCAGAGTGTCTGAAAACTTTCAGGGGCTGTGTTAGTTCCAGCTTTCACTGATTTTCAAGATAAAGCCCACGGCATGCTTTCTTTTTTACCAGACGTCACAGTTGTTTAAAAACTTGGCTGTCCTTTACGATATCAGTTCAGACTCTGTCAAAGGTTCAAAGAGCAACTCCAGTTTTTTTTTATTTTCAAGTAAACTATGACTCACTATGGCTTCGGGAAATTCCCATGACAAAGTTATTCCACAATTTTCATTTATTTTTGCTAAAAAATTATGTACAGCTCTGCTATCGTGCGAATGCAATGGTATCCAGTATCCAGTATGATATCCTTTAACACCCTAGTGTTTTATAGGGACCCTATTCTGCTGTGTACTATGTTTCAGTAGTTCAATATTCTGTTTCTGCATACACCTACATGTTTACACCAGGGATCAGAGAGAAACTGCATTACAAACCCAATAATCTGACAATAAAGCTGAACTTGACTTGACTTTTTGGGCCTGAACAAATGTGGTTTATTGCCAAACGTCCAATAATCGATTCTGATTTGTTTCATTCGAAGTTCAGACTGGCTAAATCACCGTTATCCTTTAAAATCACCAATTTAAACCCACTTCTCTGACGGAGTCCTTCTTCTATCAACCTGCATGTGTTCAGTCTTATATACTTATGCGCCGCCATCAGTCACAGTGAAGGATAATGCAGAGATCGTTTAATGACACTAAATCTACAGTAAGTCCGTACATCCTTCCCTCTATTCCTCTCTGCGCATAACGTCTTACTCGGTGATTGTGTTCTCTGATTGTCCATGTTTAATGGCAGCCTCCATCTGCCAGCTCTGTGTGTCTGCAGGCTAGCGGCCCACAGCGGCCCATATTAGAGCGTGTTGGCGCGGGCCCCAGGCGCATTCCGCTTCTGGAAGTGTGATTATTGAGGCCTGATTACAATGTCTGTGACCACAATAACAAACCAACCCTTGCTGAGTGCTTGGCAATCTCGTTGCAAAACAAAACGGCTGGAGAATTAATGATGCTTCAAACTCGGACAGGTTTTTTAGTGCTGATAATCTGGATCCAGGCTAATTTGCAGCAATTGGTGGCATATGGTTTGGTTTTAGTCGGTGTCCAGCAACAGATATGAAAGCTGTTGCAGTGGGGAGTGATACGGCACCATGTCAACAGAGCCACTCAAGTTAATTCAGAATAACTGGAAAAAAAAATGAAGCGAAAACACTACAGCAGGATATAAAAGATGAGGAGCGAATGGAAAAAAGAAAGGAGAGTCAAAGAGTCATCAAAACAGCAGCTACGCTGTCTGGATTGCGTTTTCCAGAGGATATCCATGGGGCGGCTAAAGCATGTCGCTGTGGAGCAGAACCAGAGAACAGAGAGCATGCTGGTTAGTGTTTGACACACACCTGAAAGCCCCATGTTCCCCCTCTGTTGAAGTGCCTGTGGTGGTCTCCAACTGCCTGCTTGTTTTTGAGGGCTACTCATTGCCTCATCCCTGCCTCCAGGCAAAACTCCATCCCTATACCCATACCTCCTTTCATTCTCTCTCTTTCTACTCTCCTCCTCCCCTCACTCATCAGTTTCCTCTTTTGGCACAATCTACTGTCTCTCTCTCTCTGTTCCTCCATCTCCCCATCCCCTCAGGGCAGCCGGTTTGGGTAGAAGTCTATTGCAGCGATCAGAGCTGATAACCTGTATTCTGGACAGGCGTGCCACTCGGGGCCACACCTTGCCCTAGGATAGGTCCATCCATGCCGGGGGCAACACAGGCACAGGGGCCGGGGGCTAGGTCCAGAGTTGGGTCTGAAAACGTGAACTGCAGCAGGAGCAGGGGAGGGGAAAAAAACGGCTAGACAGCGGGTCAGGAGCTGCATGAGCCTCAAGGCCAGGCCGGGCGGAGAGGGGTGAGGGGCAGGGATGTGGAGCCAGGAAGAGAGGGAAGGGTCAGGGCTAGTGACAGGGGTCTGCATGGTCCAGCTGAGGCTCTACTGATCCATGGTCGAGTGGAGCTGACAGGTGAGAGAACAGCACCACCCCTAATGATGGCAGCCAAGGTAGGGGTGGGGAGGAGAGTTGCCCGTGCGCCGGCTGGCGCGTGCTCCTGCACTGTGAGTTTGACGGGGGGGTAGAGGGGTGAGGCGCGAGGAGGGGAAACGAGACGCAGCGAGTGATGGAATCAAGCGTTGCAGCCCGCTGTGTCTAAAGCTTTTGTTTGTACTGATGTTTCCAATCAAAGATCAATTGGAGGCCTCAGCCATTCTGGGACTGCAGTGCACACACGCAACTATTGTGCTGGTGGAACCACAGTAACATGGCCTCAATTTCAAACTCGATAAAAATGCATTTGATTAAAAAAGACACCGATTGAAGAGCAAATCTTAAAAGGAAAGTATTTCACATTCAGCCACTTTTGATTTTAATATCTTATTGATTACTTTGAAGTCTCTCGCCTTACTCCTAGTTACCTTCATGACCTTTAGTTCTGTATGAGCCGGTATCTAGTTTGACATCTCAGACAGGAGTCTTTCATCTGTTGTGGAGACTCGCTGAAAAACTAAATGGGACAGAGTGTTTGCTGTCAGGGCCCCAAGGCTCCGCTTCCCCCTGAGGGAATCAGACCGGCCGAGTCAATGTCAGTCACTTTCATCTTTTATCACATGATTCTGGTTTATTTTGCTGTCTTGCGATATTGAAGTTCAAAAAAATACTACCCTCTGAAAAGCACTTTGGAACTTGAGTCTTAAAGACGGCTTCACACATTAAGATTATTAGTCTGTCAACGCCCTAGCGCGATGTATGATGCCACTGTTATTGATGCATTGTGGGAAACTGTGGGATATAAAAACATTTCCCGAATAAATTCGGACGGCACTACAGAATGGTGAACTCACTACATGTTGAGAGTGATTTCAGACACGTACTTTTTTTTCTTCACTCAGCTGGCTCTGCCTTGTGTGACAACCGGCCATGTGCTCTTCCTCCACTGCCATCATACTTTCGCTTTAGTACGAGAGCACAAGCTGTTGGTCTGAGGAGCAGTGGGAGGGTGCCATGTGCAATCACATTTGTGCACTTATGCATAACTTTAAGTATGTGCATGCAAGTGTTTGTTAGATATGTTCGCTTGTCTCAGAGGCACGACTGCGTGGCAATGCTCCATCTGCTCTGCTGCCCGGACTGCCCTGATTCCATCACCGTCCATGGGTTTGGGGGGGTCGACCGAGGGGAAGGGGAAGGAATGGTGGTGGCGGCGGTGGGGGAGCGTACGCAAAAAGTCACCCTGAATCTGCCAGCTGATTAATCAAGGGTGATTTGGCGGCAAGCGCAGCCTACCCGCTCTTTCCTGGCTAGTCCGTGTGTATTTATTTAGAGTAACCCGTGGCCAGTCACGCCTGACCTCAAACCATCAGGAGCAGCCACGGTTGCGCCCAAGCATAAACAAAAAATGCGTAATGAAGGTACGAGGACACAGGATGGGGTGGGGGTGACGCGAGGAGGGGAAAGAGGGAGGGGGTACGCGAGGGGCAGGGGCTTGTTTCTTTTTCTCAGAGATAGGGATCTTGAGCTGCGCAGCAGAACTCACGGGCCCAGACATCGAGCTGAAGTAGTTGCCTGTGTCCTGATGTTTACTTCTCGGCTGACATGGGAAGGGAAATCATTGACCTCAGTTGGTGAAGCAGAGTCCATCCATCTTCCAGGCTCAAGGTATTTTTTCGTTGGGTATCAAATAGCTCACATTGAAGAGGGAAAACCTTACTGCTACTTAAGAGTCTGTTAGAAATACAGGCGACAAACAGAGCCGACGTAATTTAAGATACGAGAGAAAATATAAGGTATATGAGATAAGTCACAAGAAGGAAAACACAGAAAGGCCAGTGATTGTGGTGCAGCAATAATACATGAACCACAGTTAGCAGCCAAGTTTAGTTGGAAAACAATAAGATTTTTTTTTTTTATGCTGTTTTAAGTCTCATCTGCACCCCCACCCCCTCCCCACAACCCCCCACTTCTGAAAGGCTCCAGTTCACGTCGGGGTTAAAAGCATCAGGCTTCATCAATTTCATCATCTTAGCTGTGATGTAAGTGCTACGGCAAGCAGGAGAACAAAAAAAACAAACAAACTCCAAAGATGGAGCCTCTATAGAGGGTTATTGATCGAACATGAAGGTTAGCCAGAAGTCTGAGAAGGTTGACTCTGGAAGGTCCCGTGTGGCACCGAGAGGCCCCGACTCTCTCTGTCTTCATAAGAGCACAAAATACAGGAAAGAACAAACATAGTGGACGAAAGGGGGGGAGGGGGGGGGGGCAAGTGTGTAGTCTCAGTAACGCTGAAGATGTTTATTTTGATAAGCCAGCTGAAGAGGCAGTGTTATAAAAGGGCAAGAAAAAACACTTAAACACTGAAACAGTATTGTATGCTGCAAATGAAAGGTGATTTATACAATTTGAGATCATGTACCGAGCCTGTATCTGCATGTTAAGTCGCCAAAGGTAATTTAAAGGCACGGGGAGCAGAAGTCACATGCAAGGTCAGGTAGCCTGTTTACCATCCTCTCTGTCCTCCACATGTCTGAGTCTCTGTCACGTGTTAGGAAGTCTCCACGCAAACACACAGACCCCCCCCCTACCTCTATTTTGTCTTTCCTGCCATCCCATTCAGATCAGCCACCATTGGGGGGGGGGGGCTGACTCCCATTGTTCCTCAACGGGGATTTTTGTCTTGTCTGTACAGCATGTGACAGTGAGAGATGTGTAAGGTTCATTCAGCAGTGCACTGATGCTGAGTCATCCAAGGTGGATCAGATAGTATTCACTTCCTCTCTTTTTGTGTCCCTCTCTCCTCAATAACCCATGCCACGAGTCAGTCTCAGCTATCAATCAGAACATTCACGACATTTTTGAACATATTAAACCAAAAAAATAAGAAACCTTTGTTTAAGTATGCTCTATGCAACATGACACATCCACTAACAGGGAGGAGGCTGGATTTCTTCTCTTTACTGCAACAGTCTCAGACACATACATGATACTGTACAGGAGTTGGAAAGCATAAGAATAAAAAATCTCCTGGTACATTATGAAGCCGGGTTTGATTTTTTTTTTTTATATTCAGTGTATTTTGTAAAGTAAAATGTAGAATAGATTTTTGTTACATTTATTCAAAATGACTTAAGATGCTGCAGAAACTGAACCTACTGCATGTGACTTGTTCTATTGCATTAACAGGCATTAACAGTGACAGGACAACATTCAGTATTTCATGTCGGAGGGGACAAAGAATGATGATTAACCTGTACTCATAAAAACTTCTAACACATGTGTATAAAGAGGTCCTCCATGACAAAGTTAATACCCCTGACTGCTCCTCACCTCATTGACAAAACAAAAAAAACAAAAAAAAGAGATGCATAACCCCTTTGACTTTTCAGCAGCTTGGATTTAGAGGCCGTTTGACAGATGCGATAACAACTCCCCATACCCAGAGATGGAGGAAAAAAACTGAAAAATGCATTATTAATTTCACAATGTGGATAGCCAATATTCATAGAGCGGAGAGGAGGAACAGGCAGGCGGCCCGGCTGGCGGATGCGCCAGCCAACGAATGAGCGAGCAACTCTAACCTTGAGCTTTCACCATCGCTGGTTGACATCTCTGAAAACATGTTCGTTCATTTTTTTTTTTTTTCAGGCAGTGGTTGTCAGCCGTACTGTCACAGGCAGGGAGAGGCGACGCTAAGTAAAGAAGGACACATGTGGCTCGGTGAAGAGGGGCAGAGGCGGGGGTGGGGGGGGCTGCGTCTCTGTAAAGTCACTCACAGAGTTCCTGTCATGGTTAAGTAGACAGGTGCTTACTGTTAACACCCCACTAATATCTTTATGCATATTTATGAATCCCGCTCCCTTATAATACGTTGCTCGTTAATGTCACAGCTGCCAAATATTGACTATGACTTTCTTTTAAAAAATGCATAAATAAAACAGCTTTTAAAGATTCTGACCTGCTTAAATACATCTCTTTTCCCGTCCCTTTGATCACAAAGCATTTCATTATTTAAGCCTTGCATGCTTTTTTATATTCTGCCACCTCATCTACTGCAAATATGCAATATATCTTTATTTAGAGTCGCTACCCGTTCCTTCATCTTCCAGGACCATGCTTAATCCTCCCTCTTTTCTCGTGTGTAAGTGTGGTCAGAGACATCCAAGTGCACTCATTATGGGAAAAGTTTTTAAAACTTGCTGCTGGGTCTCATCAGTGAGAAAGAGGGAAATGGCTTTATAGTCTCAGAGGATTTGCTCGCTGATTGCTCCCTAATTCTGACTCCCGCTCTTCAACTGTGCCGTTCTATTCCCATGAAAACTTGGCCAAGAATTGCAGAGTGCTGCTCTTAGGAGGAATATGGAAGTGGACAAGTTCCTCCTCTGCAGCAAAATCTCAGTCCAGTTTAGGCCAATATTCCCATCAGACAGACCCATTATAAATCTGACTTACTGTATGCTTACTGTATACTCAGGCCCAGCTGAAAGAATCAATGTATTACAAGTTGAATTTCATATTGAATTTAAGAGCTTGGGGAGAAAATTACGATAATTCTGTAGTGTTTTACTGTTATATGGTTGCTATTTATTTTATTGTCTGTAAAAGCTACTGCTGCAAACCAGAGGAAAAGGATACTTGAGAACATAGATATGGAAAGAACCTCTCCACTTCTTCCTGTGGTATAATGTCAAAAGTCTTGTTTGAGAAAAAAAAAAAAAAAAAGATTTAAAGTGTTCTCTGACTTTTTAGTTTGGCACATGAATGTCCCTTCCGCTATCATGGAGGTGACAGAGTTTACAGCTTCACATTTGGGGAGCTCTGGTGTGATCTATGGTACCTACCTACAACTAAACAACAAAGAAAATTGAAAACAGAAAACGGCTTGATATGACCAAAAAATCCTCCTGTACATATAATACAGTATATGTATATGTATATGAGCAGGAATAAACAAAGAAAGGAGACCCACAGAACACAGTATGTTACGTTAACACGTACAGAATATCTGTGTTCAAACCTTGAAGCCTTTGCATTCTCTTCAGATTTTGCTTTGTCCCTTCTTGTCTCGGAGAATAAACAAATTAGCCCCGCGGAGCCATGGGTGGGGTCAGAGGTCAAGCCTAACACAGGAAGGCATGGCGTGACAGGCTTAGGCCACTTGGACTTCTCGCACGAGGAACAGATGTTAGTGGCGGCAGTGTGATTATCGCCACGGCGACCGAGGAACAGGAGCAGTGGCCCTTGGATGGATGCTGGTAATTACCCAGGCTCCCATGGGAAGGAGATGACACGTGCCCGCCACTCTTGGAGATCACAGGGGCGTGATTAAAGCTGCAGTAACAGTTGTTAATAGAGCAGCAAATAAAGGTAGCAGGGGATGAAGGGATGGAGAAAGCAAGGGAGGGAAGGAAGTAAGGGGGGGGGCATAATGGAGGACTGTCTGTCCTTTGTCCTGTCCCTTGTTTGTTTAGCACACAGTGGGTAATGGAGGTAGGTAATGGATTAAATGAAGGAGAGTTCATTTGGAACATCCGTAAAAAAAGGAGAGCGGGCATTTTTCAAAGCCGATAAGGTTTTAAATGGACAATATGTAAATTTACAAGATATGACCTAGTATTGGGTTTTTCCTGTCACACAAGGGTTGCCTCGTAAGTTATAGCAGAGAAATGCAAAATGATCATTAGTTAAAGCATAAATTATGCAATGAAATTAAAATCATCTCATCCCCTTGAAACTGTGGAGTTGGTTTGACCACTTCGAATAATGTAATTTAACGAATCCAAAAAATATGTAACATCAGTCTAGTTGATGATTGAATGAAAACATTTTGACCCCCTTTTCACACCAGCACAACCAACAATGCAGAGTGACAGGTCCAGCTCAAACAGAATAAATCAAACACCTTCCCGCAGGCAGAAGTGCAGCCTCAGTGTCCAGCAGCTCACCCAAAAGAATTCTCAACTGTACAACGAAAATGTCACAAAGTCACCTCAAGACCTCTGTCGGCATGAAATCAGCCAGGAACCTCTTTAAGTGCCGGAGCAGCAGTGTTTGCTGGTGACAGGTATGTTTTTGTCTCGCGCGGCAGTGTGTGATGCAGAGTGCCCACGCAGAGCTCTTAAAAGCACCGTACAAGACCCCGAGTGTCAGCGCACATCACCGCAGCCTTTTAGAGCCACAAAACCCTCTGACAGCACCAAAATGGCTTCTTGTGGGTTTTTTTCTGTGCCCCAGTCGGCTCCTTATAAATGACCACATTCAACTCCTGTATATCACTTGACAGGCCCATGAATTCTTTCTTCCTGCAAGGCCTGATTGAAAAAAAATACACATTGCATGTGGGGGACTCAATGAAAGTGGGCTTGGATTTTGTATGAGCAACAACTGGATCTCAGCTTGATGGTAAGTTCTCTTTTGAACGTCAGGAGCTTAAAAGGAAAGGTTAAATTGGAACTGTTGGTGGGCAAGTGAGAAGTTGCCAAAACAATACAGCAAACCGTAGGCTTGAAAGGTTATACCGCTGATACTGCATTCTTAAAGGCAATAAAGGTCCTTCATGATCAGATGTCTGGACCTGGGAGATGGTTTTTGGTAATCACATTAAAGCTATATTTCAAGCTATATTTTTTGATCCTGTGACGTCTCCATTTCAATTAATGCCTAACCCACTGTTCTGTTGGCACTTTACTGCGAGGAGATTGCTCCTGTAAAAGAACGAGGGAAGTAGATGAGAGGAGGCGGATCAGATGGCCGCGGTGATAATGTGCCAGTTTGCCAGTCAGGTCTGTCTGCCATGGCAGAGGGGAGTCCCAGAGAGAATTAGCCATGCTGGGCTCGACACAGAATACCCACGTAGATAAATGACAAGGTTCTGGCAGGACATATTTTTAGGATTAACTCGCTGACCCAAAAAAGTGATGGATGCAAAATGAGACCACCGGGGACAGCGGAAGGGAAGTAGCCGTTTTCGTCAGCGTTTAGAGCCAATGTCAGCTCTTGAACCCCGATCTTTCATTCAGCGTTCAAAGAGAAAAGGTCCACCAGGGATGATTTGTCCATTGTGATGCTGCCAGTTCATACATCCACCCAGCCAAGGCAGAGGTATGGATAAAACATCCTTATTCTAGTAAAAATAGCTTCCCATTAGCATACAGTGCTCACAAACCACTTTAAAGCAACAAAATGGGGTCTATGCAGTGTCAGTGATCCTCAAAGCCCTAAATGGAACGGCCACATCTACTTCTGGTTTCCCACTTCCTAAAGACATTTTTCATTTTTGGAAAAGACCACCACTGATGTTACCATACACTCCTCTCCTCCCGCTCATTGCATCCTTCCCCCTCTCTCCTCTGCACTCTGGCTCTCTGTGGTAACATTCACACATCACACACTGCAAATGTCCGCATGCTCTCTGTTTCTTTGAGTGTTGTGTTGTCAGTGTTTCATGACTTATTCACTCATCTTAACCCACTCAGGACATCAATATTTCATGGGACTGGAAGCATGTTTTCCCATGGCTTAATAAAAGATAGGGTGTGCATCCACAGCGCGCGCACGCACACACACACACAAGCACACTACGTGAATGCATACGTGAGTGTGTTGTCTGCGGCGGTGTAACAGCTTGTATTATCTGCTGTCTGTCTTTTCCTGCGGTGGAGAGCAAACAGCGTCAGTGTCAGTCTTCAGAGCCGGACAGCACAGGCCACTTCTCCTTAGCTCAATTCATACAAATTGGTAAATTAGTCGTCATTATAAAACTGGAAATAAGCACAGCACCTTTGGGGCAGTTGTTCCAAGCAATTCCACATTTCACATTCCACCATGCTGCTGGCTGCAAACCACTGGCCGTAACTATCTTTTGGCGTTTAGCATATTGCTCAAGGACGTTTGTGGAGGGCTACAATAGCCAACCCAGAGATACTGGAAAATCTGACTTGCAGCTGCTTACTGCTTTTATCTGGAAATCTCCTGAAACTGAAAAATATTCCACTGCACTGGCTACTTCCTGTTCCAGCATCATCCACACGAGCTGTGACTTCTATCTGTGTTTGATCTAAAGCCGGGGTTGGGTTGGCCAGATAAATTGATTGGTTTAGTCTCATGCGTTTAAAGGGCAAGCACGACTGCATTAACATACCGTGTTACTTGATTAGCCACCGATCGCTACAGTGCTATGGCTATATCAATTCCACAGTTAACACTCATCAAATCTAATCCTGGCTGCAAATCCCCACGCTGCTGGCTGTCATATCCCGTCGGCACGCTGCGTCTAAACTGATTTAGCAACCTTTTGTCTTTCCTAATCTGGTCAAATCAATAGGAACATTCGCCCTTGATCCGGCCACAGGGGGAGCCTGGATCAATGTGAATATTGATCAATAAGTGGTATTGCATGCGTTGGGAGGTCAGTCAGTCGTCGCAGGGTCGAGGCTAATCAGTTTAAGTTGCCCACAGGCAGGAAAATGGAGGCTAAGTGAAGTTTAAGTAGTGACCTGGCCTGCACAGAGAGACAGAGTCCTTGGCTCCCTCAGTTTCCTGACAGCTCCCTCAAAGACAGAGGGAGCACATGAGGAGTGATTCTTTTATTTAACCTGTCAGAGCATTTAATGGTTTCACGCAGCAGTCGTTGAGACTGTCACACTGCACTTTCATTTTCAGCCTCACCTGCACTAAAATAGATTACTGTATATCGTCTCCGTCTTAAGAGAAACACAAACTGTGAAATCCTTTCATGATCTGAAAACACAGCTGCTTTCAGGTATCCATCCTGTAGAAAACCTAACCTGTCAACTTCAAATGAAAAACTCCACCAACACCAAATATAGAGACAAACAAATCATTGGACAGAATCAATGCAGACTTGACCTCAATTAGAAAATATTCATTCAGGCAATAAGTCCTTCAGAATGACACACAGAAGCGTTTCTCAGCCCCATGACCTTTTTCTGTGCCATATGAATTTTCAAACATAACGTAATATGTGCTGACACGGATGCAGATGATTTTAATTCGTTTAGGCAAAGAAATGAATTTTAGGAAAACATGATGCATTCATTTCTGCACTGGTGACGGCCCTCATCACCAGAAACCCTCAAAATGTCTTTCTGGTGTTTTCTAACTGCATGTTTCATCCGGAGATATATGAATGAAGTCTTACATCTGTTGCATGTAAGACATCGTTAAAAATGTATTTTCCTGCTGTACTCTCACATGTTCTCACTCAGGCATTTGTACCTTTTCCAGAAAAAGTTCCTGGAAACGTCAGTAGCAACTGACCCAGACATTTGTGTTCTCATGTACAACCTCCTCTGGAACATTTCAGGTGAACGTCTGAATGTTAATGCGTGTCTGAGAGCAGCTTTTGTCAGGGCTGCTGAAACCCCATCATCATCATGTGGTTGAAGGTAAGGAAAGACCACGGCCCTGGGAAACAAAACAGTAACTTTGACTCCTGAAAATGGAGCAGAATGAAGTGGTCTGCTGTGTTAAAGTCAGCACTTTTGAATACGCGGAAGAATGTGACAGAGACTCCAGCCTTAGAAAGAGATGGAGTGCACAGAGGCTACACCTCAATCTGACAGATTACATGAGGCACTGATGAATGAGACATGGCCACGGTGCTGACATGCAGGGCCAGTGCACCTAACCCCACAACCTGTTCCTCTTACACATTAGCAAATCTGCTGAGTCCTCCCATTACTTTTCTCACTTTTTTTAACATGCTGAATCTGGGTGTTTCTCTCCTTCTCTCCCCCTCTCCCTACAGGACGTATGATCAGGCCTGACCAAGGTCAAGGACACAGAAATATTAAGAGGAGAGCAGACACACACACACACACACACACTAGAAGGATGAAGGGACCCTTCATGGGTCATGTGACATGAATGATATTCTGTGCAGTTAAAAAACACAAAGACCTTAAAAACAATAAGAGAAGGGGGCCAGGAAGCAGACGAAGAGGTACGAGAGAGGAGGGAAAACAAGCACGGTGAGTCGTGGTGGAGTCGGGGCAACAGATGACCTTTTCAGAGAAAGCCCCTTACACAGTCTTGGGCCAAGGTACACTTTTATTTATAGAAGGTATTTATAGAAGCGATTTTCCCGAGGTTATCCTGAGCAAAATGCCAGTTCTCATTACCAGCCCGGTCCTGCCTGCGCCTCATTTTACGGCTGGATGAGCCCAGGCAGCGGGGGGACCCAGCATGCAGCCCAGGGTCACCTATTAAATCCTCATGTCCAAGGGAGCACTGTCATGCACTTCTTGTTCTACACTGGGGGGGGCTGTGGAGCAGCAACAATATACTGAGTATAAGGTTGGCCGAGTGTGTGTGTGTGTGTGTGTGTGTTGTGCGTAGACTGATTTATTAAGGGAGTGTGCCATTAGTACTGGAGCTCGCCACTTTATGTCCCTCCTGTTGTTTCAGGTTGTGATGATAACATTTCGAAACCTTTCGTCTTTTTCTCTTACTGAAACAAAATAGTTCATGGAACATTTTTTTTTTTTTTCGGATATTAAATAACAACCATCCAGTTGGTTGACAAAATGCATCGTCTCTGTGGAACAAACACCCGACTGAGAGGAGAGCAGAGGAGCCCATGCTTGTGTCTGCATCCATGGGGTGAACTTGAGTTTCTGGTCACCCTGGTGCGGCACCTCAGGTCCCTTTGCTGGGGGGTCTGGAGGCCCAGCACGGGGTCCATCGGAGCCCAGGCACATGCAGACACAGTGGAATGTCAACTCAAAGACATAACCAGACACGTGCATGCTCGAGGAAGGAAGGCTTAATGAGATCTATCTCTGGTGCCAACATACACAGCGCACCTTGCTAGAATAGAAGTCATGACATACTGAATGTGACCACAAGTTGGATGGCTCTGTCCAGCCAAACAAATGTGATACTTCTCACCATGCTGCCTTTTTATCCCCCTGAAGAAGAAAATGGATGATGGAGCAAAAAAAAAAAATCCAACCTGCACCTGCACATTCTTTCTCTCAGAAAAAGAACAGAATGCAGAAAGCACAGAATGAACAGATACAGGGACGATCAAAAGATCCCACCTTCATGGGTTTAAAACGAAGTATTTGCACCGACCTACAGGCGACTCAGGACTTTTCAGTCTTTTACTGACAGACATTCATCACATGAGAAAAACACACGACTACATGACTGTATGCTCTTATTGTTCACTTTCCCAGTGCCCCCCCCCCCCCCCCCCCCCCCCCCCCCCCCCCCCCCCCCCCCCCCCCATTCCCAGTGCCCCCCCCCCCCCATTCTCCTGCGCCCCCATCCCTTCTGCCGCTTGTTTGGTGTAAAGTTGTGAAGCTGTCAGGTGAGACACCATTAGACCTGGTCCTGACAGGCTGCAGTAATGATAGCCGAGGAGAGGGCCAACATTATCTTTTTGCACAGAGACACACACACACACACACACACTGTACAACTGCTGTACAGATGCCTGACGGACAAGAGTCCACTTAGTCTAGTCTATCGCTCCGGTCATTCCGGCTTGGTGTGTGTGTGTGTGTGTGTGTGGTTGCTATGGGATGGCAGAGAGAGAAAGAAAGAGGGAGGAAATGTATTTTTTGGCCAGCAGCCGCCTTTTTTTTTTTTTTTTCAAAGCTTTATAGAGATTACAGCAGAAGATGTTTAATCTGTTGGTTGTCATTTCCTCCCACTGCGGGAAAAATTTGCCTGGATCAATTTTTTTGCTGCTTTTCCGTTGAAGGGAGATTCTACCACAGGTTTGACATAATCTTTATCTTACTTCTTGGCCTCATCATCTCACCAGCGGGACCAGATTGGTGCTTGTCAGAGCTCGGGCTGTTCCCACGTACCCTTGCAACAACTCCTGCCTTCCCCCACCAACGGTTGATTGGCTTATAGGCTCTGCTATAGGGCTGTAATTCTTTCCATCCCGCAAGGGTCTGTAACACTTAGCATGAATGGAGCAATTCCAGAGGGAAGATAGTTGATGTGAACTTGGCAGTGGGGAGTTTTGTTCCCATTTAGAAATTTAACATTGATGTGAATATTAAAGGGAGCTAGGACAAGACAGTTTGACCACTTCTCGTGCTTGCACTTGAAAGGTTTCTAAGCAACCGTATACATATTTCTAAGGTCTTTAAAGAGTCGCTGGCCAGGTTCACAAATCATTCCAATGAAGTTTCTAAACAGAGGCTTGGATAATAAGTCAGAATATTTTAGCCATCAAAGGTAGATCAAGATGTTCTACGACAAATTGAAATGAGATCAACTGCGTTTAATTATGCTTCATCAACAAAAAAGTAAAGGTCTAACCACAGTCCTCAAGTTTTATAGCAGTGTCTCTGATTGGGGGAGCTTGCTGTTTATCACAGAGCGACCATGATTCAAGACTTAAAAATTCAAAATATTCCAAAAGCATGATCCCAAGGTTAAATTAAAAAGAAATACTGGGAGGTGTCAGTTGCAATGATTTGTGGGATACGTATTTTTTTTTCTTAAATAGTACTAAATCTTTTACCATTTTCCAATTAGTTTTCTCCTCTGAAATAAATATTTTAGTGTCAGAATTCATCTCAACCTAGTTCCAGGTATAAAACTCTATTTATTATCCTTCATTATCTTCGATGAACAAAATGTGTGCGAAATCCACTTCTGCAACCACAGCCGTTCTTTATGTGGCTCTATTTTCTGCAGCCCTGGAGGCGCAGACTTTTGTAAATCACTAGTTAGAATCTAGTTACAGAGCACTTCACACATCTACTCATGGATTTAGTGACCATCACAAAAAGAGGCTTCTACTCCACACATGCCATTCGTTACTAACTTTAACTATCCAGTTAATCGGGGAGAGCCAGAATGCCAATAGATTTAGCTTATTTTCCTTTCTCTCTTTGGAGCGGTTAAAAAAGACAAAGGGATACAGTGCAAATTTATCACAGACACATGGTCTGAGTCTGGCTGCCATGCTCCCACAATGCACTACATTGGCAACGCATGACATCTTCATTCCAATGATCCTCCTCTGCAAGTCTCCCCAAATTAGCTAAAATCTCATCAGCCATCAACATCACACGCAGCCTCGACCACTGAGAGCAGCCCCCCCCCCCCCCCCCCCCCCCCCCCCCCCCCCCCCCGATAGGTGAGACCCCCCGCCTGGCCGTCCAAAAGCTACCTTTCCAAAGCCACACAATTCCCGGCGTTCCGGTGTTTGGAAGTGAGGGAGCAGGGTCTGTCCCCCAGGGCTGTTTGCCTGCCTGTCTGACATCATAGACTGCGGCATCTTCTGATCCGCCGGCACAGAGAGACGATCTGACAGGCTTAATTTACAATGTCAGGCCTTTCAAAACCATTTCCCCCTCATGCTGACAGCAATCCTGCATTTATAAATTAGCAGAAACATTAACCTTTAGACTGATTATAACGCGTTCTGAGGGAGGCAAATTAACTTCCATTTGTTAATGTCAGATTTTAGGTTCAAATGGTACAGAAGAAAATGAGGTAAGGAGATTGAGAAGATAATGTGATGTATGGTGTGTCACGAAATGAAATGTTTTGATGATGAATATGATATTGTTTTTGAGGTAACGTGAAGCCTGTTCCGTGGCAGGTGAAGCTCGGTAATTGCAGTCGTGCTCTCATCATCATCGCAGCACAAAGGTCTTATTGTTTGAGGGAAAACAGGATATTTTTCCATTTCACGAGATGTGATCATATCAGAGAGGGTATACTGTAGTTTAGAAAATCAAAAAATATGCATGTGATGTTTAGAAAATGCAGAATCCAACGCCGCAGCTGTGATTTAATGCATGGGAGGTGTGCCAAATGGGATAAGTACGAGGTCTCCTGATTGTTATTAAAATGCAGCAGGGCCGTTCAGTTACATCAGCGCAATTGGCTAAGTTGTGCCTATCAAACCAGGAGAAGTCTCCGCACGTTGGCATGTAACAGCTTGTCACGAGGAACTGTTGCCGTAATATTTGTGGCTATTACCCTAATTAGAGGAAAGCACACAGATGGTGTTGTTTCACAAACTCGCAGGCTGAGAATCAAAATGTCATCACTGCCAAAATTAGTGATGGTCTGAGAAAATAAGCAAAAAGGGGAGAGAAAAAACTCTTTCTCACAGCCTAGTTTTCATTTTCCAAACTTCTTTCTTCTCTCCGAGCGAAACTGACATTAAATGGCCTTTCTTCCCTGATGAAAAAACAGGGTGTTTAGTGGTGAAACAATGGTACTTGTGTACCATATGCTGCATTTAAACGCTGCGAGACAGCTGTGAAGCCTGAGTGTTCCTGGATGTGGGCCAGCTCCCAGAAGAAGCCTTTTTTTTTCTACTGGTTGGAAAATGTTTCCAGCGAGAGCAGGAAGAAGCCACTTTTCATGGAGCAACTTCCAGATGCAGCAGGACACAGAGGATGAGATGAGCGCATGGTGTGTTGGAACGGGTGTGTATTCTTTCCATGTGCGTGTCATTACGTGTTGCAATCTGCGTCGATATCTCTAATCAAGGGAGTGAAGAGGTGAGGCTCTCTAACAGATGAATCTCCAACCATGA
Organism: Pseudorhombus dupliciocellatus; assembly: GCA_016785235.1. Taxonomy (NCBI): domain Eukaryota; kingdom Metazoa; phylum Chordata; class Actinopteri; order Pleuronectiformes; family Paralichthyidae; genus Pseudorhombus; species Pseudorhombus dupliciocellatus. The sequence continues at coordinate 1,575,435 of JAFBJW010007502.1, forward strand.
ACAACTTTTTGCAAAATAAAAAAAAAATTGCAAGACGGTGTGTCCAATTAAACTCTGCCGCGCTTTGCCTCTGCTTGTTTATCAATGTCTCACTTTTGACTTTTCCTTAAAGACGGGAGCTGAAAGAGCATCTGCGGCATTCTCACTCAGTAAGAGCAGGTGAAAGGTGGATGTGCAGCTGCACCGTTTCTGACACTGACTTTGTTACTTAGCCCCATAGAAACTGTCTGTCAGTCAAATCATGCTCCTTCACAGACTAGCCCAAGGGTAGAGTGCATGTGCAGCTCCTCAACAATGTTATATTGTTCGCTACATATAGCATATCTACCACAGCGAGGCAGAGGATTCAATAAGGAGACCATGAGGTAAGAAGATCCCCTTTGTTGAAAAGAAAGCCGAGGATTTTAGATTGCAAAGGTGAGCTTTTTATGTGATGCTCGAACATGGTTAAGACGAGGTGAGAAGTTTCCAATAACTGTATTTTGCCCGCAGCGGGGATTAAACTGAATCTGTGCCCAACGTTGGAATCTCGGATTACAAATCTGGATCTTGCCAAAGGGGAGGTTTAACCCACCTTTGTCATTCCAGAATAATCTCCTCAAATTATGTTTTGCAGCGATTTCTTTTTTTAAAACATAAACAGGAAACGCTCTGCGGGAACCTTCTCAATGTTTTTGCGGAGGATTCGGGAAAGAACCGCTCAGTTTGTGCACAGTCCTAACCAGTGCCAGTAATTCCCCTTATCCTGTTTGGAAGGGATTTGTTTACGTTTGTTACACAACAAAATCGAGGGATGAGGCTCCGTTACCACCTATGAACAGGAGGCCCACGGTCTGCGAGCGGCTGCAGGTGTAGACAGAGGATGAGAGAGAGAGAGAGAAAAGAAATGTCAGCACAGAAAGACAATGAGAGATTTCTTCCTGAGGAAGCAGGTTGGCATCACACTCACTCCTCGGAGCTTTAATAAAATGTGCTCAGTTAGCCCCTACTCATTACTATACTATGAGTATTGACTTTGGCCTAGAGTCATGACCAGATAAAATGGTGTAAGGGCTTGTCCTAAGTGATTGCTCCCGAATTACAAAGCTGTCTGCATGTAACCCAATGCAGCCGTTCTGCTGAGCACGTTCACACACACACACACACAATTTGATTATCCTAACCGAGCATGGTGGGTGCTGCATATGCACCTTATGACTCTGGGATGAATACATATTCTGTATAGCGCACACAAACAAATGCACAGGAAAGGAGGAAGTCTATCCAACACACACACACACACACACGTGCGCTCGCTGCTATCTCACAGTCACACTCAGTCACCCAGTGTTGGAATAGTGTCTGGTCCTGACAGCTGAGTTTTAATTGGCCAGGGTGGTGCAGCATGGGCCGCTGTCATGCGGCTGGCAGTTTGAGGGGTTGCGGGACAGGCCCCACCGTGGGGGCTGTCAAACGGCCCACGGTCTCTACGGGAACCCCCACCGTGGGTGTCCCGCCTCATTTAGGAGCGCGCAGACAAAGCGCCAATTAAGAGGGGCTTTAAACAATCAAACAGAGTTCCTCAGGGCCCACAGACACTCCACAGGGCACAGAGAAAGACAGACAGACTCACACACTCACACACACACACACACACACACACACACACACGGACACATTCAGCCTGACACACATGCACACAGACAAAGTTAGAAAGGTAAAAAATAGACTGATCATGGCTTGATCTGAAGACATAATTAATGCTTGTTCACAGGACTGCATGGGTGAACTTGGGCGCAGACATCCCTCTAAATTAAAGTGGAAATTAAATGTGACTGACAACAACACAACACTGAATCAATACCAAAATGCTTGGAATATAAAACAGAAGCCTTACATTAGTGCTCTTCTGCCGAATCCCACTGGGATTATTTCTTTTGTTCTTGAATGTTTGCTCACCATATAGCTTTCTTCTAAATTATTATCGTCATCGCTCTAAAAGGGAACAAAACAGAAATTGGCTGCAATCACAAACGAGCGACCTCCTGCACGTGCCTGTGTTTGCCTGCCTCCAGTCCCGTGGAAGGAAGTGCTACTGACTGATATTCCCCACTAAACTGATGAACCTTGCATTTTTAAGAGCAAAGCAGCGTCTTTAATGTATATCTCTGTCACTCCCCTCCTTTTGCCCCATCTTCTACTATGAGCTTCCATATGCCACTTCCATATGGCCCTGCACCCTCTCCTGACAAGCCCATGGCTAAGGCCCATCCATCATTCCGGGGAGTGCACTCACTTGTTATCAGCTCAGGCTGGCGCTGGGGAGTAGGGAACGGAGATGAGCACAGGGCTGGGAATAACAGAATTCAGGCAATTTGCCTGACTTCCTCTTAGAACGATTTTGTCACAGAACAGAGCATCATTTGCTGTTGGATATTTCTATTTTAGATTTTTTTTTTTCTTTCCTCGGATGGTTTGAATGACAGATTTCAGAATCTGGAGATGGAGCTGAGGAGATGTCTCTCCAACGGCTACCTCCTCCAGCCTCAGTGCTGAGGGAGACTGGGACCATAATGCAAGTTGTCCTGGAGGGGGAGATACAGGCATGCAATCGAGCTGGAGCAGCGAGAAACACAGCACCACAGGATGGTGGAGAAAACAGCAGAGACAAGATCTCTGCTCCACCTCGGTAAAACTGAGACTATATATGGGATTCTACTAATAATAGCAGTAATTGTAATAATAATAAGAATAATAAAGCGTTCACGGAACAAGTCACAAAACCTGTCCAGTCAGTTTATACTGCCGTGCATGTTCGAAACGGAAATGAACGTGAACAAGCAAAAAAATTGCAACAGAACCAAAAGAATCTGGAGGAAATATATCATCTCTCTCATACAGTAGAAAAATAAACACTGTCCTTAAGACCAGATGCTGCCTGGATTCATGATGTTTATCAGCGCTAGTATAAACATGGACCACAGACAGTTTACATTTCTATTACAGAACATGTTCTGCGCTCTCTCTCTCTCTCAGCATTAGAGGAAAAATATATTTTCAAGCACAAGTGGGTGGAAATGGAAGACAGCTCTTGTATTATATTTCAATTATAAAAACAGTCCTAGAAAATTCCCAACAGCAGCTACAGGAGAGCATTATATATATATATATTTTTTTTAAAAAGCACAGTAACGACAATTCTGGGTCTTTGCATTCCCGGGCAGTATTTCCTTACACGAATCAAGTAGGGATATCAGTCTGCTGAATGTATAAGCTTCAACAGAGGGAAATCAATTCCGCAGGAAGATAAACAAAATACACCTCAAGAACGATAGCCTTGGTGGCCGCAGGTGTAATGACACTCAAACACTGATAGGAATCAGTAAACTCTCAGCAGCATTAAAATGAAAAGCAGCTCTGGCTACAAGCAAACACTGGAAGCAAAAAAAAAAAAAAACAACCTCTATTTGCTCTCCGTTGGTGTTGCGCAGCCACCTTGAAACTAGAGAAAAGGTGTGGAAAAACAAGCATCCACCGTGCAACAAGGGAAAAGGTGAGGACGACGATGTGTCTCCAGATAAGACAAGACGGCAAGGACAAAGTGGAAGTGGAGGCATTGTGGCCATTTTGCGGTATCAATGGTGCCAGACATTCTATCTGGAGGGACATGTTGCCTCCACGCGCTCGTATGCCTCAGTGGTCACACTAGTAGTCGGCTGGGGAGCAGAGGAGGAGTAATTTTAAACCCCATTAACAATCACCATATTTATTTATGAGGCTGGGGTTGGCTTGGTATGTATTGTTGCCCACACTTTCTTACTTACAATGAGAGCAGCGGACAGACGATCCTCTTCTGATGCTTCCTGGGAGGAAGGGGAGCCTCGCTTCCTTGTAGACACTCTGATGTCTGAATTATTGAGAGGGTGTAAGGATAAGAAGCAACTTAAGTGTAATATGGAGCCTTGTTATAGGCTCCCACCTTTTGTAACCTTTCAACTTTAATTAACAGTGTGGCTTAAAAGCGGGGGCTGCGGTGGGAGGGTGTGGGTTTGTGCTGGTGTGATGCAAAACGCGAGCGTGTGTCGATGCGAGTGCGAGCGTGAGAAAATGGCGGCGCGCAGCGTTCAATATTTCCTGCCTTTTGAGTCACGGCCTATAATCAGTACTACAGTGAACGAGCCTGAGAGAAATCCCCATCTTAATGACAGGGGAAACCTGGTTCTGATCCGAAACACATCTCCGCACCACACTGAGCGCCGGCCCGCTCACACAAAAAAACACACAGTGCAGCTGCGAGCTCATCCTCCGCTGCCATTTAAATCCGAACAACTCTTCCCCCTGATCAAACACTGTGTGTCTGATTCCGCCCATGTGTCTCCAACAAGTGCTGCCAATATGGCCGACCCTCCTTCGCGCCCGGCCAGGGTGCTGCATCACGGCTGCACCCCCGATGACTTCAAAGACCTCAATTCGCACCAGTGACGGACAGGCGAGGAGGTTGCACGATGTAAATAAACACTCAGGCATTTTGGCATCAAAGGCGCGGAGCCATTGTTGTGGTCAGCGTTGTCTCGCATGTGTCATGTCGGATGATGTGGCGGGGAGCGCGTTGGGTTGTTTTGATGTACAATGGTGCTTTTTCATGACCTCTTAACAGGCTGTGGGGAAAGGGGGCGTGTGTTCAACCACAATGCTGAGGCTCGATCGATCAAAGTCAGGTGTCAGAACAGACAGTTGGATGATATGGTATCAGAGATTTCGCCCTAAAACAATGAGGAAGGGGCCAGTGCATCCGTGGGGAAACTAAAATCAACCCTGCATTAATGGTTTCTACCTTTTTACAGAAGATTACAAGATTTAATATATCTAGCATCAAAAGAACAAACAGAACAGATATATATTAACTTGGAACTTGATGTCCACAGAGAAAGTGTAAAATCCATTCCTCGAGGTTCACACCCCTGAAACAAGGTTTATATTTCATACTTTCGGTCTCCAGGCTGTCATTCAAAGGATTTGTATTGTAGGCAATTTTTTTCCCCGGCCCTCCTCCACTTGTCTTTGTGTGCCACCGGCGACCGTCATATTAAAACACCTTTGTTTATGTTTTCTCTGCAGAAACTGCCTCATCTCCCTTTTGCCCGGGTTTCTTCAAAAGGATATGTCATCCTCGCACATGATAGGTCTGGACCTGCAGAAACGCCCGCCTCAGTCCAGCTGTTATGTTCCGAGGGCAAAGTATGAGGAGAGTGATGGGGGGGTCAACACGGGGGGAGAGAGGTGGAGGCAGAGGGGGGAAATGCTTTCAAAGGCGGAGGCGAATGAGCAGAGGGCTTCTTCTCATAGTCACTCCGACCGTGTTAGCCGTAAATATGAGTGCGCGCGTGTGTGGGAGAGAGACGCAGAGAGTCGGAGCCTGAATATTTCCACCCAGTCCTCACAGCAAAAGCATTTCCATAGCAGGTGGTCTGGCTCAGCCGCCATCTGGAGGCCTCGATGGCCAGATAACCTTTGCTATTTACAAACCCCAAACTTTGTTTAGACAAACCCTCTAAAAGCCATGCGAAAAAAGAAAAAAAAAAACGCCAAGCGAACTTTTGTCTTTAACCATCGAGACCTGGGAAAAAGGAAAAGTCACGCTGAATTTCCTGCAAACCACAAAGCGAATACTTCTGTTGGGAATATGTAAATAAATAGTGATTGGAATAAGATTGTGCAGTTACGTCGCAGATGTTTTGCATACCAGAAATCAAAGTCCATAAAGTGGAAATTCATGGGGCTGTATGGTATTATGTCCCACCCGAAAAGTAAAAATAATCATTTCATTTCTATGCTGGGAATGTATAGGCGACGCAGTTGTGTTTGGCGTGGGAAGGGATTTGACAGGCAAGTGTAGTGTCTGAGATAAATTAAACAACGCAGTATATATTATGTCATTTGCCAGATGGAATTCTTCAGTCAGAGTTTAATTTGCATTTCCTTGTTTTTTTCTGGGATTCTGTTTTACGAATACAACCAGTCACTCAAAATTAATGTTCACAAATTTCCAACTTTAATTCCAACTCCAGATTTTATGTGTAACAGTTTTGTGTGGGCCACAGTGGTTCGAGGAGCAGGCTCAGGAGTTTGGTTGAAAAGTAGGTCGATTTAAATAGGAGATACACCTAGCTTCAACACTCTTTGAATTTAGTTTGAACAACCCCTCCCCCCTCCCCCCCATGCAGCTTCTCAGCATCTCAGTGATCAGGAGTGTAATACAGGCCGACTGCATTAAACCCATTTCCGCTAAGTGAAATATGTGTCTCGTCAGTTCAACTCATTCATTATTTATCCATTTGCTCACTTCTGAAACAAACCTGCAAAAAAAAAAAAACAAAGCTGTTTATGGCCCTCTGGGTTGGAGGAGCACTCGCTGATGTCATCCAGGGGATGTGCTGCACACAGATTTATTCTGAATGTTATTAACCTCTCCCTTCCCGGAAGACTCCCCTCACCTCGGAGTGAGACAGACAGGTAGGGGGTAGGGGGTGGGGGGTGGGGGGGGAGTGTGTGATTGAAAGGGGGGTAAAAGTGTATCAGGGGGGGGGGGGGGGGGGGGGGAGTGTGTGATTGAAAGGGGGGTAAAAGTGTATCAGGGATTGGGTTGCTTCAAGTTTGTTCAGGTCAGTGTGGGAAAGCCCTGTTCCCCCCAAGTTCAAAGCAGATAGCATGTGGTCTCTCACTGTCCTGTGAGTAATTATGAATGGTAAAATAAAGTCACTATGATATCGCCATAACTGAGCAAGCGCGCTGTGGATGATTTCCAGATGTCCCTTACACACTAATGCATTTGCTACAGCAATAAAAATACTTTCGATTACATTTTCATCTCAAGAGTTGCTGCAGCTATCATTGCCAGTGGAACAAAAGCACATGAAAAGGCAGAGGGAGATCAGAGGGAGATGATGAGAGGTTGGGATTCCAGGAAAATGGCATTATTGGGGAAAGATTGGGAGAGGAGATGGACTGCCCCGCTCTCACTATGCAAGTATTTATCGTCCTGCTGCAGGAGCGAGCGGGGAAATTAAGTGATAAGAAAATCAATTGCATACTCCTGGATCCATATAAATGCCGCTAATGTTTAAAATCCCCCCCCCCCCCAGTAAATGTGCGGAGAATGCAGCAGCGGAGGGGGAACGCAGGAGGGCGAAGTGAAGGGGTTGTGAGAGAGGACATGGGTGGGTGGTGGTGGTGGTGGTGGGGGGGGGGGGGGGGGGGGGGGGGGGGGGGGGGGGGGGGGGGGGGGGGGGGGGGGGGGGGGGGGGGGGGGGGGGTCGAGGGGCGTGGAGGAGAGGGTCATCAATCACGTCTGGGTGACACACAATGAAATCTGACCGCAGCCCAAGATGTTTTAATACGGCATCCATTAGAGCCCTCAAATAAATTGCAATTTGGAAAACAGAACATAATACCAGCCAAGTTTTCCTCATCCATCTTGCAGTGTGTCATGTAATGTAATTGCGTTGTTAATTTATCCAAGAATTTCCTTGGTACACCATTTCATCCGCATTGGTTAATTTCCCTGTAGAGTATATTTTCTCCCTTTCCCTCAGCCGGCCCTCCCCTCCTCTAGCTGTATAGCTAGCGGGGGCAGAGTAATGTTTCTGCTTAGCATGGCATTAGTCGAAGGGCTAATCAAAGCACTGAAGTCTGTGACACTTTATCAATGCCGAGCTGTGTTGGCTGTGCGCCGGCCGACCTCGCCGTGCTGCAGATCCAATCAGGCCTCCACTGGCTGTCATTATGTCCCCGTGACAGCAGGATCACTCAAAAATGCCTGTGGATTACATCAATATTATTGACAGAGTTCGGGGGCGTTTAAAGACGAAGCAGCAGCACCAGAAGCGTAGCAGAGGACTGACACTTCCTGTGTTTGGGCCGAGGTATTACACTGAGCCTGGGAGAAGACGAGAAAGGAGAAGGAACTGACTGGGTCAAAAAAACCCAAAAGAAATCAAAACATCTGACAAAAATGGAAAGAGATGAGTACTGCTGTTGAGTTTAGCTTGATGAGCAGAAATCCAACTTTCTAAACAGGTTTTTAACATTTAGCTACTTTTGTGCTGCGAATAGTCGGAACGATAAAGATAAGCCAAGTTAGTGGTCATGGGCTCTAGACCCCTAAACGCAACAATTAGAAACTCAAAAACAGTAGATTGTGATGCCTCCAAAGCTCCACAGGTGCTGACCCTCGGCTTGGGTAGAGGAGGCCCACTGAGAGTGCACAGACAGGGACTTGTCTCCTCGAATGTGGGAAAGTCCAGGAGTGTTTTCTTACCTCCTACTGTCACCTGACTGAGGCTCATGGAGGAGGGGGGTTGGAAGGTGAGGGTAGGAATGGCCCTGCGGGGGAAACGGACGAGGTGAACGGGATCCCTTTTGTCTCTCTCGCAGTGCAGCCCCGAACACGTCTCCTCTCCCGTCAGACCCCGTGAGGGTATAGACAGAGAGCGAGGAAGAGAGCGAGAAGCCAGACGTGATCAAAGGATGACAGGAGAGCTGGAGAGGAGGAGGGTCGAGCGAAAACAAAGGCTCATTCTAAAGTTCGCTCTCCGGCTGACAGAGAGGGAGAGACGTGGACTCCACCCCTCAGCCAGCACTCATTTCTGCCAATGGACACATCACAGACAACACATCCCTGCATCCATCTCCATATTTACATACAAATAATATTCAACATGAGGTCCAGATTATACACACGTGTGGACTGCATAAATCTTAGCTCAACACGATCAGTCATAATTCATTCATCTTGTAAATTACTCGTAGTATAGATTTTACATTTTCAGCGGAATAAAGTACCCAAATCAATTACTTTATAGATATTCCAGGGTAAAAATACTCAGTTACTGTTACAATACCCTGCATCCTGGAATGGGGATACATTTTGAATTTACAAACCCTAACCCTGATGACTGTTATGAAATGTATGTTTGAATTATTTGGTACTAAACCTTTTGGCTTTAAATAAAAAGGGCTTCAAAAAGAAAACATTTTATTGTGATTATCTCAAAACTGTACTCAGCACTTGAGTGTGCACTTTAGTGCTTAGTTACTTGGAAGACCTAGTGCCTGGCTACCACTGGAAGACACTGAGTGCACACACTAAATAAATTCAAAGAGTTTTCTATTTGAAGCTGATTCGGCCATGCTGATGTCCACTTAGCTTAAAATTAGTCCTCACCACATGGGACTGGAGCAGTGTTGCCACGAGTCCAGCTGAGCTGTCTTCTCCGTGTTCTACAAATCTATCATTAAAACCTCGGTGGTTTGCAGAGAGGAAGTCTCACTACTTCCAGATAGATCAGTGAAATAAAGACCAAACCTTTCATGCATATCCAAAACGCAGCCCTCCTCCAGCCTCACAAACCTCAAAGCCAAGGCTGCAGAAAGACATATTTATTTTCATGGTTTCGGGAGGTATAATCTGATGTCATTATGTGGATTTGGCTGAGCTGAACGTCTACATCTGAGCAGAAGGGTTACAGTTTGGAAATCAATGCTGAAAAGGGCCGTTTTTGTATCTGTGAAGTGATAATCACATATTTCAGTTTTCATTTTGCATTGAACAAATTTGCTACAGGGTAAGATTTCACACATTTTTAAGAGACCATTAGCAACTTCCTGAAGGATTTGGATGATTGACAAGAAGCTCTCAACGTTCTCACCAGAAAACCCACAATCATTTATTGATTTTAGAGAACTGTATGAAAAAGGGCTTGAGTTCAGATTTTGTTTTTTTTTCTATTTGCCTGACTGAGGTTGAGCATCTCGTCTTTCTTTAGATGGACCAGTGTTTTAGATATTTCACGCACAACATGTAATTAACTGCATCTAGAGGTCTCCCATAAAAGGTCAAAGCTCGGTGACGTTGGGGGTCGTGTAAAGCTTTCCTCACGACCGGTGTGGGTCACTGATAGGAGGATTTTACTGGCAGTCAAATTTTTCATACAGGCCAGACCCTGGGATTAAATCTAAAAACATCAGTTTCCAGGTTTAAATCAATGTTTCTCTGACATCGCTGGGTGGACACAGGTCCTCTCAGAGGGACAGTGAGCTGAGCTACCTTTATCTTGACCCCTGTCTCTTCCGTTGACTGCAGTTGAAATTGCAAGCCATAGGTGATGCACTGGTGGGCACGTGTCACTCAATACCTCCCCATCCCCATATCACCTACATACCAAATCATATCTCTGACGCTAAGGCTCAGCCGCTCTGGTCACTTCATTGTTTACAGTCAAAAAATAAATCATAGGTATTGGGCTAAAAAGCTGTTCTTAATTCTGAGTTGGAATACTGCTGGAAACATTCAGAATTGCATGACTAAAAAATTCACTTGCTCTGGTGGTTTTTCATGTGGGAATCTTATATTATATTTTTCAAGCCTGCATTTCAAACCCACGACTGTCAAATCCACCTAACCCTACAGCAACTTCTATCCCCCTTCTTCTTTCTAAGAGTAAATTATGTCTCAGGAGGAAGAAGAAGGAAAAGGTGCTTGCCTCAAATCGCACAATCTCACATGAAGTGCAACTATACCATGAAGACACTGAGGGTCCTTGAAAGGTGCCCTCTGTCTGTTTCCTGCATGCAGCCTGTCACGGCCGATGCAGCTGAAGAAGTGAGGGAGGGCAAACAAGGGCTTGTACGTCCGTCACCGTTCTGACAGGTGAAATAAAAGGTTGACAGCACTGAAATCCAGCTTACCCCCTTGTAGACACAGCCCCTCCAGCTCTTAGTCCAGAGCTGGAGGGGAATGGGGAGATGAATTAGTAGAACTGCTTTACCTGTCAACAATACAGGCTCTGGGTATGAGCCCACAGGTGTGTCAGACACAACTCAAACACATCCATGTGATGGCTAAAAGTTATCAACGCACTCAAGTAGAGGATTCGGAAAACACGGAAGTGTGATCCCTACATGGGCAAAATTTAATTGGATGGGAAGCGAATCAATAATACTTGCTGCTGCTCTCATTAATCACTGCTGAAGTGCCCTGGAGCACGATGTCAGTCTCTGGATCTGCACACTTTAAACCAAGTTACTGCTCATATACGTATATTTTCAGAATGGAAAAGTAAATGAGAAAACAAAAAAAAACTGCGCAAATGCACGATTCTCTTTTTATATACGCTCCGGGACAATTCTACAATCTAACCCAACCTGAAAAAACACTAAAACAGTGATTGTTTATAATGAGACAAGTTTATGTTTACACATTCACGGTATAAAATAAAGACTTATATTGGTAATAAATATAAAACAGAGGTCCTGGTAACCATATGAAGCCTTTGCTAGATGCACAGGGGGACTTTTTAAATTCCATGCAACCGTCTAAACCAGAGGCCTTTCACTGCAAGCCCTTATCCATCGGAAAATCTCCCGGGTTCAGGTGTATCACATATCAACCAACAGAAGGCATTTCCCTAATTGAATTTGCAATCAACTTAGGTTACAACCCAGCAAGTCTACTTCCATTTGTCTTCGAGACAATTAAAGACAATTTAAAAGAAATAAACAGCATATATTTATCCAGCCATCAGATACACTGATTTAGTTTTTTTTCAGCATCCTCGGTGCAGTTTGTTGTCCTTCTGTGGTGCCAAGCCACAAGCCTCATTTTTAACCATCGGACCTTCACGACCCCTTAAATCTTTCTGTGGGATTCTACAGGCTGGTAAAATGGTTATGACCTCTTTATCTGTTTTATGGACTCCCTAGCCGTTTCAGATGGGCAAAAATCAATGTCATTTTTGACTGAAATCAATTGAATTTACTGGTGGTAATTTGAACACGCAGCAGAGGAAGGATACGAGGGAGTAGCTGGGACGGAAAAACCACTGACAGGGAGATTTTTGTCTTGTCAATAAAAAGTGTCGATATGTGAAACTGCTTTTAAATATATAGACATGTACTGTATAAAAAACACGGTGAGATTAAAAATAACCAAATCAATGCAAAATGCTGTCATAAAATTTATATTATTAGTGTAAATTATTATTTTTTCCATTCCTTTGTCTGCATCAGTTTCATTGTTTTTAAAAATCTGAATTAATTTAAAAGCATGTCTGCAAAGAAAAGGCAAAGACATTTTTATATGACAAGACAGACATCATTGATCATTTTGTTGTGAAAGCCACATCTTGGTAATCCCTCTCTTCCTCTCGCCATCGCTGCACTGTCTAATGATGCACAGATTGACACTGTGGCCCCTCCTCCCCTCCTCTCCTCTCGTCTGCCCATCTGTGTGAAAGATCCTATGCGTACAATACTGCTTCCGCATGTTCCCTTAGATGTGCCTCCCAGCCTGGGAGAATAAGGGATTAATGAGATAGATTTATCTTTTCTGGTAATACACCCGCCATTGTTTTCTCCATGCATGTCCTAAATGCATCCCAGAGTGCCTTGGGAGAGGGCTGCATCATTGAGTCCCATAGATCAGCATTCTTCTCTATATTCCCAATTCCCCTCAGAAAAAAAAAA